>CM035116.1:69136217-69736217 GCA_020205555.1 Panax stipuleanatus | reverse complement strand
TCTAAAATCACTTAAAGTGGGACAAGTGAGATTACTTAACTGATCATGAATTCTTTCAATTATATAATTAGGGGTTCCTATGAAATATTTTATTATGGTAAATATTAAAGTATTTACTCCATCGGGAGGGCCAACACCAACATCTTCATTAAAGATGGGGTTGTCATCATCATCCATTTGGACAGCATGAATTATTGATAACCTAGTATCTTCAGTGAGATGTTTTTCCCACCAAGATCTAAGTATACTAGTAAATCCACTAGTTAACAGCTCAACAATATCAGATTGGGTCAAATTGTTGAAAGCTATGATATAACTATTAGCCACCATGGACATGATTTAATTTATTTAATATTTCTTGTTCACTGAAGCCATCAATATTCCATTCATATATTTTATTAGAAGAGATAGAAAATTGATTATCTAGATTTCTTTGCTCGAATTGAAGATCTGGGGGAGTAGGTCTAGTATACCAATTTTTTGTTATACTGGTTTTAGTAAAAGTTAATTTATTTAATTGATCATTTTAATCTTGAACAAAATCAGAATTATCTGATTGACTAATGCTTTCATCGTCAAATTGCTCTATCTGATCAAGGACAGCAACAGTTCCACTCGTTTCACCAGTGTTTAATTTGTTAAATAATTTATCAATAACTTTAGCAAGTTCAATATCTTTGTTAGGCAGACCTAATCTGACTCTGTTTTTGTGAAGGCTTAACAAAGGTTGTTCTATTTTACTATCTGGTTTTTGAATAACAGTTTGATCAAATTTTTCTTCAATTTTATCAAGTTGTTTACCTATGGTTGCTAAGTATTGATTAGTGAAGTTATTTTGTTCAATAATCTTTTTCTCGTCTTTACTACCATCGGATAATTTAAAAAGACTAGCAACAACTGAAGTGTTTTTTACTGATAAAATAACAGTTTCAAGAGGAGGGTGACTAGACGAAACTTTTGACTTGTCTGCACTTTAACCCACTGACTTTTAGTTAAAACATTACATTTACCGTAATATTCTTCATACCAGGTAAAGAAAGTAATGTTTATCTTTTCATTATTAATAAATCTTTTCCATCTATTAATTGACTTTATCACGTTCTTTTTCATTGTGGTTAGTACGAAATAAATGCCTTTTTTCTTTATTAGATTTGGAATTAAAATCTTCAGCAAGATTTTTCCAATCTAATTTAAATTCTTTCGTAATAACTCTTAGTTGACGGTTAATAAGAGTTTCAAAGTCTGACTGGGTAGGTAACTGTGACGCCCCCAAATTCAGACCGTCATTGATCTTGAATTCGGTTCATCACGTACTAATTCTAATAACAACTAAAATATCAAACAATGGAATAACAGAATAATTTACATTGATATAACATAAATATTCTCGTCCCAAGTCTCGAAACTATTACTAATACACTTCATAACTTAAACCAAACATTTCTTAATGCATAACATTAAATAAGTCTTAATATAACATAACAGAAACATCCTAATATAGAAAAGCACAGCTACTCCATAGCCTTGCCTTCGCACTTGTCATGTCCTGGGGTTCCACTTTGCCCTGCCCTAACTGAAATATTTATGGGAAGCAAGAGTGAGCAACAAATTTGCTCAGCAAGTAATATGCCAATAAATGTGAACATGAATATATACAGTTCTAAATCTCAAGGGTAAAACGATAATTAATCGCTCAAGATTTCAAATAAGAATGTTGTGAACAAAATAAATAGCAATGACTTCTAAATCTATTCCGTGAAGTTGAATAAGGACCACTACGGGTCGAGAAGTTACTAAAGGTTTTAAGAGTTTCAATAATTTCAAGGGAATGAATAGATATCACTGAGTGTCGCTGCGGACCAAAGATTAATAAAGAATCCAATGAATTCAAAGTTTCAAATTAATAAATACTGGATACTGAGTGGTCGCTAAGAACCACGAACTTCTATTAGAATCATCAAAAATATTTCTGGTAACCCAACCAAGTACAATTAGGGGATCAGCCTATCGTACCTGGAGTTATGCATAACCTACCACACCACTGTCGGCACCCCGACTATATAGTTCCCCTTTTTACAAGGGTTGTTCAACTCAGTCAATTTATAAGAGTCCGCACCAAGGCAATTGGTGTGGATTGCTTTCTAATTCATGATATTGGTCTAGCCGAATTAAATGGAGTAGACAATTTCAACAATGTATATAAGAACAATTTATGAGTTCAGTATTCGCAACAATAATTCGAAGAATATAATCGTGATTTAAATCAAACTATGAAACATAAGTTTGTAAGGCAAGAATTATTCTAGCACCTATTTACTCGTACGACCAAAGTTAGTACAAGCTCGAATATGTGTTCAATAAAGAGTATGAATCAAATACTTGCTCAATAAAAGAGATGTCAGATACTTGCAATTAATATACAAGAACGGTTTTAAAGAAACTTGCACAATGAAAGAGTATAAGTTAGGGAACCTTCTTACGACGTTCCTCGAATAAGTAACCACAAAGGTAGGATACTTGCAACACAATAAAAGTAGAGTTCAGATACTTGCACTATAAATGAGTGTAAGTCAAGAAACTTGCCTTATGTGTAGTCTATCCTTGTTAAATAAATCAACACCTTTCGAATCCTATTATAACATAGTTACATATATAGGATATCCATTAGCTACGCACATTTGATACACAACTTGTCGTGTAAATTAAATGTACACATATGATTCTAACTTATTCATATAACCCTATACGTACGTTATTACGTACTTATACACATGTAGCATAAAATCAGTATATAAGACGTCATGAAATCAAGTAACACGTATGGCATCACAATGCTTATTCGGTTATGTCTTTATTTACCTTTGGAATTCCTTTTTACAAATTTATAATCTTTATATCATATCATCATCACATTTGAATATGATCAGTATCAACCAAACTCTTTTTAATGGTTTAGAGTATCATTGTAGACCAATCAACAACATCAGAAAGCAAGATGAATACTCAGACAAGATTTCAGGCTGGCGCAGCTGCGCCATGGCTAAGCCTAGGGCCGGCACAGCTGCGCAGACCTCTGGCCAAGCCAAGGCTGAGTTGTTGCCTTGTGGTTTCTGTACGGTCATGAACGCAATAATATAATAACATATTAAAGGGTCTTGCATGCTTTTATTGCGATCTTACACTTATTCTTGATACATTATGGTTTTTAACTTATGATTTCAAATGAGCTAAGACTAATCAAAATCATGAAATCACAAAGGATATAACGTTTGCCATGCATACATGTGAGGTAGTCATGATATCAGTTTGTATGTATGCTTACATAGGTCCTCATTTAGTATTAATTATTTCCTCCAAATATCTCTAACTCAAGCTTGAGTAACTTTTAATGTATCTAACGCATTGTGTGTACATATAGACTAGATTAGTGATGTTAAGAGTACTATCATGCATAACAAAATTTCAGAATGTATTCTTTAACATGCTCATGAACATTGGTTCTTTAAAACTTTCAAGTTTCTCTTTAAAAGTCAACTTGAACTGACTTAACACATGTAAACTATATATCACTCATAACCTACCCACATATACATGTTCACAAGGTTAGAACATCTCTCATATGGTATTCATAGATATTAGTTTCAATTATATCAAGTTTTCTTTGAAAAACCATTTAGTTTAAAGTTAAACAATTGGACACGAGCAAGGAAACTATGTATTACTAATCATGCTAGCTTATGGTCTTAATTAGTCATATAAGTATATTATCATGCTCATATGGTTAAAATATGAATATCATACTTATATGTCAAAGTCTCTTTTTAAAACGTATACTTTCTTTAGTAATTATATACTAACATAACCAAACATACTCATGCTACTTCATGACACATATATACACATGTTATCATGATCTTCATGCATATCTAGACCACCCAAACACGCTTACAAGGTTAGAGCATATATCGTGTAATATTCATGCATATTAGCTTTGATATCGTCAAGTTTCTTCTCTTTGAAAAAAAGTTCGCTAGCTCAATGCTTATCCACTTGGTCATGAACAAAGGACCACAACTCATGCTTATTTATTTTCAGAAATCATGCGTATGCTATCTTATGTACACATGTTTACAAAAATTACAACTGAAGTTCATTAGTTTCATTCAAGCCTATTTTCATGCATACTAACACCAACCAACTCATTCATGCTATGCCAAGGAACCTAAATAGTCTTGTTAAACTTATTCCCATGCATGTTCAAGTTATATCAATATGCTAGAATTGATCAGATTAAGAAACAAAAATCAAAAATTGGTGGAGGGTACCGGCGCAGCGCAGCTGCGCCGCAATGTAATGCCGGCACAGCTGCGCCGTAAGCAGTTCAAGCCAGAATTGTTTTCCTGCTTCGGCAGGTTTTAGGCCAAACCTCAAAATTCCTTCACAACAATAGTTTTAAGCAGCCATATTGTAATCCCAACATGCATATAAGTTCATATAACAACTATATAAGTGTTTTATAACCCAATTACAATCCAATTTGGCATAAACAAGAAATTAACATTCAAGAATAGAAAGTTTTGACTGAGAATGAAAATGAAGAACAAGGAAGGTATATTATAACTCTGTAACACGAATTAGCTTGCTAATGCTGCAATAGAAATCCTCCCTCAACTCAATAGATAATCACAGTATACTAACCTCACTTGGGAATTCTCAGCAAATGAATTTAGAAGGAGAAGGGGCTATATATATAGGAAAACCAATTTCCAGACAAAGCCTTACTCCCTTGAATTAAACTAACAGAAATATAAATTGTATGAAGGTTAAGGAGGAGTAGGTAATTAGTTGGTGAAGGCAATCATGAAAGTCACTCCCCCATTGATGATTATAGCTATAATGCTGATTTTGAGAGAAGAGGTAGTAGACTAGCTTGGAGTTTTCACGTGAGAAGGATTGTGACTCTCACATTGGGACAAAGCAAAAATAAACTCAGCATTCTAGCAACCTGCATATATACATACTTAGGCTATACTTTAGTTAGAGTCACAATGTATATTTAATTAATCAACATGGCAATGTAGTACAATTAATTTACACATATAAAATCCATGTACACTTGGGTTTTTAAAAATATTATTGCAATATAATAAGTTGGGATATATATAGTCCATGTACATTTTATCTTACCGATATAATTTAACCGAATATTCTCACATTATATTATCTCATGTATAATTAAATTAAATTCTATTAGTCAATAATTGCTTACAATATATCCATAATGTTTTATTTTAATGTATACTTACATACATATTGTCACATAAGCCTCATGATGTATTCATAACATATAGTTTTAATATGTACAATCACATTGCCTTATATAATATAGTTTATATATAATTGCATGGTCACATTTAAGTATTGCACTACACACGTATCATACTATATGTTATATTTCTAATTATCACATCCTTTGCACATAGCAATTAATTGAGCAAATAAACTCTACTCGATTATTATTCACAATGGCAATTAATTAATATTAATTAATTCTTCCCTCATTAATCAATGTAATTATCAATCTCCATAACAATTAATTTTATATGATTAATTATCACATTTAAATAAATATAAGTCTTATTATATTCATAAACAAATTGGTTATTATCATTCTATTATTCGTGATAATAATAATTAACACATTATCAATTAATCATTATTAATATTCTATTTTCTCATAATAGAAAGTAAATAACAATTAATATCAATTAATTGTTCACGAAGTAATTCCTTCATTACTTACCTTTATCGATTATTATTATACGATAAATAATCACATTCCTCAACAATATAAATCCTATTATATTTATAAACCATGTTCTTAGTATCAAATCGTTACTTGCAAAAATACTAACTCAACAGATTATTATTATATTTCTTATAATAACAATTAACAATTAATATAGATTAACTGTTCACTTAATAATTCATTTACTCTATAACTGATTATTATTCATAATAACACTTAACAACGTTATTGTATGATTAACTATCACATGTATTGCACACAACAATTAATTGAATAAATATAACTCTTATAATATTCATCAATTATTTACTCATAAATGTTTTGTTACTCGCAATAACATATTATTAATAAATACTCATTAATAGGCTATCACATATAACAACAATTAATTAACAATGTAATATTAATTAATTATTTACTTATTGATTTCCCTCATCATCATTTCCATTCTCATGCCACACAAGGCATTCTACCAGTCGCAATTCTCCATATTTCCTCAATTATTATAAATTCAATTTAATATAATCGAATTACTTTTCTCATAACTCATAAACACTTATATTTTAATAAGTATTCATTTTCTTATTATAAAATAAAAAAAAATTATTCATGAAATTCACGGTTCTTACATTAACTTTGAAGGTGTAGGAGATAGATCTTGATCATCTTCTACAGATTCATTAGTGGTATAACAAGGATGACTAGTTTGACTGTGATTTAAAATACCTTTCATTTTAATATCTTGTATAGAAGTATTACTAAGTATTTCAGTATCTCTTCTAGAAGGAACTGAAGAACTAGTAAAATCTTCTATAATCAAGGGTCTTCGAGTACGTTCAAAACTTATTTTGACAGTACCATCAGAAAATTATTTAACATTTTCAACATTCAACAAATTGTTATTAACTAGTTGTTCAAGAAATTTCACTTGGTAAAATCCATTGACTAGGTAAAGTAATGTCCTTCCAAAGAATAGTTCTTGGAATCTGAACATTAGCATTAGTAGTACTGCTTTGAATTAAAACAGTTTGATCTTTTGGAATTTTATTAAGTGCATGAACATTTAAATTTGTTTTCATCGTTTTTATACCAATAATACTAGGGAAATAATTAAGAAAACGAGCGTCTTTGAGACATAGATAAATACTCGAATTAATTCCCTTAATATTTAATGGTTTAACCGTAACTTGAATTAATACTATATGAATAAAATTATAACCCTTTTTTATGTGTTTTTTAATAACGTCTGTGGTTAGTAAACTACAGTTTTCATTTTTTTAATAACGTCTGTGGTTAGTAAACTATAGTTTTCATATTCTTTATTTATAGCGTAAACCTTTTCAATAATTTTAACATTATAATCAGTTTTAAAATTATCTAAAAAGGTTGACTGATAAATTTCTCTAGGAGAAACGCTAGGTATATTCCAATTATTTAAGGCTTGATTAATGTTTTCATAACTGTGCTCTTCCTGGTTTACTATGTCTGGAACAGGGGAAAAACTGAACGATTACTAGTTGAGGAGTTAGATCTAAATAATCTATTCGTCTTATTATAACTCAAAATTATTTTCTAAACATTGTTCATTCATACATACCCTCTCACCTTAAGCAGACGCATACCTATGTTCTATTGTCACTACCCGACACTGCTCGCACAAGAGACTTACAAGGGTTAAAGACACACGAACACGGTGTTCTACAATGAGTTAGGTGACTAGTGAACAAAGAAGAAGGAGAATGAAAAACAAGCAGATGATAGATAGAATAGATTCTATTATCTACAACTAGAAATCTTTAACAACTTGGCTTTGATACCATTAATACTAGGGAAATAATTAAGAAACCGAGCGTCTCTGAGACACAGATAAATACTCGAATGAATATATATATATATATATATATATATATATATATATATATGAAAGCTGTAAAAGAGCCACGAATTAATCCAGGATCGACAGAAATAGAAATATATGTATATATTTATAAAAGCGGTAATCAGGCCACGAATTTCTAATCCAGGCCAAACTGAAATATAAATGTTAATATATACAGTTAGTATATATATATATATATATATATATTAAAGCAATAAAGGCCACGAATTAGCAATCCAGGCTAAACGAAGTCAGAAAATTATATATATATAGTTATATAAATAAAAGTTGTAACTGCCACGGATTTGTAATCCGGGCTTGACAGAATTGAAAATTACTATATATATATAGATAGTCAAATATATACATAATAAAGCCAAAAAGGCCATGAGTTAGCGACCCATGCCGAGAAAATTAATACATTTGTATATATATATATATATATATATATATATATATATATATATATACAGAAAAGCGATTAAAAGCCACGAATCGACGATCCAGGCTGTGCAAATGCAGAAAAAAGTATATATGTACTAAAATGTACTAAAAAGTAAGCAAAACAGGCCACGGAACTGAGTTCCGGGTGAAACCAAAAAATAAAACTTTACGCGCACGTGTACAAATACGTAATGAAGTAGGAAATGAGATCTGATCGTAAAACTACTTACAATGGACTGCTACACGGATTATTTGCCACTTGGTAGGCTTCAAATGGACGTTTCAACCAGTTAATTTTTGGTGTGCTGTAGTATATGAGTATATCTACGTGTTAGAGTAATAAAATCTAGGTTTGGAGTACTAGAAGTCGGGCTAGGAAAAGAAATGAGCGGAGTAATAAAATCTAAGTTTTGGTCTACCCGCGATAGCCGAGGGTCTACCTGCAGTTCCCCAGGGTGGGCCCCACCTGGTGGGTCCAGTCGTCTTGAAGTACGTGCACTTCAAGCAACACGATGTCAAGTTCAAAAGTTTCTAACTTTTGATCAGAGCGTCTGTTTGAGGCGTGCTATACCTTTCTGGAAAGCCCTTACTGAGAGCGTCACAATGACATGAGACTTAACATTTTCCGAGTCCAAGAAGATGGGTTCATAACTGGATCTTTGTTTCTTCGTAGTTTATCCGCTGAGCTGTATTGTGCTATTTTCGTAGTTTATTCGACTTGATTTTAACCAAATTGGCTTCAAGTTGGTAAAATGATCGTTTTGCCACACCAGGGGTTGGCTTCTATATTGGCACGGCCTTCGGCAGATTTCCCAGGGTTATTTTTGAGGTTTTGATCCCAGCCTAACTTGTTCATCCTCATGGTTGCCTCTGAGGTTGACTTGGTCTCCCTGGGTTTTCTCTGGGGATGATGTGATGCTTTGGGGTTGTCTCTGAAGTTAATTCGGCTTCCCAGGGTTGTCTCTAGGGTGATTGGTCCTCCCGAGTTGTGACTGGGGCTTGTCTTGACAATCCGATGTTGTCGCCGGGGCAGAATTCGATCTCCCGGTGTTTCTGTGATTTAACTTGACATCCCGGTATAGTGACCGGGGGGCTTGACATCCCGGGGTTATCACCGGGGTTGCTTGACATTCCGGTATTATGGTGGGGGCTTCACTTAACATCCCGGTGTTATCGGGATTTAACTTGACATCCCGATATAATGACCGGGGTCGAGCTTGACATCTCGGGGTTATTGTCGGGGCTTCTTGACATCCCGGTATTATCACCAGGGCTTCACTTGACATCCTGGTGTTGTCGGGGTTCAACTTAACATCCTGGTATAGTGTCCGGGGTTGAGCTTGACATCCCGAGGTTGTCGTTGGGGCTGCTTGACATCCCGATATTGTGACCGGGGCTTCACTTGACATCTCGGTGTTGTCGAGATTTAACTTGACATCCCGGTATAGTGACCGGGGTTGAGCTTAACATCCTGGGGTTGTTGCCGGGGTTGTTTGACATCTCTGTATTTTGACCGAGGCTTCACTTGATACCCCGGTGTTGCCGGGAGGAAAAAGATGATTTAACCCTTCTGTAGGGTTAGTAACAGGAATGCAAAATTTTGACTGTCTACAATGTCTATTGTTGTGACTCATAGTTATTCCATAACTCTTTTGTTATCGAACTCTTAAATTATTGTAAGTTTGATTCAACTACTCTTTAGGTGATGATAGTTTAACTCTAAATTAACCATTGAGCTAATCCAAACCAAACTTTCTTTGGTGCGAACTCGTTAATTAAAGCAAAGATGAACAACCCTATTATAGGGGATTACCATGTGAAAGCGTTAAGATGTTTGTGCACAATACATGGTACGAAGGGCTGATCCCCCTAAGTATGAGTTAGAAGGTCCATTTAGTCTAACGACTGTTAAAGGTCTAAGTAGAAATACTTATAACCTGGGACATAGTTCAAGTTCTTGTGACCCTCATTTGAATTATAAATCTTGTATTTAATTCTTAATTTTCGACGATAACGAATGTTATTCAATTCAATTTATTCAGTGATATGTTATCATTATTGATTATTATTCAAGTGAGCTTTTGTTTGCTCATTCTTGCATATATATAACCATTGCAGCCCAAGTTGAGAAGGTTGACGAGCCTCAACCAGCAAGGGCAAAGGCAAGATGAACAAGTAGCGAAGACTTGTTCATATTTATGATGTGGTTTTGTAATAAGTCTTAAGTTATTATATGATGTTTTATTTCGCACTTTTTAATGATTATTTAAGGTTAGAAACCTGGGGAATGTTTTGACAATGATGTAATCCTTTTATAAGGAAGATTTTATTATTAAGGTTATAATTTATTTTGCATTCCTTATTTATGGGCAGTTAGTTATATTTTATTTAGATAGTGAACACCAAATCCTGTGAAAATGAAGTATTCGGATTTGGGAGAGTCACAGTTTATCGTTGAGATTCATTCTATAAATTGTTTCGTGATAAGTTATTTTTGAATTGATTAGTAAACTGTGAATTTTCTTAGTGAATTCAAAAAGAACCTATTAGAGATAATACTTAGAGGTACATACAAGAGTACTGAGTTTAATTTAGGGTAAACGCCAATTTTGAGTGCATACACGAGTGAAACATTAATTCGAGCGAAACACGTAAGGGAGTGGTAAGAAAATTTTTTCTACTAACCTTTGTGTTACAGCAAAATTATGTCTAGTTCAAAGGATAAAGGTGCTGTGGAGGAGACTCCATCAAAGTTCGATACAAAATTTGTGATGGAAGTTAATGATGAAAGAATTTACTAGGAAGTTGGATGTGGCGATGGAGCAAATGAACGAGCGTTTTGATAAGTTGAGTACATCCCAAGGAAATCAATTTCAATAACCTCTTGGGACACATCAACAAGGTAGAACACATCAAAGGGGGAGTAGGATGGAAAGAGAAAATTCCTAAGATGACAGAAATAGCGAAGAGGAGGACCATGAATCCGATTCTTTCATCGGAGACATTGAGCTAGAAATAGTGGAGATCGAAATCAAGTGGAAAATATCAAGCCCCATTTGGCTCAATGGTAAAATAACTACTCACAAGGTTTTTGTGATAACCCGAATACTTACAAGATAGTGAATTATGAAGTATATGAATTCAACGAGTAGAGTATATGGTAATGATCCTTAGAAAGGAAATGAACGGGTTAAAGAATATGTTAGTTCCCAGTAGGCACAAAATAGATCTAGAAGGGGGGGTTGAATAGATCCATTGCGTTTTTAAACTCTTTTCTTTTCTATTTTGTATTGCTAAGAAGTTAGCATATAACAAACATAAGAATCATTTCAAGCACAGCAGAATAAGTTAAATCTCCCCTTCATTGATATATTAATAAACATTGATACATTGTTCTTGGAGTTAGTTTAGTTGTAAGTAGTTAATACATACATAGTAGTTATAGCAGTTAAGTATATAATGTAATGACAGAAAGTAAATAACAGAATGTAAAAGACACAGAGGGTTTTAAGTGGTTCAGAGACACAAGCTCCTAATCCACTCTTCTGCACTCTCGCGGGAAATCTACTAAGGAATGGGCAGCACCATGAATCACTAAGATTCCTTCAAGGCCCGCAGCCCTGGAACTTTAGTTCACTAAGAACTCTTCAAGTCCTTCGACTTGGAACTCCTTTAGTTCACTAAGAACTCTTCAAGGCCAGCAGCCCTGGAACTTCAGTTCACTTAGAACTCTTCAAGCCCTCCGGCTTGGAACTCATTTAGTCCCTCTGGACAAGGACCCCTCAGGCCCTGGCTACTTGTTGTTGTAGTTATTGTTGTTGTTTGTGCTTTGCTGCTAAGATGTCTTGAAGCTTGATCATCTTTGTACTTAGTAGCTAGGCTTGGTCCTCAGCATTCTGCTTTGAGTTTGGACCTCTTCTCTGGTGCAGCTGATCTTCATTCTGTTCAACTCATCTTCACTTGATGTCAGCTGTGCACCATCACCACATAGGATTACTAAGGCTTTTCATTGTGGGTCACCTTCTTCTGGTCCTTAGTAGCCCTTGAACCTTTCTTGAATGATATGCAAACATAGTTCTACATCTTTTCTGGTTCAGCTTCTGGTTCTTCATGGTGATCCGTTGAGTGGCTCTTCTGATCTTCTTTATGCTCAGCCACTTTCCTGAATGCTATCTTCTTGGCCTTCTAGGCTCTCAGCTTGGATTCCATCTTTAGTGGCATTCTCATCCTTGTTGAGTGAAGCTTTAGTCTATTCAACTCCTTCTTCAAGTCTGCTTCACTTCCACCTTCTTAGTCTCACTGTCACTGAGACTTGTTCTGTTTAGCTCAGGTGGAACTCGTAGAGTCAACAGTATAGCATTCCAACAACTCAACAAATCTACAACTCAGCAATAACTCTTATCCTTGAAGCTCTGTCCAATAAATACCCTTCCACGATCTTCTCGTTGGAAAGTAGCCATTGGAAGCTATTTGAATTGCTTCGCAGATATCAGTTATTTGGTGTAGACTGCTGAAGTGACGTGACAGCTCCTTTTTGACTTTACTGACACAGCATTCTGCTTTCTCACCTACCGCCTCAGAGATGTCACTGTTTCGTGTCAGGCTTGGTAGTCATCTTTATTACTCCTTTTTGATTCTTTGATTCGAATCCTTAGGAGTTGTCCTTCTGTATCGATGCTCTCAATCAGCAACGTTCGGATGCCAGTCTTCATATTAATTCATTGTCAGTGCTTCAATACTCAGATGCCCGAACTCCACGATTCTGATGCAGATGTTCTTAGACCTTTATCGTAGTGTGTCTTGTTAAATGTTGCTTTGACTGTTGAGACAACACTATGATTCTGAAGAGTGTTCTTGGATCTTCAATATAGAACACCTCTTCCTTTACTTGTGCAGTGCTTTAACACTTATGCTTGCCTTGACTTATCTCAGGAACTGATAGCTTGACTTGTCGTTCTGGCCTGAATAGCAAGACACTTCAGATTTGTGGCATACCCAGCTCTCTTTCTCCTGGTGATCTCCCATTCACCTATCTTCAATGGGATGACCCATGCTTAATCACTTTTGTCTTGTTCTTCATAAACTGGCCGGTATCTCTGTATAAACTGTATCAGTTCCTTCTTCGTTTGGCAACCACTACGATCTTGAGTGATTCTCAAGATCGTTGTCTTCTGTTCTTTTGATAGCATCTGCACTTACTGACTTTCTCTAGTCAGCTACTATGTCTGAAGTCTTCTTCTGATCTGCTTGTGGAAGACTTCATCTCGAATGGCTTCACAACTTCAATCTGTATGTTGATTGAGTTGATGCTTGTATCTTCTGTTAGCTTGCATGCCATTCATTGAGTGCTCTCTGGTTCCCTTGGAATGTATCTTTGTAGCTCAGACCACAGGCTCCATGCTTTGGATATTCTGGGAGTGCCCATCTGTTGAGAATCGTGTTGACACTACGATTCTTCCCTTAACGTTGTGAGCAACCTTTTTGGAAGCCTTAGTTCTGCAGACTATGATTTAGCTTTGTTGCTGCAGACACTACGATTCCGAGATCAGACCTTGACATACTATGATTTTTGTCTTTATGCTTGCTGTCCTTGTCTGATTTGGCTCGACTATGATTTTTGCTTCTTATTAGATCCGTAGACTCCACTGCTTCAAGTGTGATCTACGATTCTTGACTTAGCTCTGGCAGACATTCAATCGGCTTATAGACGGGCTGTCTCTATGATTCTGAAAAAGACTTCCTCAGCAGACTACGGTTATGAGAAAGTTCTTCCCGACACACTACGATCCTTTCTCGTTTCTCCTGGCAGACTACGAACTCCGAGATCTACTATCCTTGCAGACTACAATTTTGCCTTGATAGTTCTCGAGTCTTCCTTGTCTTTCCAGGCAGACTACGATGCTGGTGCAGTGCTCGACGATCAGACAAGCCCATCTATTACATTGTATAAGATCAACCTAACAAGCTTGATCTTACTATATTTATAGTCCTTGTACATCATTTCTTTTTAAGGACTTTACAAAGCTGTTTTGCTTATGTAGGATCAACCTAACATATTTGATCAATTCATTCTAAGTCCTTGTACATATATTCGTATTATCTATCAAAGGAATTTACAGCTTTTGCCAATGCAAGCATATTTGCATATTCATTTATTTATATCATAATCAAATCATATATAAATAGGAATAACATTCTCAATGTATATTTCTAACAATCTCCCCCTATTTGATTATAACAAAAATAATTAGTGCATGAGATGAATGAATCTTATATACAGTGAGCAGCTGTATTTCTAAAGCAACTAATCATGAATGTCATTGATGATAATATGAAATTACATACACTATGACACTCTATATCCTGGATCCAAAACATACCTAACTAGAATAGAGATGTACCTCTTCTGCTCCATGTTTGTCTCCAAAATGTTTATTGATTAGCTTCTGCTGCTGCTCATCTTTCCTGCTGCTCATCTTTCTTTCTTCTTTTTCTTATTTCCCCTGCTCCCCCTCAGATGCATGCTTTCCTTTGCTTGGCTCCCCCTATAATTCTGTGTTCATAGGGTCATCATCTTTTGGCTCCCCTTTAGATGATGATTCTGCTTCTGCTGCTGCTTTCTTCTTCTTTCCTCCTTTCATGGCCTTCTTTGCTTCTCTACATCTCTTCTTCTCAGACTTCATCTTGCCCATTGAGTGCTTCTTCTTTTTCCTCTCTCTTGAAAGTCTCTTTTGATGTATCTTTTTCTCCCCCTTTTTGTCATTAATCACTTGTGAAAGCTGCTCCATGTTTGTCATAAGCTGCTCCATCAGGTGAGAAGAGTTATTAACCTCAATCTTGAGTTCTTGTTGACTAAGCTTAAGTTGGAGAGAGAGAGACTGTTTTAGATCATCAATCTTGTCAGAGAGAAATAGGATTTGGTCTTCATTGGCCTTCTGAACTCGTAGAGCTTCTTCCTTCTGCTCACTCATAGCCTTCTGAAGTACTTGATCCCTTAGTTAAAGCTTGAGGGATATGTCTGAGAGTCTGGCTTGAAGTCTTGTTGACAATTCATTGTCTTCTCCTGTTGACAGGTCCTTAACTTCTGCAGCCATGAGAGAGATTTCCTCAAACAGTTCTTCTAATTACTTCTGAAGCTCTTGCTCTTGAGAAGATCTGTCATCATGTTGTTTATCCTCTTTCTGAGCAGCTGGTTGATCAGCCTCTTGCTGAGTATCATGGTGAACTCTACGATTTTTACTTTTGGATAGACTCTCAAAGGTGGTGAGAATCTGGTAGATCGTTGAGTTCCATGCTGCTTGGGTATAGCACAGCTTCTCATATTCATCTTGATCATTTTCAAGGATAGAGTGAGATAACTCTACGATTGTGGACTTGGGCAGTATCCTTCTTCCATCTAAATCTGCTCGACAATCGTAGGGGATGTAATGATTTTCAGCATGTTGATAGACCTTGAAGTGAGATTGGTCTTTGATCAGCAGAGTTACAAACTCCTTCACCCTTGGAAAGTTTTTTGCCACCAGTTCTAGGTTGGGAAGATGAGAGAAGCACCATGAGAGATAGTTGTTGTCTCTAGTGAGGGATGCCTTTGCCCATGGCATATGAGGATGAAACCATCTTATAGCATGATCCTTGACCTCAGTATCATAAATCAAGGTTGAGGAATCTAGCTTTATAGTATCTCGATGGTTGAGTAGATGTGCTGCAGTCATTTTCACCACTTGTAACCTTCTATTCCTATGATTTACCCATTTCTCTGGAAGTGCATCTAGTGGTTCTTCATCAATTTCTACTACTATTCTCCTCTTGCGTTGAATAGGACAAGGAATGTGAAAATCTTCTGGCACGTCATCGTCAGAACTGAAGTCTCTTTTACCTTTGTCATGATCTGTGCTAGAGTCAGATTGATGTAGACTTCCTTCAACTGACTCATCAGTTTGTTCAAGCGTTTGATCATCATCAGCAGAGCTTGCCTTTGCAGACTTACTAGTCTCTTCTAGCTCTGTAGTCTTCAGCCTTTTTCTGCCATCCTTTTCTGATAGCGTCTTCCCTTTTTTCTTAGCCTCTCCTCTCTCAGCCTCATTATCGCAGATTTTAATTATCTTTGGAAATAATTCTCCTCTTTTTGAGACCATTTTGGCAATTAGTCTGTTGCTCTTCCTTCTACTTGGGGGTTCAACTGTAGAAGATTTAGATCTTTCTTCATCTTCAGTCTTTGAAGTCTCTGATTCATCAGACAGACTTCCTTGAGGTTCAACAGCAAGAGGGGCAGATGCTTCTTCTTCGAACTCAACATCTTTTGAACCATCAGGACTCCTTGGAGCTTCAGCAGTAGAAGATCTAGCTTCTTCATAATTAGATTTTCCCTTGTCAGTAGAATGGCTGCTTTGAGGATTAGCCATAGGATTTGCATATTCTTCTTCATCACCAGACTTGATCCTTGAAGATTCATCCTTGGACCTCTCAGTTCCCATCTCATCTTCTGACTCTACGTTTTCTTCTTCAGTAGATATACTTCTTTGGGGAACTGACTTTTGCTTCTTCACCATTTTGCCTTTCTTCTTCGAAGGATTTACAGACTTGGGCTCTGGGATAATTGCGCCTTCAAAGGATGAAGACTTTTCTTCTTCCATAGCACTTGCCTTCCTCTTCTTCGAAGTACTCTTGCTGCTGCTGCCATATGTTAGCCATTTGTTCTCCATTGGGTTCTTCTTCCAATTTGCAAACAGCTGTACGGTCATCACTCTATGGCTATTAAGGGCATCACCTTCATCATCCTTAATTTTCTTCTTCAGCCTCTTCTTCAGAATGATACTTAATAATCTTCCATGGAAAACCTTAGTGAGTGGTTTCCATGTTAACCTCTTCTTCTCTGCTTTCTCCAGCCACTTGGACATTTGGTCAATCAGAATAACCCCAAAGTTGATACGTTCCTTCAGAACAATTACAAACATGATCTTCAACTGTTGATCACTCACAGTGTCATGTGCAGTGTCTTTGTATAGTATGCATTTGTCTACAATCTCTGCGAGAAACTCAAATTCTTTAGGGAACTTCCTCTTCTTCATGTCCTTCAGACTAGGGTTCCTTCTTTACCTCATTATCTTCGTGGCTTCTTCAATGTTGACTTCATCAAGACTTTTCAGACATAGGTCATGAAAACCTAAGCACTGATTGATGTTAGAAGATTTCAGCTTCAGAATCTGACCTTTTACTTTGGTAGAAAGAATTCCAGAGTTTGTAGTCATGTTGGAATAGAACTCTTTAACCAAGTCAGCATAAATTGGAGTATTTGACTCAAGACATTCTGAGAATCTAGCCTTCTTCACAAGTTCCAGAATATCTCTGAACTTCTTCTTAGATTTCTCGAACGTCTTAGTTCTAAGCTGAATGCCAGCAATTACTTGCCAGTTTGCCATTTGAAGATCTAGGGTTTTCTGAGTTTATGACTGTATGAGAATCTTGTGGGATGTCAGGGAGCGATTCAAGGTTTGATAACTGTTTGAGAAGATCTTGGTTGTTTGGAAGTATTTAGGTTTTGGCTTGAGAGGATGAGTGTATGGATTTGACAAGTTTGCAGCTTTTGATGAACCTGCTAAAATGAAACTGCCAATTATTTGAATTTCCCTCTTGTAACTGTTCCTTCCACGTTTCTTAGTGGGACAGTTGTAAGAAGTTGATAGGTCACAATCTGTAACTCCTCCATCGTGTCAGTTAATTAGATTTGACTTTTCTTCTGTTGACTATTGACTTCTTAAATCCGTGGAGTGACTTATAGGTTAGTTTCAGTACTTCCACGATTTCTCAGACTGATCTATAACCTTTGCTTCTTCTTCTATGATCGTAGTCTGTGGTCATGCTTCAATAGACAACTTCTCCATTAGACTCTGAGGGATTGGCAATTCTCATCTGCAACTAGTAATCTTCTGAGGAGATGCTGCTTGATTCAGCAGAGAATCTTGTGATGGATTCCATATTAGCATTCCTTCTAACATAAGGTAGCTCAGGAAGGGCCAACCTCTTAGCTTAATGCTAAGGATCAGGTTTGTCCCTGAGGCGCTTATCAGATGCAATACTTTAGATGTGATTAGTACTGACATCACATTTGATCTCTCTGCTGGGGAGTTTATTTACCAACTCTGGATATTTAATGGTGTTGGTTTAAATGATGTGCATGATTATATATTGTGTAGGATACGTGAGGTGCAAATAGCTATAAGCTATTTTTCGGTAATTGGTAATCTACGATCAAGGAAAGTCTTTCAGTTCCTATTTGCTTTATGAATTTGGTAACTGATTATTGTAATTTAGATTGTTGAATGTATGTGCAATTATAATTGATGATTTATACTGTGAAAGTCAATTTATAACTAAACTGATTGGGTTATGGAACTCAATCTTTAATTGAGATGTGAAAATAAAGCATGTATGATATGTTTAGTTAAACGATTATGATGTATGAACTGAGAATGATATTATATGCTATGTGATGCAAGAAAATTGTTAGATCATGCTGAGATGTCGAGATCAATCTTGCAAATAATTTTTTTTGCAGGTTAAAGATTCAAGGTAAGGCTATGTGCTACTTGAATGACATGGATCAGATTTAATGCATGAGGATTAAATATTTTAGCCAAAGTTGTTATTCCTATAAACATGTTTAAGGTTCTGGAAGTGTACTTAATGGTTTATGATTTTTATTTTATGTTGAGTTGTAAAGTTTGAGTTATCTGAAGTATAAAGGATATTGAATTGGGATGTAAGGTTTTATATTATAACTTTGATGTAACGATTCATGAAATAAATTTGAATCAAAGATACGTAATGGTAAAGGTTATGATTCAGGGAAATATAGAAAGAAAGATATAAAAGTTTTAATTATTCCGCATTTTTATTAAAGTTTAATATCGATTAATGATGTAAAGTTAGAAGTTTGATGTATTGTTAACGACCGAGGTCGAGGGTTGTATTGTATGAATTTTGGGGTCGTTACAATTTTGGGTCCAAGAGGTCTTGGGATCCATTTCTGCTAAAGGCAGGAATGTTAAGATTTTTGCTAAACTTTGTAAAAATAAATAAATAAATCAGGTTGACAATAACTTGAATAGCATCAAAATGAAAATTCCAGCTTTCTAAGGAAGGAGCGATCTAGAGGCATATCTAGAATGGGAAAAGAAGATGGAATGGGTATTTGAATGCCACAAATACTCATATCTCAAGAAAGTTAGATTAGCCGTTACAGAGTTTTCAGATTATGCAGTTACTTGGTGGGATAAGTTGATGACTAGCCGGAGGGTGAACGTCCAATTTAAACATGGGCGGAGATGAAGGCAGTTATGAAAAAGTGATTTGTACCAAGCCACTACCACTGAGACTTGTTCCGAAGTTTGTAGAGTTTGGAACAAGGAAGTAGAAGTGTGGAAGACTACTTCAAAGAGATGGAGATGTTGATGGCTAGGGCTAATATAGATGAGTAAAGTGAGGCAACAATGACTCGTTTATAGGCAGGTCTAAATTGGGATATAGCTGATTTGGTGGAACGACAACATTATGGAACCATTGTTAGAGTTTATGCCCTAGAGGCTAATTCTTTGATGTAATTGTTTAAACATTTTTGATATTATATTTGATTGAATAAATGAATTATTTTATTATGGTTTTATTTACTGCGTTATATAAATGTTAACATAATAAAATTCCTTAGAATAGTGATACAAATTATATGGCTTCAAGTATGTGACTTGAACATGAGATCATATAGTTACAATTAGTATCATTACTCTTAAATGTCCCTAGTCGAGTGTCATTGTTAATGGGACAACAATGATACATTGAGACTAGTGTGTGGATTGACTGATGGCCAAATCTCATTGGTCATAAATATATGAGATATTGAGTCAATGTATAGGTACATGTTAGAGAACAATGTACTGGGCAGACCCACCATGAGAATTCTACGTGGAGCATTATGCAAAGTGTCATAAGCAATTCTCATAGTGACAATGATGTAATGATCCTCCGACCTGAAATCACTATATTACTACACGAGAATTTATGTACTTTGATATCATCAAAGGCCACCTTTAATAGGTGGACGATAAAGGTGATTATTGGGTATCGTGTGAGGAATATGAGTGATCTAGATGGAATTTAACCCTCCTATATATTAGGGGTGATATCCATAGGCCTCTTGATTGAGTAGGACTATGAAATGCATGGCCATGCTCAAATAGTGATTTGTTTCATATAGTCTACTCATCGATCAAGAAAACTCAGATTAAATTATGAAGATGATGACACATTCCATGCCTCGAGTTTAATCTAGGATGTCAAGGTTAAAAGGATTAAATTACATTGAAATATTGGTCACGAAAAGGTTGTATCGAATCACCGATCTTATTATTATTTGGGTAGCAGTGATGCATTACTAGATGCCGCTCACTGTTTATAATTTTATAATATGATTTTAAAATTATTGCCAACATAATAATAACCTATAGGGTCACACACTTAGAACGTAATTAAAAGGGAATTAATTTAAATTGTATGGATTTAAATATATCAATATGATTGATAGTATTTAAATTATGAATTTAAATTAATAGGATAATTTGTATATATATATATATATATATATATATATATGTATATTAATTAAGTAAGACTTAAGTAAGATATAATATATATATATATATATAAATTCGAATTTTATATTTCTAATTGGATTAGGTTTTGGTTAATTCCTTTAACTGCTATATATATGATATATCAGCCGTTTAGGGGATCATCGATATCAAAACCCTAGCCGCTCTTAGAGAGAGACTAGAGAGAAAAATTTCGAAAAAGTCCAGATCCTTAGCGGCTAGTACAGCAGCTTTCCTTGCTGCAGATCGTGTGACGATTCGCGGGACGTTCGTGTGGATACCGTAGAGGCGCAGTTCCGTTGGATTGCGTTGAGGATTCGAAGCAGTTCCAGAATCTCCATCGTCTCCTTTCAGGCTTGAATAATCGGTAAAACATATCTTAACCTCTGAATTAATATGTTTTCGCATGGATCCTGTTTTAGGGTTTCGAAAAATTTTAATTTCTGCTGCGTTTATGTGCCGAAAACCCTACAACCATACCACTGGTAGATCATGGAAATCTAATGCTGTGAAGCGCAAGGAAAAGCCAGTTGTGATCAAACCGAAATTAGAGCCTAAGCAATAAACGACTAATCGAGGATTACAAGGTAAAACGGAACAATCTTCTTTTAGTCGTAATCGAGACATTGTATGTTTTAAGTGTCAAGGCTGGGAACATATTTCTAGTCAATGTCCAAATCAAAGAACTATGTTGTTGCTTGACAATGGAGAGGTGTAAACTGTGACGCCCCAAAAATAGGTTCAGTACACAACCCATTCTGAGTCGCCAAATACACAACATAATTCAAATACCAATCTTCCTATTTACAACTATTACTTTGTCGTGCACAATACGACCACACATAAACTGTGAGTTTTAATACAAATAACAATACTCATACTTCTTATCAATGATACGTTACATAAAGGTACAGTCAATAACTATTTTAGGAATTAAAATCTTTGGAAAATGCTCAAGAAAACCTTCGTACATGGGAGGCCATGCTTACAAGTTATAATATATATCATAGGACTTGAGAATTAACCTTGGCTGGCCCAATAGACCCCAAAGAAGGACGAGAAGATTACTATCCTGTTCATTCCGATGGTGGGTATTCTCTTACCATATAATTATCTCTATTGTCTCAAACTGAGGATTATATTCCAACCATACTCCAAGATTATATAGGTAGTGCTCATAGATATAATCAGCAAGGGGATGCGCACAACCATGTCTTTTGATAACACAAAATCGTGTATGGTTAGAGATCTTGTATGATAGTGACAACGCACCCTTCAAAATTTGGGTTCACCTTACCCTATTTGGGTCACCAAAATTAACTGTTCAATGAAGTATAAAATACGACACACACATTTAAAGTTCTCAATACAATTATATATTGTCATGCTATTTTGTAATGTATTGAGAAACTTCAATGGTCACCGACCATCACCCTATTCCCTTGTTATCCCCGCTCAACCCAGCTACACTCTTATTACCTGAAAGGAATTGTGAAGCAAAAGGGTGAGCACAAATAGCCTAGTAAAGAATATTATGACTAAAGATAATTAAATTATCAATAGCCTTCATCAGTAATGAATCAGATCTTTAGAACCTTAGTCCTCAACAAGGAAAAATCTGATAGAATACAATAGACAACAAGTTTTAGATCAACAACTGCAGCGGAACAACCAATCCATTAGAAGAGTCAAGTAGAACATAATGTCTACTATCTTCTCTATGTTAAAAGTCCACCAACAATATTTCATCCCTATAACATCAATCAACAGTTCTTTCCCACAATCATGTAAATAGTTCATGATCATAATTATGTTGATAAATTCCTCTTCTCACCCAAGACGAAGATAATTTTCATCACCTGTCTTTACCTGAAACACCAAAGATCATGGTTATACCAAATCACAGTTCCTGTTCATAATCATGCTAATAAATTCATCTTTGCACTCAGGCCAAAGATATTCATTTGTAACATCAATGGTCATGATCATACTAGTCTACAGTCTTTAGTAATAATCATGTCAGTCAATTCATCTTTGCACTACGGCCAAAGATATTCAACAGTAACATCAATGGTCATTATCATGTCAAACACATGTCCATCTTTGCACTACGGGTCAAAGATATTCAACAGTAACATCTATGATCATGATTATGCCAAACACATGTTCATCTTTGCACTACGGACCAAAGATATTCATTAATTAATTGTTCATCTTTGCATTACGGGCCAAATATATTCATCAATCAACAGTTCATCTTTGCACTACAGGCCAAAGGTATCAATCAACAGATCATCTTTGCACTACGGGCCAAAGATATCAATCAACAGGTCATCTTTGCACTACGGGCCAAAGATAACTTTCTCCACAATTTAAGTCTGACGATTATGACAATGATATAAGAAATGAATCAAGTGAGATCAAGGACAAATATTAGAGATTTATAATACAATTTATCAAGAGTTCAATAATATCCAAAATATCAACATGAAGATCAAAACATGGATCCAATTTCAAGAATAAGATTCATAAATCAAAGATAATTTAGACAGAAAAATAAACTAATTTTTGTCGTAAATAGTACCCCGTGAATAGTACCCTGTGAATAGTATCCCATGAATAGTACCTCGTGAATAGTACCTAAATAAATAGTACCTCGACATGAAAAGATTAAAATTTCAATAAGAAAGTTCAGACCAATATTCTAGTAAAATGATATTAGATGAAGCGCAAACCTTAAGGAATTTTTAATTATTTCAGGAATAATAGAAGCAATACTTATCATAGTAAGTTTAAATTTAGGAATATGAAACGAAATATTATTACTTACATACTATAGAGTATGGAAGAAACTAATATTCCTTACGAATATTGAACGAAAACAACATCTTTTACGAGAAAAATAATATCCTTTACCTTAATAGGAGAGTAATCTGACTGGAATAATGGAGATTATGTTGAGAAAATCTTGCACTGTTATCAACACTCAAACAACCCTTATACTCACAAGAAATACGCTCAATATTATAGAGAAAGAATTTTTTGATTATGGTGTAATTTTCATTTCTTAACTAAGCAACCTATTTGTAGGAAATGCTTAGCATACCAGGTTTGACAAAGTGAGCCTACGGAGGATTTTTGCAGCACACCACTTTTGAACAATTCTCAGCACACCAACAAGGAACAAACTCCACCCCATTTTCACATGTTATATATATATATATATTAAAAACATTTAGAATTATTAAAAGAATTCACATTCAATTTGCTCTCTCTTCCACCTTATTTTATGTTTATACCATAAATTTACTATAATAATGTTATCATTTAAATTATAAAATTATACAATTATATTATCACATTATACTATTTATAATGTAATATTATAATAATATATTTGAATGAATTATTTTATCGGAGAAGATAAAATGTCAACTTTCAACAAATATCTCATGCAAAAAATTCCTCCATTTATATCAAAACTGAATAAATATTTACTTATCATATTTATCAACAATTTTATTTTATTCATCAATTATTATTCATAATTAATATTATAAAATCACAATATTGACAACTAGGTTGTTCCCAAGAAAGAGGGGGCTTTCTGATAAAGATTTATCCTTATTGGCGCGCAATTATATAACCTAACCCCTTCCTCGACAGAACTTTCTAGACTTTGTTAATAATGCTATCTAATAATATCATTTCAATAATATGAGCGATAATTATTGATTTAATAATATAAAATATTGTGCAGTGGTTACTGTGACAATTATTGAATCAATAATATAGAATAATATGCAACTATCAATGTAGCAATTATAGAATCAATAATATAAAATACTGAACAGCAATTATTATAACAATTATTAAATGAGTGACTTCTTACGTAAGAATCAATAATTATAAATTACTGTGCAATACGGTGTGCTACTGTGCAACAACGCGTATTATTGTATTTTTATCACCTGGTATTTCAACAGTTTAACGGTAAAAGTTTACTTTTATAAAAATGTTACTTCTGTCGCTTTCTATATCCGACATATATTCTGTTGTGGGCCCCACCAATTATTGATTATTTTGGCGCTGTCGTCGTACTTTACCGAATATAATATTCTCCGACAGAAGGAATATTCTCCGACTAAACGAATATTTTTCGACACAACGAATATTTTATGACAACTTGCTTACTTTGTAAAATTTGCACATATCACCCTTAACTTTAACCTTTTATCAATTTAACCATTTACTGAATAGAATAATAATTATAAGAAAATTGAATACTTTTATTTCATAAAATTCGGGGTCTTACATAAACCGGTGGAGAAGATAGTGACGTCGACTCTATGTCGCCATTAGAGGATGTAGATGATAGGGAGATTGCTATTTATGGTGAGGATTTAGTCACGAGAAGGGCACTTAGTACACAGGTGAAAGGGGAGAGAAGTGAACAGTTGGAAAATCTTTTCCATACTAGATATCTTGTGAATGGGATGATTTAATATGTCGTGATAGATGGAGGTAGTTATACTAATTTGGCGAGTACTACCATGGTGGAGAAATTGGGATTATCTTCCAAACATCCACAACCGTATCGTTTACAATAGCTCAATGACAGTTCAGATATTAAAGTGACCAAGCAGGTTTTAGTTTCATTTACTATTGATCGATATGTGGATGAGATATTGTGCGATGTGGTTCCGATGTAGGTGGGACATTTGTTGTATAGTAGGCCATGGCAGTTTGATAGGAGGGTTAAACATAATGGCTTTACAAATGAATATTCTTTTGTACACAATAAAAAAAAGTCACTTTGTGTCCTATGTCACCACAACAGGTGCATGAAGATCAAATTCATTTGCAAAAAAGACAATGTTAAAAAAAAGTGAAGAAAAGAAAAATCAAGAGAAAAATAAGAGAGAAAAAAAAGAGAGAGAAAGAAAGAGAGAGAAAGAGAGAAAAAGACGAGGATTCCAAGTAGGGAAGTTAGAAAGAGAAGCTCTTCCTTCTCTATAAAACCTCCCCCCTCTCCCGTCCGTAAACCATCACCATTCACGGCCCACTCTCATTTTCCTCCCTTCGGCCCTCTAGCTTTTCCTTTTCTCTCTCCCGTTGCTTTGATTTGCGTGGCCTTGTTGAGCCATATCGGCAGCTCTAATAAGGACCACCTAAAGTCTCATTTACGATCCATTTATGCCAAGTCCGAGGGGCTTATGGATTGTGGGGTTTCCTGTGAGATTAGTAAAGGTAATGATCTTGTGTGTGTTGGACTTGGGAGTTCTAATCTGATTTGGAGGATTTTTGGGATTTGTTTTTGGGTTTAGTTTCTGTTGGTGAACAAATTTGGAAGATGGTGCTGCCCTAGATCTGGTTAATGTGTGCTAACTATTGTTTTTATGTCCATTAATCTGATTTATATTTTTTTCTTGAAATTTGAAGCTGTGAAATATTAGATTTAGTATGTTTATCTGTTGTGATTTTATGTGCTATGTTTCATGCTTGTTGGGATCAGGCCACGGTGGGTAATTATCTATTTCTTAATGCTTATGTTATATTAAATCTAGAGAGCTTATTTTAGGTTATATTACAGTTAAGATCTAGTGGAGAGCTTGTTTCGTACAGTGACTATCTATCTAAGGAGAATTTCAGATAGCAGAGCTTATTGTTATCTAGGGCTAATAGTTTTATTGAAGGGTAAATTATAACAACTTGGTTAATTGATTACTTTAACTTAGTGAAACTGAACTGTAGAACTTAAGTTGTTACATATTTGGTTAATCTTATTAATTTAATTATGTTTTCTTAGTTTAAAACAAATTCAAAATCCCCCATCTTTATTTTATGTTAAAATAGTAGAATAAATTTAAAACAAAGTTATTCTCTATGGGATCGATCATTGCTTGCTACTGTGCTAATTGTTTGGTGAAAGTGAGGTTAATTTAGGAGTGTCAACGACAGCTTCCAAATTTTGGCACCGTTACTGGGGAATAATTGTGTGTTTTATTTTATTATATTATTTGTTTTTGTTTTTGTTTTATGACTCAATCTTCTCAGGCTGCTACATTAGATTTTGACCCAGAGATTGAGAAAACTACAAGGAGACTAAGGAAGCAACATCATAAAACTCAACAGTCTACTACAGATATGGACGATGCTTTTGTACCATCTATGAGCCTCAACATAGCGTTGGTATTACTGTCAGAGAAAGCATCCACCAAATCAGACGGGGAAGAAGAGATGGCAGTGCCAAACAATAACGAACGTTAAGAGAATTAGACACCCCTAATCTCACCCAACAACCTTTGTGCATTAAATATCCTACTTTAAATGCTTAATTTGAACTTAAATTTGGACTAATCATCTTTTGCCTACTTTTCGTGGTCTTACATGTGAAGATCCATACAAGCACTTAAAGGAGTTCCATGTGGTGTGTTCGACAATGAAACAACAATGGATTAAAGAGGATCAAATAAAGCTTAGAGCTTTCCCATTCTCCCTAGTAGATTTAGCAAAGGATTGGTTGTACTATCTTCCCTCCGGATCAATACATTCATGGAGCGACATGAAATGATTGTTCTTAGAGAAGTATTTTCCTACTTTAAGAGTGGCCAACATAAGGAAGGAGATATGCGGGATCCGACAATTTAGTGGAGAAACATTGTACAAGTATTGGGAGAGATTCAAGAAACTGTGCTCCAGCTGCCCTTCCCACAAAATCGATGAGCAACACTTGATTCAGTACTTCTATGAGGGACTTGTACCAATGGATAGAAGTATGATTGACGCTTCTAGTGGAGGAGCACTAATAGATAAAACACCGAAGACTGCAAGAAATCTAATTGCAAACATGGCTGCTAACTCACAACAATACGAAACAAGGAATGATCACCACAAAGAGTAATTGAGGCGAGCACAAGTAATTTAGAGAAACAAATTTCTGACTTAACTGTTGTGGTTAAACAACTAGCAACAAGAAACTAGCCGGTTGCAAAGGCTTACGAAATATGTTTAATGGTAGGGCACAACACGGATGTGTGTCCAGCATTGCAAAAGGATGAGACTGCACAACAAGTTAATGCATTGGGAAATTATCAAGCACAACCGTAGAGAAATTATGATCCCTACTCGAACACATACAATCCAAGATGGAGGGATTATCCCAACTTGAGTTATAGGGGTGCTAGGCCACTAGTGTAAGGTTTTTACCAAAGCAAATAGCAAGGTTTTCAACAAACTCAACCATGGTACCAACCCAAACCAGCAGCACCGACTAATCTTGTAGCATCTCTTGAGGATATGTTTAAAGCATTCATGACTTAGACACAACAATTTCAACAAGAGATGAAATCTTCCATCCATGGCTTGGAGAATTAGACGAGTCAACTTGCTACTTCAGTCGGTCGATTGGACTCTCAAGGTTCAGGGAAGCTACCATCTCAAACTCTTGTCAATCCAAGGGAGAATGCCAGTGCCATAACTTTGCGTAGTGGAAAACAGATGGATACCCCCGAAAGCAGCTGTGGAGTTCGAGAAGGAAGCAGCTAAGGAAGAAATAGAAAAAATAAAGGTACAACCTAACCCTCCGATTTAACTCAAAAATAACCCTCTACCCTTTCCCCCTAAGAATTCTAGAACTTCAAAGAAAGAGGAGCAAGAGAAGGAAATCTTGGAAACTTTCAGGAAAAATGAGGTAAATATCCCTTTACTTGATGCAATCAAACAGGTGCCAATGTATGCAATGTTTTAAAAAGAATTATGCATTAATAAAAGAAAATTTGAAAAATGATGAAAGATTTACAGTGCAGAAAATATATATCAGCAGTCCTACAAAGAAAAATGCCCCCTAAATGTAAAGATCCAGGCATGTTCACAATCCCATGTAAGATAGGAAACACCAGATTTGAAAAAGCCATGCTAGATTTAGGTGCTTTAATTAATGTAATGTCATTATCTATTTATACTTCTTTAAATCTAGGTGTTTTGAAAAATACTGGTGTGATTATCCAATTGGCAGATCGTACTAACAATTACCCCCAAGGGGTAATTGAAGATGTCTTGGTGCATGTAAACGAACTAATCTTTCCTATAGATTTTTACGTGGTGAATATTGAGGATGATACATCACCAAACCCCTCCCACATCTTGTTAGGAAGCTCGGTCCTGAAAACAGCAAAAACTATGATCGATGTGCACAATGGGACCTTAACCATGGAATTTAATGGAGAAAAGATTCAGTTTAACATTTATGATGTCATGAGGAACCCTGGTGATATTAGTTAGGTTTTTGGCATTGATGTAAGTGACTCGTTAGTGTAGGAAGCTTTTGAACAACTACATAAAGATAGTTTGGAAGCTTCCATTACCAACAGTTTGGATATGGACAAAGAAGACTAGATGGAGCGGAATCAGGAATTAAAGGAAATTGTGGATGCACTACATTCTTTGCCAAAAGTTTTAGATAAGTATACAGTTTATTCAATTCAATTACCTACCTCTCATCAAAAGTTATTGTCATCTGTTGTGCAAGCTCCAACACTAGAATTGAAACAATTACCTGCACACTTGAAATATGCATATTTGGGTACTAATGATACATTAACTATGATTATTGCTAGAAACCTAACCAAAGTGCAGGAAGATAAATTGTTGAGAGTCTTAAGGGACCATGTCATAATTTTTGGCTGGACAATAGTTGATATCAAAGATATTAGTCCCGCAATGTGCATGCATCAAATTTTTCTAAAAGATGGAGCTAAGCCCACGAGGGATGCACAAAGAAGATTAATAAACCCACCGATGATGGAGGTAGTGAAGAAAGAGGTTATAAAATTGCTTGATGCAGGTATAATCTACACCATCTTCGACAGTCAATGGATGAGCCTAGTGTAAGTAGTTCCAAAAAAACCCAGAATCACAGTTGTCAAGAATGACAATAATGAGTTGGTGCCCACACGAATGTAAATAGGATGGAGAGTGTGTATTGACTACAGAAAATTAAATGTTGTAACTAGAAAAGATCACTTTCCCCTTCCTTTTATTGATCAAATGTTAGAAAGATTAGCTGGGCATACTTATTATTGTTTTCTAGATGGTTTTTAGGTTATAACCAGAGTGTGATTGCTCCCGAGGACTAAGAAAAGACCACATTCACATGTCCCTTTGGCACATTTGCATATCATCGGATGTCCTTCGAACTTTGTAATGCCCAAGGTACTTTTCAGAGATGCATGGTAAACATTTTTTTTGATCTTCTAGAAAATTACATTGAGGTTTTTATGGACGATTTTACAATTCATAGTGAATTTTTGGATGCATGCCTAGATAATTTAACTCGTGTTTTGGATAGATGCTTGGAAACTAATCTTGTTCTGAATAGGGAAAAGTGTCATTTTATGGTAGAGCAAGGAATAGTACTTGGTCATGTTGTGTCATCGAAAGGTCTCGAAGTTTATAAAGCTAGGATAGATGTTATATCTGCTTTGCCTTACCCCTACAATGTGCAGGAGATTCGTTATTTTTTGCCATGCAGGTTTCTATCACAGGTTTATTAAAGACTTCTCGAAGATAGCTTTGTCTTTGTGTAAGTTGCTACAAAATGATGTGGAATTTCAATTTAATGAGGGGTGCAAGGAGGCTTTTGATAATTTTTTTTTTGCTAAATGTGTGTTTTGGTATTGATAAGATCAAAAGAACAAAGGCTAGGGGCATACCTGTGACGACCCCAAAATAGGTCCACACAACCCATTCTGAGTTGCCAAAAATATATGGTACAGAATCTAAATACAAATCTTCATATTCCAACTATTACTCTGTCGTGCATAATACGACCACACATAAACTGTGAATAACAATACTCACACTCCTTATCAAAGATACGTTACATAAAGGTATAGTCAATAACTATTTTAGGAATTAAAATCTTTAGAAAATGCTCAAGAAATCCTACGTACATGGGAGGCCATGCTTCTAAGTTATAATAGATATCATAGGACTTGAGAATTAACCTTGGTTGACCCAATAAATCCCAAAGAAGAACGAGAAGATTACTATCTTGTTCATTCCAATGGTGGGTTTTCTCTTGCCATATAATTATCTTAATTGTCTTAAACTGAGAATTGTATTCCAACCATACTCCAAGATTATATAGGTAGTGCTCATAGATATAATCAGCAAGTGAATGCGCACAACTATGTCTTATAATAATATGAAGTTGTAACAATTGAGATTTTATATATTAAATTTTAATATTTATTGAGTGAATAGATATTTTATGTGATTTATTTATTGAGTTAAATAAATAAATTATGTGATTTTGTGGAATGATTTAATTAAGAGTTATATATCAATTAAATGAATATTTAATATTTAATTTAATTGATGTATATTGATTAAATTTAAATATAATTCTAATTTAATTGAGATAATTAAATTAGATGAATTATGTGAAGAGTGTTACATGAATTATAATTAGTGAGTAATTATAATTATGTGGCAATTTTTATGTGAATAATTGATGTTAGATTTTAATTAATTAAATAAGAATGTTAAAGATTTAATTAATTAAAGTGTAACATTAAAGTATGTGTTAAAAAGGATTTATTAAAATAAAGAAAAGAGTTTATAAATTGTTTTAACCAAACAAGACCCTTACTTTTATTTTAAAAAGGTTTTGCCAAACAGGGCCCTTGCACTAGCTTGAACTAGCTTTAAATCCATTTTACCCAAACAAGGCATTAGCTAATAAAATCTGTTTTTAAATAACTTTGTTTTGCCAAACAAGCCCTAGTGGCTTTTGAAATTCTATAACTGATAATTTATGTGGGAAGTAATTGCCCTTAATACATATTATTATATATTTTGTCAATTAAAGTATACGTATTATATTTTATATGTTTACGTTAGTTTTAGTCTAAAGCCTAAACTAAAAGAAGAAAAGAGAAAGAGAGAATATCAGTGTTTGAGAAGAGAACAATAATTACAAAGAAAAATATAGAGAGAAAAGGGAAGAAGAGAGACTAAGAAGAGGTGAAAAGCTTGAGAAGGCTAAGAGGAATCCACTATCATCTTCATACTCTTCTTCAATCTCCAAACAAAGGGTATAATCACTACCTTATAAATTTAAGAACTTTATTTAGTTATTTTCTTTAATTTGAGTTCTGTGTGAAAATTTCTTCTCATGGAATTGATGATGTTAATATAGATATGTAGAAATTATGTGTACAAACTGTTTATAATTGAATTATATGCCATAAACAAGTTTTCAGAAATCAAATTGCAGTAGAAACAAGTTTTTATGAAGAAATCATGTTCATAGTAATTTACTGTGAACTAATTTTGAAAGAATAGCCTTTGAAACTATCAAATTGGTGTTTAATTATGGATTATTATTTAAATTGATCATGGGTTATGTTAATATGTTAAGAATTAGAGTTATTGCAATTGGAATAACATGAATTGATTGAAAAACGAATTCGTAATAGAAATTTTTGTCAAGAACACTTGATATTATAGTTTTCTTCAAAAATCATGAAAACTTGGTTTTGATTATGTGTTGAAAGGATTTTATATGTTATAATCATGCTAAAGAGTCCAAAATTTTGTTGTTATCAAGTTTCATGTTCATCATGTTGAGAAAAATCAGATTCAGTGTGAAGAAATAAGCCAAATTTGCTTATTTCTCTGCCGTTCGCGAACTGGGGATTCCCACCAGAAGTGGTACCTGCCCCAGCGGGGCTTTTACCCTTGGGGGACCCTCCCCAGCGGGTTAACAAGCTGTCCGGGAAATTTTATTTTCCTTTCGTTGAGTTTTCATGCTGCGTTTATTTAGCTAACTTATTTTTATGACTTAATAAGTGTAATAGGTAATGAGATAACATGCTTTTGATGTGTTTAAGATAGATTGAAGTCTTATGTGGTTATATTATATGTGTGCTTGGATATTATTACCGTAAGATGCAATATGATAGTAAAAGTGCTATACGTGTATGAGGTGCTTGATTGTTAGCCTCACGTATGTGTATTAGTATCGACGTACATCATAACAATGTTGTGCGTTGGACTTGAGGATGAAGTTCGACGGTTTAAACGTTATACTTTGGTACTAATAGATGTTTTAAACATAACGTGATATGTAAGATAATTGTGAAAGTGATTGTAATTATTAAAGTATAGCTTGCGCTTGAGGCATGTTCTCTACTCCTTATCTCTTACTTGAGCAAGTTTTCTAATCATTATTCTTCTACGTTATGCAAGTTCTTTCATGATATCTTTTTATTGTGCAAGTTCTCTAACCCTTGCTCATTATATCATGTAAGTCTATATTGAATTCTTAACTCGTTATGTATTGTATGAGTTATACTGTATTCAAATATCCGTAAAGCATAAGTATTGAAGTATTATTTAAGTAATGTGATCTTGACTTAGTTGTTCAAGCAAGATCTACTTGATCTATCGAATGCTTTAAGTTATTCCTAAAGCATGCCTAGTTATCATGAAATCTATTGTTGTATCTTACATTTGATTCATAATTCTTATATTATCGAATTGTTAAAGCAATGTGGGTCGATTCAACTACTCCTAGTTGATGATAGTTGAAACTCCAAAGTTCCTTTATCTATCCAAGCCAAACTTTCTTTGGTGCCGACTTGTATTCAAATACTGAGAATGAACAACCCTATTTATTAGGGGACATTTATGCGAAAATGTTAACATGGTTGTGCACAATATATGGTACGAAGGGCTGATCCCCCTAAGTACGAGTTAAAGGTCCATAGTCTCAATGACTGTTAAAGGTTTTAAATAGAAATATTTATAACCTAGGACATAGTTCAAGGTCGTATGACCCTTAAATAAAATATATATTCGAATTCTAAATATGATGAAAGAATTATTATTCAATTCTTTATTTTGACAAAGAAAAGTTATTGAAATTCTTTTGAAGTTATTCAATTATGGCATATCATTATACTTTTCAAGTGAGCTTTTGTTTGCTCACTCTTGCATATTTTACAACCCCTTGCAGTTAAAGCCGAGAATGTTGATGTACCGTCAACAAGTAAAGGAAAAGGAAAGATGAGCAAGTGAAGACTTGTTGTCTTCAATTTTGTTTGTAATAAGACTTAGTTGATGATGTTTTATTTTTGCATTTATTTTTGATTGATGTTAAGGTTTAGTTAATCCTGGGATTTTATATTGGACAAGTTGTAATCCTTTTTCAAGAAAGATTTTATTTAACTATTTATGAAGGTTGTAATTTACTTTACAATTCTTTATTATTGGGTAGATGTATGATTTAATTAGAAAGTGAACACCAAATCATGCGGAAACGAAGTACCCGGATTTAGGTGGGGGAAAAAACCTGAGGTAGTAGCCTTATAGGAAGATCAAAAAGATAGTGGTGATAAGTAAAGATAATAAACTACCTTATGTGCTATGTGTTTACGTTATAGTATTCGAAGGGTGACGACTCGATATCACGTAATAATAAACTTTAAAATTCTTTTTTTAGGATTACGAACGTTGGAGAGTCCAGTTAGGCTAGAGAGGAGTTACCTCAGGTGCCTAGGGACGAGGAGCCCCAAGATATCCATGTTGTCTGGGAGCAGCTGGTTAGGAGAGAGCCAACTCCAGTGATCACCGTAGCTGGTCGGGAGCATGAGCTGACACCTATTCCAGAGGAGGACGAGGAAGAGGAGGAAGAGGATCCCGAAGAGGAATTCCTACCTCACTTTACTAGTGCTGAGATGTACGAGGCAGTCTACGACAGTAACGTGGAGCTACATGGTCGAGTCGGAGAGCTCGAAGAAACCATCCAGCAGCGGGACGAGACTATCGAAGAGATGGATAGTGAGCTAGGAGAAGTGCAGTGAAAGCTAATTCACGTAGAGAATGATAGAGACGAGGCTGGAGCCGAGATAGCGAAGCTAAAGCAAGACATCCAAGAAGAGTTGACGAAGCATGCCAGAGCTGAGGAGACAAGCTTGAGGGCTATTCACCAAGCCGATCGAGCTGAAGACGAGGCTGAAGCTAAGAGGGCTAAGTTGAGGGAAATAGAATATGCATTCCATACGGCCATAGATACGGCCTAGGATCGTATTTTCTATTACCTAGCTCAGTTCTAAGGTTTACCATGGTACGTGGTGGACCGAAGAACGACGTTTCGGGTGATAGAGGAAGAACACAAAGAGGCTGTGCGATGCCTTAACATACCTTGGCAGTAGAGCTTTTATTTATATGTTTCTTTTTGTATTAAATAAATGTAAATCCCATAATTTGAGATAAGAATGGGATGAGATAATAATGTAATCCCGCAACTTGTTCCAGTTCAGGAAAGATGATGTAAATAGCAGAGATGTTATCTGTTCTATATTTTTAAAACTACGAGTAATGAATAAAAGAAGTTTATGAATGTGCTATGTGTTCAATATGAACTAAGTTATTTAATTGTTTAAGTCTGAACTTGAATACTTAAGAATTTAGTAGAGGAGCTAATAATAATATTTCTTAACAGAAAATGCCACCTAGAAGAAGACCTACAAGTCAAAACCCCGAGGGTTCGATGAACAACAACAATAACGATGGAACAAACCCCAACTCGGTTCAGCAATTAGTGAACCTACTGACGGGGGCACTTGCAAATCAGCCGCAAGTGCAGGGTACTATATTTAAAAAATTCAAGGCAGTAGAACTGCTTGAATTCAAGGGATCGACTAACCCTATAGATGCCCAGACGTGGGTAATGGAAATGGAGAAGGTCTTTGACGTTGCTAGAGTCGGTGAAGACCAGAAGACGGCATTCACGACTTTCATGTTAAAGTCGGATGCTAGTTTCTGGTGGCAAGCCAACAAGACCAGAGAAGGAGAAGGAGTGATACCATGGGAGCATTTCAAAGAGATGTTCTTTGAAATGTACTTCCCAGTTAGCTCGCAGAACCAGATGGAGGTCCAATTTCTAGAGCTGAAATAGGGAGGGATGACGGTGTCTGAATATGCCGCGAAGTTTAACGAGTTGGCCAGGTTCGCTACTTACCAGGTCAGCACTGACGTTAGGAAGGCGAGAAGGTTTGAGCGGGGACTGAAACCCTGGCTCTACAGTAAGGTCTCCATGTTCCAGCTGAACACGTTTTCAGCCGTGCTGGAGAAGGCCATTCTCGCTGAAGGAGGGAGCGACGCCGTGACTAAATTCAACCAGGACAAGAAGAAGAAGATTGAGGCGGAAAACAAAGCTGGTGGTAGCGGGGCTATCAATCAGAAAAGGAAATGGAACGACAATAACTCTGCTGGGAGTCAGCAGGGAGGCCAGCAGAAGAGGAAGCTAGAAGTATGTGCTACATGTGGGAAGACTCACACTGGAGTGTGCATGAAAGGGAAATGGGTGTGATACAACTGTGGTCAGGAAGGCCACATTGCGCTGAATTGCCCAAACCTGAAGAAGGGAGCTTGCTATACATGTGGATCCAAGGATCACATGGCTCGTAATTGCCCGAAGAAGCCAGCGACAGGGTCAACAGGGAATGGAGGGAATGGCAGGGCAGCATTCTGACTATCGCTGGACCACTGCAAGCCGTTCGACCCACTGTCCGCACGTTCAATATGACGGTACAGGACGCTGTGCAATCAAAAGATGTGGTGGCAGGTATTATTCCGATCAATAGTATAAATGCATATGTATTATTTGATTCGGGTGCTACTTGTTCATTCATATCTGATGATTTTGCTAAAACCCTAGACTTACCTATAGAGGACTTAGCTTACCCCTTGAACATAGAAATTGCGAATAGGGAAGTCATTCCTGTTAGGTTTGTATACAAGAACTGTCGATTAGACATTAAGGGTCAGGAATTGAGGGTAGATTTGATTCCGATAAAACTCAGGGAATTCGACATCATATTGGGGATGGATTGGTTGTTCAACCATGGGGCAGTAATCGACTGTCAGAAGAAGTCGATAAACCTTATGACTCCGTCGAAGTTAGTGTTCTATGGTAGCAAATCGCCTAGACAAGAGAGTTGTTTGACGGTTATGCAAGCCAAGAAACTTTTGACTCAAGGATGTGTAGGATATCTAGCCTACATAGTAGATACACGTAAGGAGATCCCGAAGATAGAAGAGATACCAGTGGTAAGGGAGTTTGTGGACATGTTTCTGGACTATTTACCAGGACTTCCACCAGATAAGGAGATAGAGTTCGTGGTCGATTTAGCGCCGGGGACTTCTCTAATTTTGAAAGCTCCGTACCAAATGGCTCCAGTCGAGATAAAATAACTAATGGTTCAACTGCAAGAACTGCTAGACAAGAAGTATATTCAACCGAGCGTTTCGTCGTGGGGACACCAATTTTATTCGTGAAGAAGAAGGATGGATCGATGCGTCTTTGCATTGACTATAGGGAGTTGAACAAAGTTACGATCAAGAATAGGTATCCTTTACCTAGGATCGATGACTTGTTCGATCAACTAAAGGGTGCTAGATACTTCTCAAAAATTGACTTGAGAAGCGGGTATCATCAGTTGAAGGTGAGAAGGGAAGATATACCGAAAACGGCCTTTAGGACTCTGTATGGTCATTACGAGTTCTTGGTGATGTCATTTGGTCTAACGAATGCCCCAGCTGCATTTGTGGACCTAATGAACAGGGGTTTTAAGCCATTTCTGGATAAGTTCATGGTGGTGTTCATAGATGACATCCTGGTTTACTCCAAAATCGAGGAGGAACACACAGAACATTTAAGGTTGGCCTTAGAATCGCTGAGACGAGAGAAGCTTTATGCAAAATTCTTGAAGTGCGAATTTTGGTTAGAACGTGTGCAATTTCTTGGCCACGTGATTGACAAGGATGGTATTTCGGTAGATCCGTCGAAGGTTGAAGCAGTAATGAATTGGGATCAGTCAAAAATGTCGTCTGAAGTGAGGAGTTTCTTGGGATTGGCAAGTTATTATCGGAGATTTATCCAAGATTTTTCCAAGATCGCAACTCTGTTAACGAATTTGACTCATAAGACAGTTAAGTTTGTTTGGACGGCAAAGTGTGAGAAAAGTTTTCAGGAGCTGAAGAAGAGGTTGAGTACTACGCCTGTGTTATCATTGTCGGATAGTACGGGGAATTTTGTAGTATATAGTGATGCCTCACATAAGGGGTTAGGCTGCGTGTTGATGCAGAATGGCAAGGTGGCCTATGCATCACGTCAGCTGAAGGATTACGAGAAGGGGTATCCGACTCATGACCTAGAATTTGCGATAATAGTGTTTGCCCTAAAGATATGGAGACACTACTTATATGGAGAAAAGTGTGAGATATACACAGATTATAAGAGTTTGAAGTATATCTTTACCTAGAAGGATTTGAACATGCGCCAAAGGAGATGGTTGGAGTTGATCAAGGACTACGACTGCGAGATACTTTACCATCCGGGTAAAGCTAACGTCGTCGCCGACGCTTTGAGCAGAAAAGATCGGGAGAAGCTGAACATGTTAACTGATCAGGATCAGTTGATAGAACAGATGGCTAGATTAGAGCTGGAGGTGAAGTTTCTGAAGGAGTCGGATGAAAAGTTGTTTCAAGTAACTACTGATTCTACAATGGTAGACAAAGTGAAAGAAGCACAACTTCACGACAAAGAATGCGAGAAGAATCAGAAGAGAATAGCCGATGGTGAAGGATTCAAGTTTAAGATCGATGACGAAGGACTGCTACGATTTGAAGGTAGAATCTGGGTATCGCCAGTACCAGAAGTTAAAGAAGAGATCTTGAGCGAATCTCATAGTTCAAGATATTCGATTCACCCTGGGAGTACGAAGATGTAGCAGGATCTCATGCATCATTTTTGGTGGCCGAATATAAAGAGGGATGTTGCTGAATGTGTTGCAAAATGTCTAACTTGCCAGAAAGTCAAAGCAGAACACCAGAGACCTAGTGGATTGATACAACTGTTAGAAATTCCAGAATGGAAGTGGGAGCACATCACGATGGATTTCGTGGTTGGTCTTCCAGCGACTCAAAAGAGATTTGACGCAATATGGGTGATAGTGGATCGCCTGACGAAGTCAGCCCACTTTCTACCAATCAGGATTAAGTACAACTTAGAACAATTGGCAAAGTTGTACGTTAAGGAAATTATTTCTCAACACGGTGTTCCAGTTTCAAATAGAGATCTTCGTTTTACGTTGAATTTCTGGAAGCGTTTGCAAGAATGTCTGGGAACGCAATTGCGAATGAGTACAGCGTATCATCCTCAGACCGATGGCTAGAGCGAGAGAATGATTCAGACGCTTGAGGATATGCTGAGAGTTGCGTAATGGACTTCAAGGGAAGCTGGGATGATCATCTATCATTGCTGGAGTTTGCCTACAACAATAGTTATCACGCGAGTATCGGCATGCCGCCTTACGAAGCGTTATACAGCAGAAAGTACAGAACGCCTTTGTGATGGGATGAAGTCGGTGAACGTCAATTGTTGGGACCGGAACTGGAACAACAAACTCCTGAGATCGTGAAGCTGATCAGAACAAAACTAGTTGTTGCTCAAGACAGACAGATGAAATATGTCGATCAGCATCGACAGAACCGAGAATTTTTATCAGAAAGCTTCGTTTTACTGAAGGTATCTCCATGGAAGGGGAAGATTCGATTTGGCAAGAAGGGGAAGTTGAGTCCCCAATTTATTGGACCGTTTGAGGTACTGCAAAAAGTGGGTGAAGTAGCTTACGAGGTGGCGTTACGTCCGGAGCTAGAGAATATACATAATGTCTTTCACATTTTCGTGTTACGACCTTACAAACACGACTATAAACATATAATAGAATACGAGCCTTTACAATTTGATAAAGACTTAACTTATGAAGAGGTTCCTGTTCAAATAGTTGATAGGAAGGAACAAGTACTTAGAAATAAAGTGATACCTTCTGTTAAGGTAATCTGGAGGAACCACAGTGCTGAAGAAGCCACATGGGAACTCGAAGATGTAATGAGGAAATCGTATCCTCAATTATTTGCTTAATTGTTGTGTAACCCTTACATATCGATTCTGGGGACAGAATCCTTTTAAGAGGGGAAGAATGTAACAGATGAGAATTTTTATTATGAGATTATGAGAATATTTTTTTTTTGTGATTCTAGGGACAAAATCCTTTTAAGGAGGAAAGATTGTAACAATTGAGATTTTATATATTAAATTTTAATATTTATTGAGTGAATAAATATTTTATGTGATTTATTTATTGAGTTAAATAAATAAATTATGTAATTTTGTGGAATGATTTAGTTAAGAGTTATATATCAATTAAATGAATATTTAATATTTAATATTTAATTTAATTAATGTATATTGATTTTATAGTATAATTCTAATTTAATTGAGATAATTAAATTAGATGAATTATGTGATGAGTGTTACATGAATTATAATTAGTGAGTAATTATAATTATGTGGCAATTTTTATGTGAATAATTGATGTTAGATTTTAATTAATTAAATAAGAATGTTAAAGATTTAATTAATTAAAGTATAACATTAAAGTATGTGTTAAAAAGTATTTATTAAAATAAAGAAAAGAGTTTTTAAATTGTTTTAACCAAACAAAATCCTTACTTTTGTTTTAAAAAGATTTTGCCAAATAGGGCCCTTGCACTAGCTTTAACTAGCTTTAAATTCATTTTACCCAAACAAGACATTAGCTAATAAAATCTATTTTTAAATAACTTTGTTTTGCCAAACAGGCTCTAGTGGCTTTTGAAATTCTATAACTGATAATTTATGTGGGAAGTAATTGCATTTAATACATATTATTATATATTTTGTCAATTAAAGTATACGTATTATATTTTATATGTTTACGTTAGTTTTACTCTAAAGCCTAAACTAAAAGAAGAAAAGAGAAAGAGAGAATATCAGTGTTTGAGAAGAGAAGAAGAATTACAGAAAAAAAATATAGAGTGAAAAGGGAAGAAGAGAGACTAAGAAGAGGTGAAAAGCTTGAGAAGGCTAAGAGAAATCCACTATCATCTTCATACTCTTCTTCAATCTCCAAACAAAGGGTATAATCACTACCTTATAAATTTAAGAACTTTATTTAGTTGTTTTCTTTAATTTGAGTTCTCTGTGAAAATTTCTTCTCATGGAATTGATGATGTTAATGTAGATATGTAGAAATTATGTGTACAAACTGTTTATAATTGAATTATATGCCATAAACAAGTTTTCAGAAATCAAATTGCAGTAGAAACAAGTTTTTATGAAGAAATCATGTTCATAGTAATTTACTGTGAACTAATTTTGAAAGAATAGCCTTTGAAACTATCAAATTGGTGTTTGATTATGGATTATTATTTAAATTGATCATGGGTTATGTTAATATGTTAATTAGAGTTATTGCAATTGGAATAACATGAATTGATTGAAAAACGAATTCCTAATAGAAATTTTTGTCAAGAAAGCTTGATATTATAGTTTTCTTCAAAAATCATGAAAACTTTGTTTTGATTATGTGTTGAAAGAATTTTATATGTTATAATCATGCTAAAGAATCCAAAATTTTGTCGTTATCAAGTTTCATGTTCATCATGTTGAGAAAAATCAGATTCAGTGTGAAGAAATAAGCCAAATTTGCTTATTTCTCTACCGTTCGCGAACTGGGGATTCCCACCAGAAGTGGTACCCGCCCCAGCGGGGCTTTTACCCTTGGGGGACCCGCCCCAGCGGGTTAACAAGCTGTCCGGGAAATTTTATTTTCCCTTCGTTGAGTTTTCATGTCGCGTTTGTTTAGCTAACTTATTTTTATGACTTGATAAGTGTAATAGGTAATCAGAGAACATGCTTTTGATGTGTTTAAGATAAATTGAAGTCTTATGTGGTTATATTATATGTGTGCTTGGATATTATTACCGTAAGATGCAATTTGATAGTAAAAGTGATATACGTGTATGAGGTGCTTGATTGTTAGCCTCACGTATGTGTATTAGTATCGACGTACGTCGTAACAACGTTGTGCGTTGGACTTGAGTATGAAGTTCGATGGTTTAAACGTTATAGTTGTGTACTAATAGATGTTTTAAACGTAACGTGATATGTAGGATAATTGTTGAAGTGATTGTAATTATTAAAGTGTAGCTTGCGCTTAAGGCAAGTTCTCTACTCGTTATCTCTTACTTAACAAGTTTTCTCATTATTCTTCTACGTTATGCAAGTTCTTTCATGGTATCTTTTCATTGTGCAAGTTCTCTAACCCTTGCTCATTATATCATTCAAGTTTATATCGAATTCTTAACTCGTTATGTATTGTATGAGTTATACTGTATTCAAATATCCGTATAGCATAAGTATTGATATATTATTTAAGTAATGTGATCTTGACTTAGTTGTTCAAGCAATATCTACTTGATCTATCGAATGCTTTAAGTTATTCCTAAAGCATGCCTAGTTATCATGAAATCTATTGTTGTATCTTACATTTGATTCATAATTCTTATATTATCAAACTGTTAAAGCATTGTGAGTCGATTCAACTACTCCTAGTTGATGATAGTTGAAACTCCAAAGTTCCTTTATCTATCCAAACCAAACTTTCTTTGGTGCGGACTTGTATTCCAATACTGAGAATGAACAACCCTATTTATTAGGGGACATTTATGCGAAAGCGTTAAGATGGTTGTGCACAATACATGGTACGAAGGGCTGATCCCCCTAAGTATGAGTTAAAGGTCCATAGTCTCAATGACTGTTAAAGGTTTTAAATAGAAATATTTATAACCTAGGACATAGTTCAAGGTCGTATGACCCTCAGATAAAGTATATATTTGAATTCTAAATATGATGAAAGAATTATTATTCAATTCTTTATTTTGACAAAGAAAAGTTATTCAAATTCTTTTGATGTTATTCAATTATGGCATATCATTGTACTTTTTAAGTGAGCTTTTATTTGCTCACTCTTGCATATTTTACAACCCCTTGCAGTTAAAGCCGAGAATGTTGGCGTACCGTCAACAAGTAAAGGAAAAGGAAAAATGAGCAAGTGAAGACTTGTTGTCTTCAATTTTGTTTGTAATAAGACTTAGTTGATGATGTTTTTTTTTGGCATTTATTTTTTATTGATGTTAAGGTTTAGTTAACCCTGGGATTTTATATTGGACAAGTTGTAATCCTTTTTCAAGAAAGATTTTATTTAAGTATTTATGAAGGTTGTAATTTACTTTACAATTCTTTATTATTGGGTAGATGTATGATTTAATTAGAAAGTGAACACCAAATCATGTGGAAACGAAGTACCCGGATTTGGGGGTGTCACAGAAGTTGTATATGGTTAGACATCTTGTATGATAGTGGCAACACACCCTTCTAAAGTCGGGTTCACCTCACCTAAGTCGGGTCACCAAAATCAACTGTTAAATGACGTATAAAATACGACACACACATTTAAAGTTTCAATACAATTATATATTGTCATATTATTTTATAATGTATTGAGAAACTTCAACAGTCACCGACCATCACTCTAGTCTTTTGTTATCCTCACTCGACCCAGCTACACTTTTATTACCTGAAAGGAATTGTGAACCAAAAGGGTGAGCAGAAATAGCCCAGTAAACCAAAAGGGTGAACCAAAAGGGTGAGAAGAGTCAAGTAGAACATAATGTCTACTATCTTCTCTATGTTAAAAGTCCACCAACAATATTTCATCCCTATAACATCAATCAACAGTTCTTTCCCACAATCATGTAAATAGTTCATGATCATAATTATGTTGATAAATTCCTCTTCTCACCCAAGACGAAGATAATTTTCATCACCTGTCTTTACCTGAAACACCAAAGATCATGGTTATACCAAATCACAGTTCCTTTACATAATCATGCTAATAAATTCATCTTTGCACTCAGGCCAAAGATATTCATTTGTAACATCAATAATCATGATTATACTAGTCTACAGCCTTTAGACATAATCATGTTAGTCAACTCATCTTTGCACTACGGGCCAAAGATATTCAATAGTAACATCAATGGTCATGATCATGCCAAACACTTGTCCATCTTTGCACTACGGGCCAAAGATATTCAACAGTAACATCAATGATCATGATCATTCCAAACACATGTCCATCTTTGCACTACAGGCCAAAGATATTCATCAATCAATTGTTCATCTTTGCACTACAGGCCAAAAATATTCATCAATCAACTGTTCATCTTTGCACTACAGGCCAAAGATATTCATCAATCAATAGTTCATCTTTGCACTACGGCCCAAAGATATTTATCAATCAACAGTTCATCTTTGCACTACGGGCCAAAGATAACTTTCACCATAATTTAAATCTGAGGATAATGACAATGATATAAAGAATGAATCTAGTGAGATCAAGGACAAATATTAGAGATTTATAATTTAATTTATCCAGAGTTCAAGAATATCTAAATTATCAACATGAAGATAAAAACATGGATCCAATTTCAAGAAGAAGATTCATAAATCCAAGATAATTTAGATAGAAACATAAACTAATTTTTTTGTCGTGAATAGTAATGTGTGAATAGTAGCTCATGAATAGTAACTCGTGAATAGTAACTCATGAATAGTAACTCATAATTAGTACTCGAATGAATAGTAACCTATGAATAGTAACTCATGAATATTAATTTATGAATAGTAACTCGTGAATAGTACTCAAATGAATGGTACCCCGACATAAAAAGTTAAAACTTTCATAATAAAGTTTAGACCAATATTCCGATGAAATGAAATTAGATGAAATGCAAAACTCAAGAAATTTCTAATTATTTCAGGAATTATAGAAGCAATATTTACCATAGTAAGTTTAAATTTAGGAATATGAAACGAAATATTATTACTTACATACTATAGAGTATGGAAGAAAATAATATTCCTTACGAATATTGAACGAAAACAACATCTTTTACGAGAAAAATAATATTCTTTACCTTAGTAGAATACTAGATCTGACTGGAATTTCGGATATAATGTTGAGAAAAATCTTGCACCGTAATCCACACTCAAACTATCCTTATACTCACAAGAAATACGCTCAATATTATAGAGAGAAAATTTTCTGATTCTGGTGTGATTTTCATTTCTTAAGTAAGCACCCTATTTATAGAAAATGCTAGCACACCAAAATTGACAAAATGTACCAACAGATGAATTTTCTTAGCACTCCATTTTAGAAAACATGCAGCACACCACCTAAGACCATTTAAAGCCTCCACCCACATGTTTATATATATATATATATATATATATATATATATATATATATATATATATATATATATATATTAAAATATTTATAATTATTAAAAAGAATTAAATTCAATTTTCTCTCTTCCACCTCATTTTATTTTTATACCATGAATTTATTATAATAATGTTACCATTTAAATTATAAAATTATACTATTATATTATCATATTAAACTATTTATAATGTAATATTATAATAATATATTTGAATAAATTATTTTATCGGAAGAGATAAAATGCCAATTTTCAACAAATGTCTCATGCTAAAAATTTCTCCTTTTATATCAAAATTGAATAAATATTTACTTATCATATTTATCAACAATCAATTATTATTCACAATTAATATTATAGAATCACAATATTAACAACCAGGTCGTTCCTAGGAAAGAGGGAGCTTTTCAATAAGAATTTCTCTTCATTGGCGCGCAATTATATAACCTAACCACTTTTCTCGACAGAACTTTTTAGACAATATCAATAATGTTATCTAATAATATCATTCCAATAATATGTGTGACAATTATTGATTTAATAATATTAAATACTGTGCAGTGGTTACTGTGACAATTATTGAATCAATAATATAAAATAATATGCAATTATCAATGTAGCAACTATTGAATCAATAATATAAAATACTGAACAGTAATTACTTTAACAATTATTGAATGAGTGACTTCTTACGTAAGAATCAATAATTAGAAATTACTATGCAATACCGTGTGCTACTGTGCAACAACGCGTATTATTGTATTTTAACCACCGGGTATTTCAATAGTTTAACGGTAAAAGTTTTGCCGTTATTTTTATAAAAATATTATTTTTGTCGCTTTCTATATCCGACAGTTATTCCGTTGTGGGGCTCACTAATTATTGGATATTTCGGCACCGCCGTCGAACTTTACCAAATATAATATTCCCCGACAGAAAGAATATTTTCCGACAAAACGAATATTCTCCGACACAACGAGTATTTTATGATAACTTGCTTACTTTGTAAAATTTGCACATATCACCTTTAACTTTAACCTTTTATCAATTTAACCATTTACTAAATAGAATAATAATTATAAGAAAAATTGAATATTTTTATTTCATAAAATTCGGGGTCTTACAATACCCCAGGATATTGCAACCTCATCTAATGACATGCCATAGATGAGCAGATAATAACAAGAATAAACAGTCTACATAAGCCAATTGCAATAATATTAACCAAACGTTGTAACTTTAAGAAAATATTTACAATTTGAAAGTCTAGACTTAATAATATTTAAAGTATCCTTTGCAAGGCAATTCAGGGCAAGAAGAACCTTCATGTGTATCATTGAATTTCTGCCCCCCCCCCCCCTAAATCTTGGAGAAAGAAACCCCAATGGATATGCACATGATATATTTTGTGAGTTTGGTATCTTGGAACTAAATGATGTATTCAATAATGTCATCCCACTTGATAAGTAGATTCTGCCATTGGCCAATATCCTTTGCAGCATGTGACACCCCCAAATTCGGGTACTTCGTTTCCACACGATTTGGTGTTCACTTTCTAAATAAAACATACATCTACCCAATAATAAGGAATGCAAAATAAATTACAACCTTATAATTAAATAAAAATCTTTCTTGTAAAAAGAATTACAACTTTGTCCAAAATATCCCAGGGTTTAATCTAACCTTAACTTAAACATCAAATGCGGAAAATAAAAATATAACATAAAGTAATCCAGTCTTATTACAATTCATAATTAACAAATAAAATAAGTCTTCACTTGTTCAGCTTGCCTTTGCCCTTACTAGTTGACGGAGCGTCAGCACTTTCAACTTTAGCTGCAATGGTTATTTAAATTGCAAGAGTGAGCAAACTAAAGCTCACTAGAAATATCAATAATATAACATAACTGAATAGTTTCAATAGATTTGAATAACTTTTCTTTCATAAAGAATTGAACAATAATTCTTTCTTCAATATTTAGAATTTCGAATATTAAAATCATCTGAGAGTCGTAAAACCTTGAACTTTGTCCTAGGCTATAAACATTTATATTTAAAATCTTTAACAGTCATGTAGACTATGGACTCTTAACTCGTACTTAGGGGGATCAGCCCTTTGTACCATGTATTGTGCACAAACATTTAACGCTTTCGTATAGTAACCTCCCATAATAAATAGGGTTGTTCATCTCAGTATTTTATACAAGTCCGCACCAAAGAAAGTTTGGTTTAGATAGCTAAAAGGAAATTTGGAGTTCCAACTACCATCAACTAAGGAGTAGTTGAATAGACTCACAATAATCAAGAATAATTCAATAATAACAAATTATGAAATAACTTATGCTTTAGAATTTAAACTTAAAGCATACGAAAGATAAGATAGACCTTACTTGAACAATTAAGTCAAGGTCACTTTAATTAAATCATGAACTTTAAATAAGTACTTGTCCATTGCAGAAATAAAAGGACAATCTCAAAAAATATTTGATTTTAAAACACTTGTATAATATTAACAGGTTTGAGTTTAGAAAAATTGCCTCAAGCGCAAGCAACCGTTACAACTCACGGTCTTTAACACTTCCTACAGATATATATTTACCCATAATAATCTAAATTAGTTAACACGTAACTAATTCACATAATTAGTTAACCCATCTAGGTTAACTCATTCTTTTATAATTATCAAGTTAATAATTAATTATCACATAATTAATGTGACGCCCCCAGAATAGATCCAGTCAACCCAACCCATTCTGAGTCGCCAGATACATGGTACAGAATTCAAATACAAACTTTATATCACACGGTCGTGCAAAATACGACCACATAACTGTGAGTGTTAATACAAATATGTAGAAAATATTAAAATTCAAACTAAGTCCTCATTACAATTATTATAACACTATTTATCAGAAATAGTGAGGACTACTACTGCTCTAACTCGGACCATCACTCTGTCCCCCGACTAGTTCCTGCGACATTCTCATTTTCTGAAGAGGACAATAGATGAAAAGGGTGAGCTCAACTAGCCCAGTAAAGAATATTATGACTAAGATAATGAAAAATAAATTATCGTTAGTCTTCAACAATTCAGATAAAATATTATGGACAACAAGTTTTAGATCAATATTCGCAGCGGAACTAACAATTCAATAGAAGAGTTAAGTAGAGAATGAAGTCTACTATCTTCTATGATTTAAAAGTCCATCATCAATATTTTATCCCTATAACATCAATCAATATACATCTCGAATCAAATATTCATCTTGGCACTACAGGCCAAAGATATTCATTTGTATCACCAGTGGTCATGTTCATCTCAACACCTGTCCATCTTTGCACTACGGCCAAAGATATTCATCAGGTAATCATTCATCTTTGCTCTACAGGCCAAAGATATTCAGTTATATCACCATTAGGACTGAGGATGATGAAAAATATTTTAAAGAACGAATCCAGTGAGATAAAAGACAAAGATTAGGTATTCGTAATTTAGTATATCCAAGTTTAAGAATATTTCATAATAATACTTTGTGAAGCAAAATTCAAGAATAGAGCTCAAAACTTGGATACAATCAAAGATAGTAACCTTAACAAGCAACTTGGACATATAGAAGAAAATTTAATTTTTCCGTGAATAGTACCGTATACGTGAATAGTGCCGTATAAGTGAATAGTAATTCTGACGAAAAAAAAATAAGAATTTCATAAAAAAATCCATGACAATATTTTGGTATAATGATATTGAAAAGAATAACATCATTTATGAAAGAAATAACATCCCTTACCTCAAAAGAATAGTACTTCTGACTGGAATATCGGATATAAGGCTGAAGAAAACTTGCACTGAATAGTAATACTCAAAGTATCTAAATACTCACAAAAATACGCTCGATATTATAGAGAGAGAAAACTTCTGATTCTGGGGTGATTTTCAATTCTAACCTAAGCACCCTATTTATAGGAAAAGTTTGGATGCCAAAGTTTACTAACTAAGCCTTCGGAGAAATTTCTCACTTTGAAAAATCGTCTGGCTGCTTTCAAAAATCAGAATTTTTCAATAAAAAAAACAAAAGTGGGGCCCACCCATGCTTTTAATAAAAACATTTATTTTTCAAAACTTCAATAATTCATAATAAATAGCCCTTTTATCAGAAAAATACAAATTCTATGTTTTTTTATAGGAAATTTAATTCTCTACAACTTTGTAGAAGGAAGTTTTTCCAAATTCCAAACATAAATTATCCGAAATCCATAAACGGATGATTTTCCACATCAAAATACTGATAAAAACACATCAGCACTAATTCCTTCTTTTATATCCACAAAATAAATATTTTCTTATCATATAAATTAATAACTAATTATTCACAAATAATATTACAGAACTACAATATTGACAACCAGGTCGTTCCCAGGAAAGAGGTGGCCTTCCGATAAGGACTTCTCCTTACTGGCGCGCAATTAAATAACCCCTCCTAGACAAAATTTCTTTAGACATTGTCAATAATGCTATCTAATAATATTATTCAAATAATATGAATTATTGAGTTGATAATGTGAAATACTGTGCAGTGACAATTATTGAATCAATAATACAAAATATCAACGGTAGCAATTATTGAATCAATCATATAAAATAGCAACGTAGTAATTATTGATATAAATATCAACGTAGCAATTATTGAATCAATAAAATATCATGCAATTATTGAATCAATAATATAAAATATTGAACAGTAATTACTGTAACAATAATTGAGTAGTGACTTCTTACGTAAGAATCAATAATTCAAAATACTATGCAATACCGTGTGCTACTGTGCAACACCGCATATTACTGTATTTTAACTACTGGGTATTTCAACAGTACTAACGGTAACAACTACGCCGTTATTTTATAGAAAGGTTATTTTTGTCGCTTTCTCTATCCGATAGTTATTCCGTTGTGGGGCCCACAAATAGCTGCGCCGTCGTACGAATATTTCCCGACAACAAGAATATTCCATGACCAAACGAATATTCCCCAACAATAATGAATATTTTATAACCACTTGTTCATTTTGAAATATTTGCACATTTCACCCATAACTTTTCACATTTATCAAATCAACACCTTACTATTTCGAAATAATATATAAAGAAAATTAAATCTTTATTCATAGAAGTTGGGGTCTTACAACCTCCCCTCCTTATGAAATTTCGTCCTCGAAATTGACGTACGTACCTGGTATGTCGAAAAGGTGAGGATACCTCGCTTTCATTTCTGATTTCAACTCCCAGGTCATTTCCTCAATAGCATGGTTTCTCCACAAAACTTTAACTTGAGGTATAATTTTCGAGCGTAGGACATGCTCCTTCCTATCCAAGATCTTGACAGGTACCTCCTCGTACGTTAAATCTTCGGCTATTGTAACGATTGAGATTTTTATATTTAATTTTAAATATTTATTGAGTTAAATAAATATTTTATGTGATTTATTTATTGAGTTAAATAAATAAATTATGTGATTTATGGAAGTGATTTAATTAAGTGTACATATTAATTAAATGAATGTGTAAAATTTAATTTAATTGATGTATATTAATTTTATATTATAGTTCTAATTTAATTGAGAGAATTAAATTAAATAAGATATGTGATGAAGTGTTATATGAATTATAATTAGCGAGTAATTATAATTATGTGGTAATTTTATGTGATTTATTGATGTTAGATTTTAATTGATTAAATTAGATGATTAATATTTAATTAATTAAAATGTGACATTTAAAATAGGTGTTTAATGTTTTGATAAAATAAAAGAAAAAGGATTTTAAATGATTTTAATCAAACAATGCCCTTGTATTTGTTTTAAACCTATTTCTACCAAACAGGGCTCTAACTATCAAAAAGCTGTTTTTAAATAAACTGTTACCAAACAATACCTTAGCATTAATAATCTATTTTTGAGATTAACCTTGTTTTGCCAAACAAGGCATTGTGGATTTTGAAATTTGTAACTGACATTATACTTAATATAATTGTCAGTTATATTATATATAATTAATCCTATATCTATTACTATGTATTATATTATACGTTAGATTAGTTTATGCTAAGTTAGTCTAAGAACTAAGAAAGAAAGGAGGAACACATAGGAGAAAAAGAGAGAAGAAGAAGAGAAAGAAGAAAGGGAGAACTCGTGAGAATCAAAGCAATTGGCATTATTTTCTTCTTCAAACATAAGTTAAAGGGTATGTCTTAATTCCCTTTTTATTTTTATGTTTTCTATGTTATCCTTGAGTATGAATTCTCTGTGTATGATTTTAGCATGAGAGTTGTATAAATTTGGTGTACATATATATATAGTGTGCTTATAATGGGTTATATATGAATTATATTCCATAAGAAGGATTGTCAGAAAATAAAATTTTGTCAGAATAAGTTTTAATTGAAAATTGTGTTCACATGGAATTTATATGTTTTGATGATAAAGTAAAATTGATGAATTCGAATATGCTAACATGCTTATTGGGAAATTATTTGATGGTTACATGTAATTACGTATATAATGTATGTATATAAAGTGGAATTGATGGAAAAAATTTCTTACAGTGGATTATTTTGGAAAAATATGAGTTTTCATGAAAATGGCCAAATTGAATTTTTAAAACTTGTGATTATCATTATTTAGATGGTTGTTATATTGTAGAAATATGTTATGTTATGTATTATTGCATGTGTATGGAGTTACAGTGGCTACGTTACTGTAATTCTCCGTTTGTTGGCTTGTATGGGTTGTTCGGTAAAGCAGAGAGCCGTGGCTGTTTGCGTCTGGCCGAGTTACTGCGCAGCTGCGCCGGCACCAAGGCCAGGAGCAGCGCAGCTGCGCCACTGGCCTGTCCCAGATTCAACCCCTGCGCAGCTGCGCCGGTGTTAAGGTAGCTGGCTGCGCAGCTGCGCCATGCACAGTGCTTGGGCAGTGAGTTTAGTTTATTTGTGCAGATTATTTTTGAGCCTTAGTTTAATTATTCATTTATAGTGGACATATATTTAAATGATATAACATGTTGTTATATCATTGTAATAAATTCATATTTGAGAAAAAGGAAGTTTTGAAAACCTAATATAGTATATAAATTATAAACTATAATTGTTTTATTGTAAATGAGTTACTTAATTATAATTTGATTAATTATAATTAAGAGTAAGTGTTTAATTTAAAGTATAATATTGTGAAATTATAATGTATAGAAATTGATTATTTTAGTCAATTAGATGTTAATTTAAATTATAATTTAAGTAATTATAATTTAATAAATGCATGTTTAATTGTGGATTTTAAATTGTGTGATTATAATGAATGTTTAATTATTGATTATAATTGATAAATACATGACTAAATTGTGTAATGATAAATGCATGATATAGTTTAATTGATTTTAAATTATAAATTATTTATAATTTAAATGGTAATTATAATTTAAGTAATTATAATTTGATTAAGTGTTTAAATTATAATTGTTTAATTATAATTTAGCTAAAATACATAATTGATTTAATTATGTGAAGATGTATGTGATGTAATTAACTATGTGATAGTTGATTATTATTATTTATTTAATTAGAGTGAGTTAACCATGAGGGTTAACCACTTATGTAAATTAGTTATGTGTTAACTGATTTAGATTATTATAATAGAATGTATATAGGAAGTGTTTAAGTACGTGGTTGAGTTAAGTAGCTTGCGCTTAAGGCAAGTCTTCTAACCCTAAACTTGTTAATTATATACAAATTCTTGTATTCATATATTCATTGTTGAGAATGTCCTTTCCATTTCTGTATTGGACAATTGTTTATTTAATTGAAATGATCTTAACTTATTGTTCAAGTAAGATCCAGTTATTATTTTAAATGCTTTAAGTTGATTCTAAAGCATATGTTAGTTCATAATTCTGTTATTTACGAATTATTGATAGTCGATTCAACTAATCCTTAGTTGATGAATGTGAAATCTAAATTACCCTTGTAAGCTTATCCAAACCAAACTTTCTTTGGTGCGGACTTGAATTCAAATTGCTGAGTTGAACAACCCTATGTACTAGGGGAGGTTACTACGCATAGCGTTAAGATGTTTGTGCACAATACATAGTACAAAGGGCTGATCCCCCTAAGTACGAGTAAAGGTCCATAGTCTTATTGACTGTTAAAGGTTTAAATAGAAATATTTATAACCTAGGACAAGAGTTCAAAGGTCTTATGACACTCAGATAAATTCTATTTCTGAATTGTAATTGCGATGAAAGAATTATTATTCAATTCTTTATTGTTGAAGCGAATCATATTATTCAGATTCTTTGAAAGATATCCTTTCATGTATATATTATTGTTAAACTCCAGTGAGCTGTGGTTGCTCACTCTTGCATTAAATAACAATTTCAGTTAAGGTTGATAACGCTGATGCTCCGTCTACAAGTAAGGGCAAGGGAAAGCAAAGCAAGTGAAGACTTGTTTTTATTTAACTGAGAATGATTGTACTAAGACTTGACTGTTATGTTTTTATTTCCGCACTTATTATATTCATGTCAGGGTTAGAGTAACCCGGGATTATTTTAAAAAGGTTGTAACCCTTGTTGTAAGGGATATTTATTTATTTTAATTTAAATTGTAGGTTATTTTGCATTATTCATTGGGTAGATATATGTTATATTAGAAAGTGAACACCAAATCATGTGAAAACGAAGTACCCGGATTTGGGGGTGTCACAGCTATCTCGTCTGGTTCTAACTCAATAATGCAGTTTGGATCTTTCACATATTTACGAAGCACGGATATGTGAAAAACGTTATGAACACGAGTCATGCTTGGAGGTAAAGCGAGTCTATAGGCAACATTTCCTACTCGGTCAAGGATCTTAAATGTACCAATGAATCGTGGATTGAGCTTTCCTCTCTTGCCAAACCTCGTAACTCCCTTCCACGGAGCAACACGTAATAACACATGATCCCCAACATTAAATTTCACGTCCTTTCGATGAAGTTCCGCATAACTCTTTTGTCGACCTTGTGCTATTTGTATCCGTTGCCGGATCATTTGGATCTTTTCCGTAGTCATACGTACCAACTTCGGTCCCAACAATGTTGCTTCACCCACCTCGTTCCAACATACTGGAGAACGACACTTTCTCCCATACAACGCTTCGAATGGAGCTACGCCTATACTTGCTTGATAACTGTTGTTGTAGGAGAATTCCACCAATGGTAAGTACTTATCCCAACTCCCTGTGAAGTCTAGAACATAGAGTCTCAATAGATCTTCAAGAGTTTGAATAGTCCTTTCCGATTGTCCGTCCGTTTGAGGATGATAAGCCGAACTGAATCGTAAATCCGTGCCCATAGCTTTCTGCAAACTGATCCAAAATCGTGAAGTAAATCTGGGGTCACGATCTGAAACTATGGATACTGGCATGCTATGCAATCTCACAATCTCATTCACGTACATATGAGCAAGACGTTCAAGGGAATAAGTCTCTCGTATCGGCAAGAAATGAGCAGACTTGGTTAATTTATCAACAATAACCCAAATTGCATCTATGCCTTGAGAAACCTTGGGAAGACTTTAACAAAATCCATCGTAATGTGTTCCCATTTCCATTTTGGAATCTCAAGTGGTTGCGATGGACCCTTCGGTACTTGATGCTCCGCCTTTACTCGTTGACACGTTAAACATCTCGAAATAAACTCCGCGATCTCTCTTTTCATATTGCTCCACCAAAATGTATGTCGAAGATCACGATACATTTTGGTACTCCCAGGATGGATTGCAAATGGTGTGCTGTGTGCCTCCATCATGATTCTATGCTTCAAGTCAGAATCGTTAGGAACACAAAGTCTGGAGTTGACTCGAAGTATTCCCTCTTCATCGATTCTTGCTTCTGGAATGGCACCTTCTTGCACCTTCTTCTTCATCTTCATCAGCTCCGGATCCGTAGCTTAAGCAGCTTTAACCTTATCAATCAAAGCTGGTTCTACGCGTATACTTGACATCATCGCACTCATTCCCGCATATGATCTTCTACTCAACGCGTCAGCTACCACGTTCACTTTTCTAGGATGGTATTGGATGGTATGATCGTAATCTTTCAATAGCTCAAGCCAACATCGTTGCCTCATGTTGAGTTCCTTCTGAGTGAAGAAATATTTAAGGCTCTTATGATCCGTATAAATCTCCACTTTCTCCTCGTACAGATAATGTCTCCAGATCTTTAACGCGAAAACAACAGCTGCCAACTCTAAATCATGAGTAGGATAATTCCTCTCATATTCCTTGAGTTGTCGCGAGGCATAGGCTATGACTTTCCCATGTTGCATGAGAACACATCCTAACCCTTTGCCCGAAGCATCGCTGTAGATAACAAATCCATCTGAACCAGATGGTATTGTCAGAACAGGTGCCGAGATAAGTCTTCTCTTGAGCTCTTGGAAGCTCTTCTCGCATTCCTCGCTCCAAACGAATTTGTATCTTTTCGAGTCAACTGAGTTAATGGAGTAGCGATTCGAGAAAATCCCTCTACGAACCTCCGATAATAACCAACTAAGCCCAGAAAGCTTCGTACTTCGGTCACCGACTTAGGTTGCTCCCAGCTTTGTATTGCTTCAATCTTCGTCGGGTCAACAGATACTCCACGTTTCGATACCACGTGCCCAAGAAATGCTACTTTCTCAAGTCAGAACTCGCATTTCTTCAGCTTGGCATATAACTTGTTCTCACGAAGCTTTTGAAGTACTAGCTTCAAGTGGTGCTCATGATCCTCACGGCTTTTAGAATAGATGAGGATGTCATCAATAAAGACAACAACGAACTGATCCAAATATTCCTTGAATATACGGTTCATCATATCCATAAAAGTAGCAAGAGCATTAGTCAATTCAAAAGACATGACTAAGAACTCATAATGCCTGTACCGAGTTCTGAAGGCAGTCTTCGAAATATCCTCAGTTTTAATCTTCAGCTGATGATATCCAGAACGAAGATCGATCTTTAAAAAGAATTGTGCTCCTTGCAACTGGTCGAACAGGTCATCAATGCAAGGTAGCGGATACCTATTCTTGATGGTGACATGGTTCAACTCCCGATAGTCAATACAAAGTCGCATACTCCCGTCTTTCTTCTTTACAAATAAAATAGAAGCACCCCAAGGAGACGTACTAGGACGAATAAAACCGATGTCTAACAACTCCTGTAATTGGACCTTTAACTCCTGAAGTTCAATATGAGCCATTCGATATGGAGTTTTAGAAATGGGTTTTGTACCGGGTTCAAGGTCATTAAAGAATTCAACTTCACGTTCTGGGGGTAGACCGGGAAGTTCTTCGGGAAATACATCAGGAAACTCATTAACAACAGAAATATTATTCAAATCTGACGTATTCTGGTTTAGATCAGTGACATGGGCTAAGAAAGCTTGACATCCGCTTTTCAATAAACGAATAGCTTTGTGTCTTGAAATGATATTGACTGATTTTAGTGGTTTGGTGGTTTGGATTCGCACAACAGGTTGATTAGGAATATGAAAACTAATAACCTTACGAAAACAATCAATTTTGGCATGGTAAGTGGTTAACCAGTCAATTCCTAAAATCACGTCAAATGCAAGTATTTTCAAAGATATAAGATCAACAGGTAAGGAAAGGGTACCAATCTGAATCAAGCAAGATTTGTAAACTGTAGATGTAACAAAGGTTTCTCCCAACGGAGTTTCAATAGATAAGTCAAAGTCTAATTTATCAGAAGTCAAGTTCAAACGTTGAGCACAAGCAGGTGAAATAAAGGAATGGGTAGCACCGGTATCTAACAAGGTATAAACTTCGCAAGAGTTTATGATCAGCTTACCCGTAATCACCTCGTGTGGGATTCCTCGCGTTTTGGGCTGTCACGACAAACGCTCTTTCAAGGAATCACCGACTTTGACTTGTCTGCAACCGCCTTTGGAATCACCACCCCCGCTGGAACTTGGTTTTGTAACAGGACAATCTCGAGCTATATGTCATTCTTTTCCACAGTTATAGCATCCTTTGAATTGTTGTGGGCAGTTTAGGCTGATATGTCCCTCTTTCCCACATTAATAGCATACGACCGGTGGTCGTTCTCCTCCCCTCGAAACAGTTGATGCTGGTGCTGATGTCGACGTCTTCACGTTCTCATTGTTGTACCTTCTCTTCTTGAAATCTCCCCCCGATTCGCTTCTTCTACTATCATGGCCACGATAACCACCGGAGTGGTTACCGCTTCTGTCATACTTTCCTCCCCGCTGGTTGTCATTGCTCCGATGACTGCTGCCACCGGTACGACCTTGGTTGTTGTCCCTTGGTTGAATATAATCACTATCTCGTTCTAACAACTGGGCCCTGTTCACTACATCCGAATATAGAGAAAATTTGTGAGAAATGAGGTATTGACGTATTTCGGGTTTCAAACCTCTCAGACACATCTGCGTCATACGTTCCTCATTCTCCACCAAATGAGGTGCAAACCTGGACAGCTCCGCGAACTTAGCCTCGTACTGGGATACCGTCATATTGTTTTGTTCTAGTCTGATAAACTCTACCTCCTTCATATGTCGAATACTTTCAGGAAAGTACTTGTCATTGAACAGTTTCTGGAACGCTTCCCAAGACATCTTGAGTGCGGCAGGCTGGGTATGCTTCACGGATTCCCACCAGTAATCTGCCTCTCCACGGAACATAAACGTGGCGAATGGAACCTTCTGTTCCTCCGTGCATCCCAAGACATCAAATATCTTGGTAATTTGTTTAATCCACGTCTCCGCCTTGATCGGATCCGGTTTTCCCAAAAACTCTGGTGGTCCCAATTCTTTGAACTGCTTGGCAGTGACAAGCCGCGAGTTGTTATTATCTCCACCTGTATTTTGCACACGAGTCTCCCTCGTCTGGTTTTGTATGAACTGCAAAAAACTTCTAAACATCTCATCGTTTATCGTCTGACCAGCGTTGTTTTCAGGATGAACATTGCCTTCTTGTTGCACGTTCTCCTGGTCGGTGATTAAAGGTCTCTCCACGTTCTCATCCATTTCGTTGTTAACATTCTCAGCTGCCATTCTCAAATACTGTCAAAAGACAAGAGTTAATTAAACAAATTAACATATCACATATTAACCCTATGCTCCGACTGACCAATTAAATACCACATAAGCTTAGGAAGGACATACTAGTGAAGGATTTACTCGTCTCTCCCCTCCTAGTTCTATTTCCCGATCTCCGCCAGAGACCATATCCCTAAGCTCTGATACCAACTGTGACGCCCCCAGAATAAGTCCAGTCAACCCAACCCATTCTGAGTCGCCAGATACATGGTACAGAATTCAAATACAAACTTTATATCACACAGTCGTGCAAAATACGACCACACAACTGTGAGTGTCAATACAAATATGTAGAAAATATTAATATTAAAACTAAGTCCTCATTACAATTATTATCACACTATTTATCAGAAATAGTAAGGACTACAACTGCTCTAACTCGGACCATCACTCTGTCCCCCGACTAGTTCCTGCGACATTCTCATTTCCTGAAGAGGACAATAGATGAAAAGGGTGAGCTCAACTAGCCCAGTAAAGAATATTATGACTAAGATAATGAAAAATAAATTATCGTTAGTCTTCAACAATTCAGATAAAATATTATGGACAACAAATTTTAGATCAATATTCGCAGCGGAAATAACAATTCATTAGAAGAGTTAAGTAGAGAATGAAGTCTACTATCTTCTATGATTTAAAAGTCCATCATCAATATTTTATCCTTGTAACATCAATCAATATATATCTCGAATCAAATATTCATCTTTGCACTATAGGCCAAAGATATTCATTTATATCACCAGTTGTCATGTTCATCTCAACACCTGTCTATCTTTGCACTACGGCCAAAGATATTCATCAGGTAATCATTCATCTTTGCTCTACAGGCCAAAGATATTCAGTTATATCACCATTTAGCACTGAGGATGATGAAAAATATTTTAAAGAACGAATCTAGTGAGATAAAAGACAAAGATTAGGGATTCATAATTTAGTATATCCAAGTTCAAGATTATTTCATAATAATACTTTGTGGAGCAAAATTCAAGAATAGAGCTCAAAACTTGGATACAATCAAAGATAGTAACCTTAACAAGTAACTTGGACATATAGAAGAAAATTTAATTTTTTTTGTGAATAGTGTCGTATACGTGAATAGTAACCCTGACGGGAAAAAAATAAAAATTTCATAGCAAAATCCATGACAATATTTTGGCATAATGATATTGAAAAGAATAACATCATTTATGAAAGAAATAACATCCCTTACCTCAAAAGAATAGTACTTCTGACTGGAATATCGGATATAAGGCTGAAGAAAACTTGCACTGAATAGTAATACTCAAAGTATCTAAATACTCACAAAAATACGCTCGATATTATAGAGAGAGAAAACTTCTGATTCTGGGGTGATTTTCAATTCTAACCTAAGCACCCTATTTATAGGAAAAGTTTGGATGCCAAAGTTTACTAACTAAGCCTTCGGAGAAATTTCTCACTTTGAAAAATCGTCTGGCTGCTTTCAAAAATCAGAATTTTTCAATAAAAAAACAAAAGTGGGGCCCACCCATGTTTTTAATAAAAATATTTATTTTTTGAAACTTCAATAATTCATAATAAATAGTCCTTTTATCAGAAAAATACAAATTCTATGTCTTTTAATAGAAAATTTAATTCTCTACAACTTTGTAGAAGGAAGTTTTTCCAAATTCCAAACATAAATTATTCGAAATCCATAAACGGATGATTTTTCACATCAAAATACTGATAAAAACACATCAGCACTAATTTCTTCTTTTATATCCACAAAATAAATATTTCCTTATCATATAAATCAATAATTAATTATTCACAAATAATATTACAGAACTACAATATTGACAACCAGGTCGTTCCCAGGAAAGAGGGGGCCTTCCGATAAGGACTTCTCCTTACTGGCGCGCAATTAAATAACCCATCCTAGACAGAACTTTCTTAGACATTGTCAATAATGCTATCTAATAATATTATTCAAATAATATGAATTATTGAGTTGATAATGTGAAATACTGTGCAGTGACAATTATTGAATTAATAATACAAAATATCAACGGTAGCAATTATTGAATCAATCATATAAAATAGCAACGTAGTAATTATTGATATAAATATCAACGTAGCAATTATTGAATCAACAAAATATCATGCAATTATTGAATCAATAATATAAAATATTGAACAGTAATTACTGTAACAATAATTGAGTAGTGACTTCTTACGTAAGAATCAATAATTCAAAATACTGTGCAATACCGTGTGCTACTGTGCAACACCGCGTATTACTGTATTTTAACCACCGGGTATTTCAACAGTACTAACGGTAACAACTACGCCGTTATTTTATAAAAAGGTTATTTCTGTCGCTATCTCTATCCGATAGTTATTCCGTTGTGGGGCCCACAAATAGCTGCGCCGTCGTACGAATATTTTTCGACAACAAGAATATTCCACGACCAAACGAATATTCCCCGACAACAAGAATATTTTATAACCACTTGCTCATTTTAAAATATTTGCACATTTCACCCATAACTATTCACATTTATCAAATCAACACCTTACTATTTCGAAATAATATATAAAGAAAATTAAATCTTTATTCATAAAAGTTGGGGTCTTACAATTAATCACACCACATAATTACACATTCACATAATTAATCAAATAATAATTATGTACTTCATATTAATTAAATTATAATTAAACAAATTATAATTCAATTTAAACATTCACTTGAATTATAATTAATCAAATTATAATTACTTCATATATTAATTAAACAAATTATAATTTATAATTAATCAACATGAATTTTTTAAATTATAATTAAGCATATTATAATTTAAATTAACATTTACTTTGATTAAAAATAATCAAACTATATTCATTATAATTTAACAAATTATAATTTAAATTAAACCTTTACTTTAATTATAATTACTCAAATTATAATCACATATTATATTTTATTAATAAAATACATTACTACTCATTTAGCATTTTAATGTATGCCTAACATGTCATCAATTTATCACATTAGGTTAACTTTTCATGCTACAAATAAAATACAAAAATAACAATGTTTTTTCCTTTCTGCACCCCCCCCCCCCCCGACCGGGGGCGGGTGTTATAAGCTTGATAGGCCCGCCGGGGCGGGCCCCCTGCAGCGACGGCAGACTGGTTTGCGAACTGTGCAGAGAAAAAACTAATTTGACTTATTTTTTCACACCAAATTCTAATTTTAGTCAACACAATTTATATAAAGCTTTACATAAATAAAATTTTAAAGCTTCTAACAAGTCTTAACACATTGAATCATCAAAATACATAATTTAAAGCTCTCAATTTCATAATTTTTGAAGAAATGCCATTGATAAGTGTTCTTGATGAAATTGAACACTGTACTTTTGTTTTTAAACCAATTCACACAATTTCAAGCATAGTCAATTAATTTCTAAACATGTTATCATCATCTACAATTAATCTAAACAATAATTAACGATCAAACATGAAATTTTGATTTTTACAAGAAAACTATATATATATTTTTTCAAAAATACATTGCTGTGACTTTTTGATGAACATGAATCCCTCATGTTCATCCTATATGCATGAATTAACAACTTAGATAAGCATACAAATCCTACATACACATGTTATAAACATAATATATGTATATACACCATGATCATACAATTTCTATGAAATTTCAGGTTTACAGAGAATAACATTATGAAGAACATCAAAACAATATTTATAACTACAAGGATTAAAATTTATACCCCTTTGATTAGTGGTTGGAAAAAGAAGATGGTGATGGTGTTTAGCTTTCCTTTGATTTCTCAAAGTCTTCTTCTTTTTCTCTCTATCTTTTCTCTGTTTTTTCTTTGTTTTCTCTAACTGACTAACTCTTTTAACTCTTTTCTAAACTAACGTATATTATAGATATAATAAGCATATAACATATATACAATATATATAACTTACAATATATTTATGTACATAATAAATCCTATAATAATTACATAGGTTGCAAGTTTTTGAAAATCAAAAGCCTTAAGGCTTTGTTTGGTAAAAATAGATTATTTTCAAAACTAGCTTTTTAATTAGTTAAGGCCCCATTTGGCAAAACGGATTTTAAACAAGTGCAAGGGCCTCGTTTGACAAAACCCTTTAAAAATAGTTTTAAGGGCCTTGTTCGGTAAAACTAATTTAAAATCCTTTTTATTCTTTTAATAAATTCTTTAACACATATTTTTAATGTCACAATTTAATCAATTAAATCTTTAACATTCTAATTTAATTAATAAAACCTAACATCAATTAATCACATATAAATTATCTCATAACAATTATAATTACTCGCTAATTATAATTTCATGTAACAATTATCACATAGACTTCATCTAATTTAATTATTTCAATTAAATTAGAACTATACCATAAAATCATTACACATCAATTAAATTAAATATTAAATATTCATTTAATTATTATATTACACTTAATTAAATTACTCCACATCAATCACATAAATTATTTATTTAACTCAATAAATAAATAAATTATTTATTTATTAAATTCAATAAATATTTAAAATCAATATATAAAATTCTCATTCGTTACAATCTTCCCTCTTTAAAAGGATTTTGTCCCTAGAATCACAATGATGAGTGGGTTTTATACCGACTCCTCGGTAGTCGTTATAACTTGATTCTGAATGTTTTTGAGTAATTTGCCTATCATTTCTACTGGGTTTATACGTTTATGTGCAGGTAATGAAATGGAGACGAAATGAGCTTTTAAAGGACAAATTGAGCATTTAATGGACCAAGGGAGTTGAATTATATTCAGCATATATGCATTCCAAAGACAAAGCCCAAGCAGCTTACTCCAAAGCAACATTATGGCAATTAGCATATTTGCAAGTGGACCACGAATGCATCACAAATTGTAGCAAATTAAGAGACCATGCAACACATGAAATTAAGAAGCCATGCAACACACTAAGCAAGTGATGGAAATCAGCAAGCAAAGAATTTCGGCTGGACAGAATGATCCCCCGCTGGGGCGGGGCGTGAATACTAAGCCGACCCGCTGGGGCGGGGAGGCGGCAGAAAATAGAGTCCTTTACAGAACTATACAACTTTTACAAAGTAATTACAAAAAAAGTGTATCTACAAAATAATTACAAAAAAAGTACAAAAAATTCAAACCATTCAATTTCAAATTAAATAAGGAAACCTAAAATCAAGGATAACTAATAATTCAAATTCAAATATTTTGGATCTAACAACAATTTCAAATCCATAAATCAAAATTCAAATCAAAACGAAAAAATTAAAAACAAAAAATTATGAAGGAGTTACTGTTCATCATTCTCCTCCTCCGTCTCCCGCCGCCACCGTTATATCGCCGGAGTTGCTATTCTGATTTTTTGACGATTTGGCTACCCACAAAAACTAAAATGGTTACCTTTGTACGAAGTTTGGCTACCAACTGCATCACATTCAAAATAAAATCAGTAATCAAATAAAACTGAATTGGTTACCTTATCGGAGGTTTGGTAACCAACTGCATAAAGTTTGGTTACCAAATGCATCACATTCAAAATAAAATGGTAACCAAATAAAACTGAATTGGTTACCTTATCGGAAGATTTGGTAACCAAATGCATGAATTTTGGTTACCAACTGCATCACATTCAAAATAAATTGGTAACCTAATAAAACTAAATTGGTTACCTTTATACCAAGGTAACCAAACCTTCATACCAAAGTAACCAAACCTTCATAACAAGGTAACCGAACCTTCATATTAAGGTTTGGTTACCTTAGAATGAAGGTTTGGTTACCTTGGTATGAATAATTGGTAACCAACTGCATGAAGTTTGGTCACCAACTGCATCACATTCAAAATAAAATTGATAACCTAATAAAACTGAATTGGTTACCTTTATACCAAGGTAACCAAACAGTCATACCAAGGTAACCAAACCTTCATAACAAGAAAATCTTCATATTAAGGTTCGGTTACCTTGGTATGACTGTTTAGTTACCGGTGGAGTTGGAGAATGGACCGGTGGTGGAGGGGAAGCAACGGGTGGTGGAGGGGCCTCCACCGCGGCCAGTGGCGGGGCCTCCACCGACGGCCACCTTGGATCGATTTGGGGGAGGAGGAGAAAGGGAGGCGGGAGGAGGCGGAGGAAGGGAAAGGGAAGGGAGGGAAGGGAGGGGAGGGGGAGGGGGAGGGGGTGGGGTGGGGCGGGGGCGAGGGCGGGAGGAGGAGAAAGGGGGGGGGAGGAGGGGATGGCGGTGGGAGGCGGAGGGAGGGGGTGGGGCGTGGGCGGAGGGAGGAGAAGGGAGGCGGAGGAAGGGGAAGGAGAGGGTGTGGGGCGGGGGCGGGAGGAGTAGTGGCGGGGGTGGGGCGGCTGCCGGTGGAGCAGTGGCGGGGGCGAAGGTGAGGAAGAAGGCTACGACTGCGGAAGAGGAGGAAGAAGGCGACGACCGAAGAGGAAGAAGAAGGCGGTTACTCCATTGATTCGTTAGATAAGAATATGGAGGTTGATGAGAGAGAGATAAGATTTAAATCTCTACAATCATGGGCCATTATCAATAACTTATTAAATCAGTCAACTAAATAAAAGGGATAAGATTGCACTTTTTTGTAATTAAATATTGCATATTCACTCTTTTTGTAATTATTTTGTTTGTGTATTTTTTTTGTAATATTTTAATAAAATGTACTATTATATGTAATTAATCCCAGAAAATATGCTGAGTCCTTTTCCCATTCCGGATTGTGGGCTATCAATTGTAATGTTACATGGGCCGCATATATATTATATAGGGGGATACTTGACCTGTTACAAGGAGAGGAAGCCAGCTGCTAATTTCTTTTCCTGACACGGGTGCATCAAGTGGGTTTGACCAGGCTGCTAGTTGAATAATATGATGGGTCTGCTGTTTTTCTTTTCCTGCTTGGACTCGGCTTCTCTCCTTTTCCATTTCGGATTGTGTAACAATTGGGATACAAAGAGTGGGCCACGATTATAAGTCTTGAGAAAAAAGGGGACTTGGACCGAACCTGTTAGGAGAAAGCCAAGACACGGAGCAGCTTGGAGATAAATTAAGATTGCTTTTCTTTTCCTATTGGGCCACGCAAACAAAGTGGAGGGGGGATAAAAAAAAGGCACGTGACTTGGTATAAGAAGAAGGGAGTCCATTAGCTTAGTTTTATTAATATAATAGATAATATATATAGTTTAGGCGGCAGGAGTATATATATATTAGTATTAGTATAGTATGAAATTAATTATTATTCTATTAGATTAGTTTTATTTTAGTTTTCAATAAAATAATAAACCCTAGTTGAAATGGGATTTGGAGATTGAAGCACTTGGAGGCCATTGGAGATCCAGATCAAGAGCAAGAAGGAGGACGAATTTGCCGATAACAGATTCAATTCTTTTCCTTAATCTTATTCTTATCATTTAATGTGTATTCAATTGTGGATTTTTAGTTTTAATTCAATAATAATGAACTAATTCTTTGTTTAAGATTGCAATGGATCTTATTGTGTAGTTTATTTTAATATGCTTCTCTATCAATTATCTTGATCTATCGTTGTGAATTGTCTATTGTGATTTGGACTTAATTGCTTAATTGCCTAGCTAATAATTACCGTGATAATCTATATGAAATCGATTGAGGAGTATTGATTTAGATTTGATCATGATAGCATGTGTTTATGATTTCTGCATAGATGAAAATTATGATTCATGTCTAGGGTAGAAGTATGCCTTTACGCCATATGTAATATAATAGGGAACTTGTGATTAAATCCTTTTTAATTGTAATTCATATAGAAATATAGTGGATTAGTTAATTAGGGTGTCTTGCTTAATTCTATCATCTATAGATTTGAGTGAGTATGGTATGATACATCGAGAGGTGGTTATATTTGCTTTCATGTTCTTAATTAACAATTCAAAATAGAGAGAATAATTGATGAGAAGTATGTTAACTTAGATGAAGCAATAAGTGAAGTTGTGATCTTAAATCTCCGTAATCTGAATTTAACTAGTAGTAATTAGTGGTAGTTAGAAGTAGTTTAATTATATATTGAAATTCATTCGTTTAAATAAGATTGAGTTGGTTACGGGTTAGTACTTGGTGATTCGTATTAAATAATTCCTCGTGGGATCGACACTTTACTTTCACTTTATTACTTGTTGACCACGTATACTTGCGTGTTGTGCGTAACTAGATTTTACACAACAAGTTTTTGGCGCCGTTGCCGGGGAATTAATTTAATAATTATTTGCCAGTATTAATTTCAATCAAATTAGTCTTAATTTAAATATTTTTATTTATTTTTAATTCTCTTCCTATCTTACTATTTTTTTAGGTACCATGGATGACTTTGCGTATCAATGGCCATACACAAACATGACTCAACCAAGGAAAACAGGGATTGATGGACTTGATACATCTTCTACAATATTAGCACAGATTAAAGAGCTTTCAAAGACGTTGGAGGTTATCGCAGCCCAACGTAGTCGAAGGATGGCATTTACGTGTGATTATTGTGCTGGCAATCATTCGAGTCATCAATGCACCGTCAATTTTGAACCGGTACCATATAGTGGTGATTACCTCAACAACTATGCTGAACCTAACTATCACCAAGATTGCGGGTATCACCCGGATTCTTCATGGAGCTACAATTATGATGACTAATACTACGCTCCAAATCCATCATACACACCGAAATTTTCATGTCCACCTCCATTGTCACAAGAAGAAAATTCAAGGCTGGAGGAAGAGTTGTCCAAGATTAGAGCGTCGAATGAGGAGTGGCGAAGTAATCAAGAGAGGTCAAATTGAAATCTACCGGAGTCAATTCGAGATCTTGCGAATCAGATGGAGCAAATGACCAAAGCCTTAAACAACCATCCTCCAAACACTTGGATTTATGACATGGATGACGAAACTGACGGGGAACCCAAACCAAATCTACGACTAGAAGAGCCACAAGATATCAAAAGTGAGGAGACAAATGGGGATAATGAAATAGAGGTCGACGAACATCTAAATGAGTCTCCAGCAAAGATCAAAGAGTCAGTCAGATTTGCAAAACCATGCCCGCTTGGTAGTCATATCGTCGGCGAAACTCTTGATGACATAAGAGCGAGTACAATTTTGAATCCATGGTGGGACGAGAAAGAGAAGATAGACGAAGAGCCCATTGTGTGTGACAAGCTTCCATTCCCCAAAGTGATCACATACACAATGGAGAAAACACCTAGCTGTGAGACCTTTTTCATGGAGATCAGACCGAATAAAAGAATGCTAGGTGACTTTGATGCACTGGCCATCGCGTGTGGGAACCTCCCAAAGAATTATTTGCTACTGATGGATGGAGGGTTCCTCAACTTTCGAAGAGGAATTGGATAGAGTTGACCAGACAAAGTCCGGCTGAAGGATTATAAATCAAGCGCTTATTGGGAGGCAACCTAAGTTTAAAATTTAATTTTAGTTTATTTTTAGGTTTCATATTATTTGATAGATTTTCATTTTTTTTTGTATTTACTAAAATTGCTTCTATTGTGTTCACAGGTTAGTCAAGTCCAATTCAAGTGTGGTGCCCGATTCAATCCAATGTGCCTAGCCTATTCTTCAGATTTAGCAGACAAGGAGAAAAATGCTATATTTTCAGGGAAGTCCTCTCTTTTAATTTTTCCTACCTTAGCCATTGAGGATAATGTCTGTTTTAAGTTTGGGGGTATTTCTCATGTTTAGTATTCACTTGGGCAATATTTTGATGGAATTTGATTTTGGCCAATGATAAGTAGGTGGTTAATGTTTTTAACTCTTGGAGAATTAATGAGCATGCTGAGTCTATATTGTAACTCATTAGTTGGTTTCACACTACTTACGAAATTTTTGAATTTTTTTTACACATATCCATTTGTTTAGCTAGTTGGAATTGAAATTTTTTAGCTAAATGCTTATGAAAGATATCATTGCAACTTAAAAAATCTTATTTGAGCATCATTCAAAGTGAAAATTAGGCACTCACATAAGTTTGGGGGAAATCTTAGAGTATTTTTGGTAAAGAAAAAAATTGGAACCTTCCCGGGTTGAAAAATTGAATCATGTGGTAGGTCGAGATGGAGCGTAAAACGCACTCCCCATAAACACAGGCACGAGATGGAGCGTAAAACGCACTCGTTTAAATGGAACTGGAAAGTGAGATGTAACGTAAAACGCACTAATTGATAAAAAAAAAGAAAAGAGTATTTTTGAAATACTTGGAAAGGGTTCATATGTGCTTAAATGTTTAAATATTCGGTTGATCCTTAAGAAAAAAAATTGCGCTTTGTCTTTATTAGCGGAGATTGATGTGATAAGAAGTTTTGAGAGTTGTTTTTGAAAATCTTTTATGAGTGTTGGTTGATTTTAGCTAAATCATGACGAGTTGAACGTTTAGATGCACACACGCACTTAAAGGATCATGAGTAGTTGTGGATATGACGAAAGTTGTTGAAATTTTAGACATTGTATTGTTTTGAAATTTTCTTTGGGGTTATCATTTGTTGTAACCTTTGAGGCCAATGTTAAAATTCATATTGACTAATTGCCTGAGTGGATCATTGCTAGAGGATGAATTTTTCTAATTTGTGTGTTTGCTTGAGGACAAGCAAAGTCTCAAGTTTGGGGGTATTTGATGAGTGAATTTTATATCTACTCCTCGGTAGTCGTTATAACTTGATTCTGAATATTTTCGAGTAATTTGCCTATCATTTCTACTGGGTTTATACATTTATGTGCAGGTAATGAAATGGAGACGAAATGATCTTTTAAAGGACAAATTGAACATTTAATGGACCAAGGGAGTTGAATTATATTCAGCATATATGATTCCAAAGACAAAGCCCAAGCAGCTTACTCCAAAGCAACATTATGGCTATTAGCATATTTGCAAGTGGGCCACGCATGTATCACAAATTATAGCAAATTAAGAAACCATGCAACACATAAAATTAAGAAGCCATGCAACACACTAAGCACGTGATGGAAATCAGCAAGCAAAGAATTTCGGCTAGACAGAATGATCCCCCGCTGGGGTGGGGCGTGAAAACCAAGCCGACCCACTGGGCGGGGAGGCGGCAGAAAATATGCTGAGTCCTTTTCCCATTCCGGATTGTGGGCTATCAATTATAATTTTACATGGGCCGCATATATATTATATAGGGGAGACTTGACCTGTTACAAGGAAAGGAAGCCAGCTACTAATTTCTTTTTCTGACACGGGTGCATCAAGTGGGTTTGACCAGGCTGCTAGTTGAATAATATGATAAGGGACTTGGACCGGATATAGGTATGGGTCGGCTGTTTTTCCTTTCCTGCTTGGACTCGGCTGCTCTCTTTTTCCATTTCGGATTGTGTAACAACTGGGATACAAAGAGTGGGCCACGATTATAAGTCTTGAGAAAAAAGGGGACTTGGACCGAACCTGTTAGGAGAGAGCCAAGACACGGAGCAGCTTGGAGATAAATTAAGACTGCTTTTCTTTTCCTATTGGGTCACGCAAACAAAGTGGAGGGGGGGATAAAAAAAAGGCACGTGACTTGGTATAAGGAGAAGGGAGTCCATTAGCTTAGTTTTATTAATATAATAGATAATATATATAGTTTAGGCGGCAGGAGTTTATATATATATATATATTAGTATTAGTATAGTATGAAATTAATTATTATTCTATTAGATTAGTTTTATTTTAGTTTTCAATAAAATAATAAACCCTAGTTGAAATGGGATTTGGAGATTGAAGCACCTGGAGGCCATTGGAGATCCAGATCAAGAGCAAGAAGGAGGACGAATTTGCCGGCAACAGATTCAATTCTTTTCCTTAATCTTATTCTTATATTTTAATATGTATTCACTTGTGGATTCTTAGTTTTAATTCAATAATAATGAACTAATTCTTTGTTTAAGATTGCAATGGATCTTATTGTGTAGTTTATTTTAATATGCTTCTCTATCAATTATCTTGATCTATCGTTGTGAATTGTATATTGTGATTTAAACTTAATTGCTTAATTGCATAGCTAACAATTACTGTGATAATCTATATAAAATCGATTGAGGAGTATAGATTTAGATCTGATAATGATAGCATGTGTTTGTGATTTCTGCATAGATGGAAATCATGATTCGTGTTTAGGGTAGAAGTATGCCTTTACGCCATATGTAATCTGATAGGGAACTTGTGATTAAATCCTTTTTAATTGTAATTTACATAGAAATATAATGGATTATTTAATTAGGGTGTCTTGCTTAATTCTATGATCTGTGGATTTGAGTGAGTATGGTATGATGCATCAAGAGGTGGTTATATTTGCTTTTGTGTTTTTGATTAACAATTCAAAATAGAGAGAATAATTGATGAGAAGTATGTTAACTTAGATGAAGCAATAAGTGAAGTTGTGATCTTAAATCTCCGTAATTTGAATTTAACTAGTGGTAATTAGTGGTAGTTAGAAGTAGTTTAATTATAAATTGAAATTCTTTCGTTTAAATAAAATTGAGTTGGTTACGGGTTAGTACTTGGTGATTCGTATTAAATAATTCCTTGTGGGATCGACACTTTACTTTCACTTTATTACTTGTTGACCACGTATACTTGCGTGTTGTGCGTAACTAGATTTTACACAACACACAACAAAAAAAAATCTCATCTGTTACATTCTTCCCCCCTTAAAAGGATTTTGTCCCCAGAATCGGTGAACAAAGAATTTACACAATTAATTAAGCAAATAATTGGGGATGCGTCTTCATCATAACATCTTCGAGTTCCCACGTAGCTTCTTCAGCACTGTGGTTCCTCCAAATTACCTTAACAGAAGGTATCACTTTATTTCTAAGTACTTGTTCCTTTCTATCAACTATTTGAATAGGCACTTCATCATATGTTAAGTCTTTATCAAATTGTAAAGGCTCGTATTCTATTACATGCTTGAAGTCATGTTTATACGGTCGCAACACAGAAATGTAGAATACGCTGTGTATATTATCTAGCTCCGGAGGTAACGCAACCTTGTAAGCCACTTCGCCCACCTTTCGCAGTATCTCAAAAGGTCCAATAAATTGGGGACTTAGCTTCCCCTTCTTATCGAATTAAATCTTCTCCTTCCAGGGAGATACCTTCAGGAAAACAAAGCTTCCTGGTAAGAATTCTTGATTTTGTCAATGTTGATCGGCATACTTCTTTTGTCTGTCTTGAGCAGCAACCAATTTCGTTCTGATAAGCTTCACGATTTCGACGGTTTGTTGTACCAGTTCTGGTCCCAACAGTTGACGTTCACCGACCTCATCCCAACACAATGGGGTCTTGTATTTTCTGTCGTCTAACGCTTCGTAAGGCGGCATGCCAATACTCGTGTGGTAACTATTGTTGTAGGCGAACTCCACCAACGGTAGATGATCATCCTAGCTTCCTTTGAAGTCCATAACGCAAGCTCTCAGCATATCCTCTAGCGTCTGAATCGTTCTCTCGCTCTTGCCATCAGTTTGAGGATGGTACGCCGTACTCATTCGCAATTGCATTCCCAACCACTCTTTTAGTCTCTTCCAGAAATTCGACGTAAAACGCGGATCTCTGTCGGACACAATCGACACCGGGACACCGTGCCGAGAAATAATTTCCTTCACGTAGAGTTTCGCTAACTGATCCAAGTTGAACTTAATCTTAATCGGTAGGAAATGGGCTAACTTCGTCAGTCGATCTACTATAACCCATATTGCATCGAAACCCTTCGAGTTGCTGGAAGACCAACCACGAAATCCATCGTGATATGTTCTCACTTCCATTCTGAAATTTCTAACGGTTGTAGCAATCCACTTGGTCTCTAGTATTCTGCTTTGACTTTCTGGCACGTTACACACTTCACCACACATTCAGCAATGTCCCTCTTCATATTCGGCCACCAGAAATGGTGCTTGAGATTCTGGTACATCTTCGTACTCACAGTGTGAGTCAAATATCTCAAACTGTGAGATTCGCTCAAAATCTCCTCCTTAGCTTCTGGTATTGGCGGTACCCAGATTCTTCTTTCAAATCGTAATAGTAATTCGTTATCGATATTGAACTTGAACTCTTCACCATCAGCTATTCTCTTTCGGATCTTTTTGCATTCTTCATCGTGGAGTTGTGCTTCTTTCACTTTATCTATCAGCTTAGAACCAGTAGCTACTTGAAACAACATCTCATCCGATTCATTTGGATACTTCACTTCCAGTTCCAATCCAGCCATTTCTTTTATCAACTGCTCCTGATCAGTTAACATATTTCGCTTCTCCCGACCTTTTCTGCTTAAAGCGTCGGCAACCACGTTAGCTTTACCCGGATGGTAAAGTATCTCGCAGTCGTAGTCCTTGATCAGTTCCAACCATCTCCTTTGGTGCATGTTTAAATCCTTTTGTGTAAAGATGCACTTCAGACTCTTGTGATCTGTGTATATCTCACACTTTTCTCCATATAGTTAGTGTCTCCAAATCTTCAGAGCAAACACTACTGTCGCCAATTCTAAATCATGAGTTGGATACCCTTTCTCGTAATCCTTTAGCTGACGTGATGCATAGGCAATAACTTTGCCGCTTTGCATCAGCACACAGCCTAATCCCTTATGTGAGGCGTCACTATATACCACGAAATTTCCCGTACTATCCGGTAAAGACAACACAGGCGCAGTACTCAACCTCTCCTTCAGTTCCTGAAAACTCTCCTCACACTTTTTCGTCCAAACAAATTTAACTATTTTACAAGTCAAATTCGTCAACGGAGTTGCGATCTTGGAAAAGTCCTGAATAAATCTCAAGTAATAACCCGCAAATCCCAAGAAACTCCTCACTTCAGACGGCGTCTTCGGCTGATCCCAATTCATTACAGCCTCAACCTTTGATGGATCTACCGAAATCCCATCCTTGTCGATCATGTGGCCAAGAAATTGCACACGTTCCAACTAAAATTCGCATTTCGAGAATTTTGCATAAAGCTTCTCTCGTCTCAGCGATTCTAAGGTCAGCCTTAAGTGTTTAGTGTGTTCCTCCTCAGTTTTGGAATAAACCTGGATGTCATCTATGAACACCACTACGAACTTATCTAGGAATGGCTTAAACATTCTATTCATTAAGTCCATAAATGCAGCTGGGGCATTCGTTAGACCAAATGACATCACCAAGAACTCTTAATGACCATACCGAGTTCTAAAAGCCGTCTTCGGTATATCTTCTCTTCTTACCTTCAACTGATGATACCCACTTTTCAAATCAATTTTTGAGAAGTATCTAGCACCCTTCAGTTGATGGAACAAGTCATTGATCCTGGGTAAAGGATACCTATTCTTGACCGTAACTTTGTTCAACTCTCTATAATCAATGCAAAGCCGCATCGATCCATCCTTTTTTTTGACGAACAAAACTGGCGCTCCCCACGGTGAAACGCTCAGCTGAATATACTTCTTATCCAGCAGTTCTTGCAGTTGAACCATCAGTTCCTTCACCTCGACAGGAGCCATTCAGTACGGAGCGGTTCCTGGCGCTAAGTCAATCACGAACTCTATCTCCCTGTCGGGCGGAAGTCCTGGCAAATCGTCCAGAAATACGTCTACAAACTCCCTAACCACTAATATCTCCTCTACCTTTGGGCTTTCCTTACGAGTATCTACTATATAGGCTAGATATCCTACACAGCCTTACGTCAAAAGTTTCTTGGCTTATATAATCGTCAGACAACTCGCTTCTCTAGGCGATTTGCTACCATAGAATACCAACTTCGACGGAGTCGTAAGGTTTACCGACTTCTTCTGACAATCGATTATCGCCCCATGGTTGAACTACCAATCCATACCCAAAATCACATCGAATTCCCCAAGTTTTATCGGAATCAAATCTACCCTCAATTCTTGACCCTTAATGTCCAATCTACAGTTCTTGTATACAAACCTAACAGGAATAACCTCCCTATCTGCAATCTCTATGTTCAAGGGATAAACTAATTTCTCTTTAGGTAAGTCTAGGGTCTTAGCAAATTCATCAGATATGAATGAACAAGTAGCACTCGAATCAAATAATACATAAAATATTTATACTATTGACCGGAATAATACTTGGCACCACATCCTTTGACTGCACAGCATCCTGCACCGTCATGTTGAATGTTCGGGAAATGGGTCGAACAGCCTGCAGTGGTGCAGCGACAGGCAAAGTGCTGCCGTTCCCATATCCCCCGCTCCCTGCTGACCCTGCCGCTGGCTTCTTAGGGCAACTTCGGGCCATGTGATCCTTGGATCCACATGTGTAGCAAGCTCCCTTCTTTGGATTCGGGCAATTCTGCGCAATGTGGCCTTCCTGACCACAGTTGAAGCACACCCGTCTCCCCTTCATGCACACTCTAGTGTGATTCTTTCCACATGTCACACATGTTTTAATATTCTTCTTCTGCTAGTTTTCCTGTTGACTTCCAGCAGAGGTGTTGTCGTTCCACTTCCTTTTCTGGTTGATAGCCCCGCTACCACCAGCCTTGGTTTCTGTCTCATTCTTCTTCTTTTCCTGATTAAATTTGGTCACCGCATCACATCCTCCTTCAGCGAGTATGGTCTTTTCCAGCACAGCTGCAAACGTATTCAGCTTGAACATGGAGACCTTGCTGTAGAGCCAGGGCTTCAGTCCTCGCTCAAACCTCCTCGCCTTCCTAGCGTCAGTACTGACCTGGTGTAAGACCCCAACTTTTATGAATAAAAAATTGAATTTCCTCTATATATTATTTTGAAATAGTCAGGGGTTAATTTGATAATGTGGAATGTTATGGGTAATATGCGCAAATATTTTAAAGTAAGCAAGTGGTTATAAAATATTCATTGTTGTCAGGGAATATTCGTTTGGTCATGGAATATTCTTGTTGTCGGGGAATATTCGTACGACGGCGCAGCCATTTGTGGGCCCCATAACGAAAAACTGTAGGATAAAGAAAACGACAAGAATGAGTTTTCTATAAATAACGGCGTAGTTGTTACCGTTAACACTGTTGGAATAGCCGGTGGGTAAAATTAAGTAATACGCGTTGTTGCACAATAGCACACGGTATTGCACAGTATTTTTATATTATTGTTAATTCAATAATTGTCACTGCACAGTATTTCCCATTATCAGATCAATAATTTATATTATTTGAATAATATTATTAGATAGCATTATTGGCAATGTCTAAGGAAGTTCTGTCTAGGAGGGGTTATTTAATTGCGCGCCAGTAGGGAGAAATCCTTATCGGAAGGCTCTTTCCTGAGAACGACCTAGTTGTCAATATTGTAGTTCTGTAATATTATTTGTGAATAATTAATTATTAATTTATGTAATAAGGAAATATTTATTTTTGTGGATATAAAAGAAGGAATTAGCGTTGAGGTGTTTTTATTAGTATTTTGGTGTGAAAAATAATCCGTATGTGGATTTCGATCATTTTTTATTTGGAATTTGGAAAAACTTCCTTCTACAAAGTTGTAGAAAATTAAATTTCCTATAAAAAGGACATAAAAATCGTATTTTTCTGATAAAAGGGCTATTTATTATGAATTATTGAAGTTTTGGAATAAATATTTTTTTATTAAAATATATGGTGGGCCCCACTTTTGGTTGTTGTAAAATGCTGGAGTTTTGTTCTAGAATGGTGGGTCCCACACATGAAAAAATGCTAAAACTGAAGTTCAAGGAGTTGTGCAGAAGTTTTTTGAAAATATAATATTTTATTAAATTTTCTGCTTTGGCGTTCTAAGCATTTTCCTATAAATAGGATGCTGAATTAAAATTTGAAAATCACACCAGAATCAGAAGTTTTCTCTCTCTATAATATCGAGTGTATTTTTGTGAGTATTTAGATACTTTGAGTGTTGCTATTCAGTGCAAGTTTTCTTCAGTATTATATCCGATATTCCAGCCAGAAGTACTGTTCTTTTGAGGTAAGGGATGTTATTTTTTTGCAAATGATGTTATTGCTTTTAATATCATTTCATCGAAATATTGGTATGAATTTTATTATGAAATTTTTACCTTTTCCGTCGGGATTACTATTCACGTATACGGTACTATTCACGAATACGGTACTATTTACGAGTACTATTCACGAAGTATGATTTTTTTAATGAAATTTCTACCTTTTTTATATTGGGGTTACTATTCACGTGTATGATACTATTCACGTATACAGCACTATTCACGAATACGATACTATTCACATGTAAGACCTCAAATTTTATGAATAAGATTTAATTTTCTTTATATATTATTTTGAAATAGTAAGGTGTTGATTTGATAAATGTGATAAGTTATGGGTGAAATGTGCAAAGTTTACAAAGTAAGCAAGTGGTTATAAAATATTCGTTGTGTCGGGGAATATTCGTTTGGTCGAGGAATATTCTTTTTATCGGAGAATATTCGTACGACGGCGCAGTCATTGGTGGACCCCACAACGGAATGAATGTAGGATATAGAAAGCGACAAAAATAATCTTTTTATAAAAATAACGGCAAAACTGTTACCGTTAGTACTGTTGAAATATCCGATGGTTAAAATACAGTAATACGCGGTGTTGCACGGTAGCACACGGTATTGCACAGTATTTCGAATTATTGATTCTTACGTAGGAAGACACTTACTCAATTATTGTTACAGTAATTACTGTTCAATATTTTATATTATTGATTCAATAATTGCATAATATTTTATTGGTTCAATATTTGCTACGTTGATATTTTATATCCATAAGTGCTACTTTGCTATTTTATATTATTGATTCAATAATTGTCATTGCACATTATTTCAAATTATCAAATCAATAATTCATATTATTTGAATAATATTATTAGATAACATTATTGGCAATGTCTAAGGAAGTTCTGTCTAGGAAAGGGGTTGATTAATTGCGCGCCAGTAAGGAGAAATCCTTATCGGAAGGACCTCTGTGACGAACGAGAATTTTGTAAAGATATTTGAATATTTATTAAAATAAATAAATAAATATTTTTAATAATTTAATTATTAAATTAAATAATTAATTCATGAATTTGCGGTAGATTAATTTAATTATATGTGTGATATTAATTAAATTAATATGTAGTAATTTAATAGTTCAAAGAATATATTTAATGGAGTTTATTTGATTAATTGAATTAATTAAATAAGCATATGTTACTTTAGTTAATTTAATAATTAATTAATGAATTAATAAATTGACATAATTAATAAATAAAAATATTAATTATGTGACAATGTGATTTATTGTGAATTATCTTATTTTATTTAATTGATTTAAATAAAATTAATTAATCAATAAGTAAGGTGATAATTATATATATAGTAAATTAGTTTATTAAAATAAATGGGGAAAGAAAAGAAGAGGAAGGCAAACAAGACCTTAAGAGAGGTTAATCAGTTTATTATACAACGGTAACATTTATATAATACGTACACTTATTATTTCTAAGTTATTATCAGAAGAAACTTAAAAGTTTTTCAGAGAAAAGACAGAGAGAAAGAAGAAGAAGAAGAAGAAGAAGAAGAAGAGATTGAGAGAGATTGAGGAAGGAAGAATTGAGAAATCAATTGTGTTTCTTTGATTTATCTTCACTACTAAGGGTAATCCCTTCTTTTCAAGTTTTCAAAATTGATATTTCTTCATTACGTGTTTTAAAGTTTTCTGTGAAAATTGGGTTTCCCAATTGGGTTACGATATGGCTTTATCTATATGGGTATGGAATCATAACGTGTTTTTCTAACATATAATCATGTTTTAAAGGATCAATTTTATTTAATTTTGCCTTAATTGCGTTTGAAGAAAATTACAGAGTTTTTATACGTCTTTGTAAAAACTCTCTGTTAAGAATCATTTTGGGAAATTAAAGTATGAGGTTATCATATATGTGACCGTAGATGTTAGTATTATGTGTTAGATCATGTATCCATGATTTACACTGATCACACCAAGTAATTTTGTTAATAAATGGGTTTTATGAAATTACAGAGTATTGAATATGGGTAAATAACCTATATGGGTTAAATTAATGATTGATTCATATAATTGTATTAAAATTGACGTATGAATATGATTGTATATGTTTAAACAAAGAGAATAGAATTAAAATGAACGAATTCGGTGTAGTAACGAATCCATAATGATAGATTATATATTTTTCATAAAAAAACTTTACAAGTTATGAAGAACAGTGAATTTGATGATTTTAATTCGTATAATTTTATGTGTTAAAATGTTAAGAATGTGTTAGAAGTGTTATATAATGTTCCTATGAAGTTTATACTTCATGGGTAACACTACAAATCATTATATTGGTGTAAAATTGGAGAAAATGACCAAATTCTGTGTTCGTTCGCGAACTTCAGATTCTGAGTTTCCGCAGCCGCGCGGCCGCGCCGGGTGTAAAGCTAAACGGCGCGCGGCCGCGCCTGTCCGAAAATTTTGAAAAAAATTGCTAAGTGTTGAAAATTTGTGAAATGTGTTTTGAGTCTAATGAACATGAACACATGTTGTATAAATATAATAAAATATTGATATGAGTTTAATAATTTATGTTATGTGATTAATTAATAAATTAATTACGTGACTTAAATTATTATTTGTAAAGGTTAAATAATGTGTTGTAAACATTAAGACATTATTTTAAATCTAATTAACATGATGACATGTTATGTATGTAATGAGTTATTAATACAAGTTAATAACTTAAGTTACGTGATTAATTAACAAGTTAATTAATCAACGTAAACCATTATTTAAAAACCTAATAATGAGTTTGAAGAATACTATTGTAAATCAATAATCATATCGAACTTGTGATTAATTGATATTGTGAATGTATTGATAGGTAAGAGTAATTAAAGAAGTGAGTAATAATTGTAGCTTGCACACGAGGCAAGTTTTCTATCTCTAACTTATTATTATTGTTGGGCAAGTTTCCTAAACTAAACTCTTTAAATTAAGCAATTGCTATGCTTAATTACTATTGTTGAGCAAATTCTTACTCTTGAATATCCAAGTTTAGAATTTTACATGAGATGCCATGATTATTTTAAAAGTATCATTTAAGTGTACAATACTTATTCGATTGTATACCTTGAGAAGTTAATATTCAATTTGAATATCATTTATTGAGTTATCCAAACCAACTTTATTTGGTGCGGATTCTGATGTCAAACTGAGATGAACAACCCTAATATAGGGGATTAATGAAGATGCTTTAAGCGTTAAGATAATGTGCACAGTATCAGTACGAAGGGCTGATCTCCCTAAGTACGAGAAGTAAAGTCTATAGTCTTATGACTGTAAAAGGTTGGAAAGGTTAATATACTTGACAACCTAAGACTCGGTTCAAGGTCTTAATGACCCTCAGAAGTAATTTGACTCTCGATTAATATTCTTGATTCAAAAGTTGAGAAGTAATTTGACTCTTGATTAATATTCTTGATTCAAATATTGAGCTTTCTGTTATTCAGAATTCTTTCACTCGCATGTTATTATTCTGTCATATTTTTATACTTGCGGGCATTCGTGCTCACTCTTGCATAATAACATTACAGCTAATAATGAACGAAGTGATGTACCTTCTAGTAGCAAGGGCAAAGGAAAAGCTAACAAGTGTTGAGGACTTGTGTTGATGTTAAGAATGTTAAAGTTCAAGAATTATGTGTGATGACTTAAAACTTATTTATTTACGTTTCCGCAACAGAGATTTAAGGTTAAGTTTAACCTGGGATTTATGATGTATTATTATTTCAGATGATATAAGATGATGATTTATTTATCTAATAAATGAATTTTATTATTTATGGGTAGATAGTTGTATGATATTGGAACAGTGAACACCAAATCCTGTGAAAATTAAGATACCGGATTTGGGGGTGTCACAACCTCTCTTTTCTGGGAACGACCTGGTTGTCAATATTGTAGTTCTGTAATATTATTTGTGAATAATAAATTTTTGATATATATGATAAGGAAATATTTATTCAATGTGGATTTAAACGGAGAAATTTTTAACATGTGACATTTGTTGAAAGTTGGTATTTTATCTTGTCCGATAAAATAATTCATTCAAATATATTATTATAATATTACATTATAGTAGTATGATGTGATTATATAATAGTACGATTTTTATAATTTGAATGGTAACATTATTATAGTAAATTCATGGTATAAAAGTTAAACGAGGTGGAAGAGTGCAAATTGAATTTGAACTCTTATGATGCAAGCAATGATGTCATCGGAGCGATGAGGTAAACAATGATGTCATAGATCGATGATGTAAGCGATGATGTCATAAATTATAGCAAAAAGACTATTTTACCCTTACTCTGCCGAGCTTATAAATAGAAGCTCATTTCTTCATTATTTCTCACCAATTCACTAAAGTTATAGAGAGAGAAAGTATAGAGAGAATAAGAGAGAAAGAAGAAGAATATTCTGCTATTACGTTAGTTCAGTCTCCAAATTTTAAGGTAAGGGGTATTATTTCTTTCGTATTCATGAAGAGAGTTATTTTCTTTCAATACTCGTAAGGGTTGTTATTCCATTCTTTATTATTCTGTTGGAATAACCTGTCTACGCGGACTACCGCATGCATGGTGAAATCCTGTTGTTATTCTATTCTTTATTATTCTGTGGGAATAACCTGTCTACGCGGACTACCGCATGTTTGGTGAATAACCCTTCGTATTCAGTTGTTATTAAATTGTGGAAATAATCTGTCTGAGCGGACTACCGCCAGACGGGTGAAAATTCAATTGCAGTTTCGTATATTGTTTCATTTCAGATTCCTAACTCTAAACTTACTATGGTAAGTATTGCTTCTATAATTCCTGAAATGATCAGATATTACTTGAGTTTTGCGCTTCATCTAATATTATTTCACTGAAATATTGGTCTGAACTTTCTTGTGAATTTTTTATCTTTTCATATCGAGTTACTATTTACAAGTTACTATTCATGAGTTACTATTCACGGGGTACTATTCACGATAAAAAAAAATATTTTTTTTCCTTCCAAATCATCTTTGATTGGATCTAGGTTTTGATCTTCATTCTTGAACTCTGGATAAATTCTCTAATATTTGTCCTTTATCTCACTGGATCCGTTATTCGTATTATTTTTCATCATCCTCAGTTCTAAATGATGATATAACTGAATATCTTTGGCCTGTAGTGCAAAGATGAATAATTACGTGATGAATATCTTTGGCCTGTAGTGCAAAGATGAATGATTACCTGATGAATATCTTTGGCCCGTAGTGCAAAGATGGACAGGTGTTGAGATGAACATGACCAACTGATGATACAAATGAATATCTTTGTCCCGTAGTGCAAAAATGGATATTTGATTCGAGACGTATATTGATTGATGTTACAGGGATAAAATATTGATGATGGACTTTTAAATCAAAGAAGATAGTAGACATCATTCTCTACTTAACTCTTTTAATGAATTGTTATTTTCGCTGCGAATATTGATCTAAAACTTGTTGTCCATAATATTTTATCTGATTTATTGAAGGCTAACGATAGTTTGTTTTTCATTATCTTAGTCATAATATTCTTTACTGGGCTAGTTGAGCTCACCCTTTTCTTCCATTGTTCTCTTCAGGAAATGAGAATATCGCGGGTACTAGTCGAGGAATGGAGTGATGGTCCGAGTTAGAGCTGTAGAAGTCCTCACTATTTTTTTTTATTTAAAATAGTGTGATAATAAATGTAATGAGGACTTAGTTTGAATGTTAATATTTTCTACATATCTGTATTGACACTCACAGTTGTGTGGTTGTATTTTGCACGACCGTGTGATATGAAAAATTATATTGGAATTTTGTTGAGTGTATTTGGCGACTCAAAATGGGTTGAGTATTGAACCTATTTTGGGGGCGTCACATCACACCTGGTATGTAGCGAACCTGGCCAACTTGTTAAACTTCGCAGCATACTCCGACACCGTCATTCCTCCCTACTTAAGCTCTAGAAACTGGACCTCCATTTGGTCCTGCGAGCTAACGGGGAAGTACATTTCAAAGAACATCTCTTTGAAATGTTCCCATGGTATCACTCCTTCCCCCTCTCTGGTCTTGTTGGCTTGCCACCAGAAACTAGCATCCGACTTCAACATAAAAGTCGTGAAAGCCATTTTCTGGTCTTCGGTAACCCTAGCCACGTCGAAGACCTTTTCCATCTCTATTACCCACGTCTGGGCATCTATCGGGTTTGTCGATCCCTGAAACTCTGGCGGTCCTACTACCTTAAACTCCTTAAAAGTCGTGCCCTACACTTGTGGCTGATTTGCAAGTGCTCCCGTCAGCAGGTTCACCAACTGCTGAACCAAATTGGGATTAGGCCCATCATTATTGTTGTTATTGTTGTTCGTCGAACCCTCGAGGTTTTAACGTGTAGGTCTTCTTCTAGGAGGCATTTTCTGTTAAGAAATACTCTTATTAGATCCTTTACTCATTTCTTAAATATTCAAGTTCATACTTAAACATTTTAAATTAACTCTATTCACACTTGAACACATACCACGTCAATAAACTTCTTTATTCATTCATAGTCTTAAAAACATAGAATAGATAGCATTTCTACTATTTATACTATCTTTCCTGAACCGAAAAAGTTACAGGATTACATCATTATCTTATCCCATTATTATCTCAAATTATGGGATTTACATTTATTTATAACATAAAGAGACACATAATATAATAACTATACTATCTACGCATGTTAAGACGTCGCAAAGCCTCTCTGCGTTCTTCCTCCATCACCTGAAACACCGTTATGCGATCCACCACGTACCATGGTAAACCTTGGAACTGAGCTGGGTAATAGAAGACACGATCCTGGGCCCTAACTATAGCCGTATGGAAAGCGTATTCCATTTCCCTCAGTTTGGCCCTCTTTGATTCAGCCTTTTTCTTCAGCTCGATCTACTAGTTGAATAGCCCTCAAGCTTGTTTCCTCCGCTCTGGCATGCTTTGTTGACTCTTCTTGGATGTAGTGTTTCAGCTTTGTTAGTTCAGCCCGTGCTTCGTCTCTATCACTCTCCGCGTGAATTAAATCCCACTTCGCATTTCCTAGCTCACTATCCAGCTCTTCAATGGTCTTGTCTCGCTGCTGTATGGTAGTCCGGCTCTCGTCCACTACTTTCTGAAGCTCCACGATACGGTCGTAGATCGCCTTGTACATCTAAGCACTAGTAGAGTGAGGTGGGAATTCCTCCTCGGGATCCTCTTCCTCCTTTTCTGGCTCATCCTCATCCTCTGGATCAGATGTCGGCTCATGCTCTTGACCAGCTATGGTGATCAATGGAGATGGCTCTCTCCTAACCAACTGCTCCCAGACACTATGGATGTCTCGGGGCTCCTCGTCCCTCGGCATCTGAGGTAACTCCTCCCTAACCTGACTGGACTCTCCAACATTCGTCATCCTGACAAGAAAATTTTAAAGTTTAATTATTAAGTGATTATCGGTCGACACTCTTCGACTACTAGAACGTAAACACATAGCACATAGGGTAATTTATTATCTTTACCTATCACCACTATCTTTTTGATTTTCCTATAAGGCTACAACCTAAGGTTTTTCCCCCACTTAAGGTTCATAACCTACAACTTTGATACCAACCTGTGACACCCCCAAATTCGGGTACTTCGTTTCCACGCGATTTGGTATTCACTTTCTAAATAAAACATACATCTATCCAATAATAAGGAATGCAAAATAAATTACATCCTTATAATTAAATAAAAATCTTCCTTATAAAAAGAATTACAACTTTGTCCAAAATATTCCAAGGTTTAATCTAACCTTAACTTAAACATCAAATGCGGAAAATAAAAATATAACATAAAGTAATCCAGTCTTGTTACAATTCATAATTAACAAATAAAACAAGTCTTCACTTGTTCAGCTTACCTTTGCCCTTACTAGTTGATGGAGTGTCAACACTTTCAACTTTAGCTGCAAAGGTTATTTAAATTGCAAGAGTGAGCAAACGAAAGCTAACTAGAAATATCAATAATATAACATAATTGAATAGTTTCAATAGATTTGAATAACTTTTCTTTCATAAAGAATTGAATAATAATTCTTTCTTCAATATTTAGAATTTCGAATATTGAAATCATTTGAGGGTCGTAAGACCTTGAACTTTGTCCTAGGTTATAAACATTTATATTTAAAACTTTTAACGGTCATGTAGACTATGGTCTCTTAACTCGTACTTAGGAAAATCAACCCTTCGTACCATGTATTGTGCACAAACATTTAACGCTTTCGTATAGTAACCTCCCCTAATAAATAGGGTTAATCATCTCAATATTTGATACAAGTCCGCACCAAATAAAGTTTGGTTTGGATAGCTAAAAGAAAATTTGGAGTTCCAACTACCATCAACTAAGGAGTAGTTGAATCGACTCACAATAATCAAGTTAATAATTAATTATCACATAATTAATCAAATAATAATTATGTACTTCATATTAATTAAATTATAATTAAACAAATTATAATTCAACTTAAACATTCACTTCACTTATAATTAATCAAATTATAATTACTTCATATATTAATTAAAATATAATTAAACAAATTATAATTTATAATTAATCAACATACATTTATTAAATTATAATTAAGCATATTATAATTTAAATTAACATTTACTTTGATTAAATAATCAAACTATATTCATTATAATTTAACAAATTATAATTTAAATTAAACCATTACTTTAATTATAATTACTCAAATTATAATCACATATTTTATTAATAAAATACATTACTACTCATTTAACATTTTAATGTATGCCTAACATGTCATCAATTTATCACATTAGGTTAACTTTTCAAGCTACAAACAAAATACAAAAATAACAATTTTTTCCTTTCTGCATCCACCCCCCCCCCCGGCCGGGGCGGGTGTTATAGGCTTGATAGGCCTGCGGGGGCAGGCCCCCTGTAGCGACGACAGACTGGTTCTCGAACTGTGCAGAGAAAAACCAATTTGACATTTTTTTCACACCAAATTCCAATTTCAGTTAACACAATTCATATAAAGCTTTACAGAAATAAAATTTTAAAGCTTCTAACATGTCTTAACACATTGAATCATCAAAACACATAATTTAAAGCTCTCAATTTCATGATTTTTGAAGAAAAACCATTGATAAGTGTTTTTGATGAAATTGAACACTGTACTTTTGTTTTTAAACCAATTCACACAATTTTAAGCATAGCCAATTACAATTAGTTTCTAAACATGCTATCATCATCTACGATTAATCTAAATAACAATTAACGATCAAACGTGAAATTTTGATTTTTACAAGAAAACTATATATATATATATTTTCAAAAATACATTGCTGTGACTTTTTGATGAACATGAATCCCTCATGTTCATCCTATATGCATGAATTAACAACTTAGATAAGCATACAAATCCTACATACACATGTTATAAATATAATATATGTATATACACCATGATCATACAATTTTTATGAAATTTCATGTTTACAGAGAATAACATTATGAAGAACATCAAAATAATATTTCTAACTACAAGGATTAGAATTTATACCCCTTTGATTAGTGGTTGGAAGAAGAAGATGGTGATGGTGTTTAGCTTTCCTTTGGATTTCTCAAAGTCTTCTTCTTTTTCTCTTTATCTTTTCTCTGTTTTTTTTTGTTTTCTCTAACTGACTAACTCTTCTAACTCTTTTCTAAACTAACGTATATTATAGATATAATATACATATAACATATATACAATATATGTAACTTACAATATATTTATGTACATAATAAATCCTATAATAATTACATAGGTTACAAGTTTTTGTAAATCAAAAGCCTTAAGGCTTTGTTTGGTAAAAACAGATTATTTTCAAAACTAGCTTTTTAAATAGTTAAGGCCCCGTTTGGCAAAACGGATTTTAAACAGGTGCAAGGGTCTCGTTTGGCAAAATCCTTTAAAAACAGTTTTAAGGGCTTTGTTTGGTAAAACTAATTTAAAATCCTTTTTATTCTTTTAATAAATTTTTTAACACATATTTTTAATGTCACACTTTAATCAATTAAATCTTTAACATTCTAATTTAATTAATAAAAGCTAACATCAATTAATTACATACAAATTGTCTCATAACAATTATAATTACTCGCTAATTATAATTTCATGTAACAATTATCACATAGACTTCATCTAATTTAATTATCTCAATTAAATTAGAACTATACCATAAAATTATTACACATCAATTAAATTAAATATTAAATATTCATTTAATTAATATATTATATTTAATTAAATTACTCCACATCAATCACATAAATTATTTATTTAACTCAATAAATAAATTAATTAAATATTTATTAAAATCAATAAATATTTAAAATCAATATATAAAATTCTCATTCGTACACAACATATAGAACTGTTGATGAGTAATGGCATTGGAAAAAAAAGATGGTCAAACGTTTCTGGGGTTAGGTTGCATAGAGGGAAGTTGAGAATTCTTCTAGAATAGTGTTTAGTTAGATCATTCGTTTGTAGCTTGTTGTGGAGTCCCAACCACATGAAGAAAGTGTAGCGAGGGACATGAAGTTTATTCCAAAGAACGTTATGCCAATGTACCTGGTTTTGTCTCATACTCAGGTTATCCCAGATTTGTGTAGCTTTAACCATGTGCACATCAAAGGAGCCCCATGAAACACAGTCATGTCGCAAGGAAGGAGGAGGGAGGGATTCAAACAAGAGACGAAATAAGATAACCTCATGGTGGTTGCTAGTGGGAAGATGCCATGTTGAGTTCTGAATAATGGTACTGACAGTAGCTTTCTCTTGAAGGCCAGAATTGGAGAGCAGGGTAGGACTAGGATTTAAGGCAGTAGCATTCATCTATGAATCGAACCATAAGCTAATTTTGTCTCCTCGCCAGACTATGTATTACAAATGTTGCCTAGCAAGTGGCCTGAGCTTCAACACTTGCATCCAAATCCAAGAACAATCAGTTGGGATAGGAATTTTCCAGAAAGATTTACCTTTTAGAATAGTGCTTTTACCCAATTTACCCAGGTAGATTTGGTGTTGAATTGGATAAGATGAATAAGATGCATCATGATTTGAGCCTTGTTCCAGTCCAAAATATTTTTCACTCCTAGGCCTTCCGAGTAGGGTAATGATATAGTTGACCATGCAACCTTTGCACCATGGGAAGCAAGGGATGACCCCTTCTAGAGATACCGACAGAGTATGGACTGTATGGATTTTATCACTGCAGAAGGGAGGATGAAGTGATTACTCTAATAAGTCTGAATAGCAATGAGAATGGAATTTACCAATTGCAGTCTCCCCGAGTAAGCTACAAAATTTGTAGTCCATGAGGAGGCCCGTTTAGTGATTCTGTGAATAAGGGGTACATAGTGCGGGTAAGATAGCTTTGAAGAGAGGAGAGGGACTCCTAAGAATTTAGAGGCAAGAGTGCCTAGTGAGAAGCCAAAAAGATCCAGAATTGCTAACTTAGTTTGTTGATTAGTGTGGCTAAGCAAGCATTGTCTCTTGTGTATGTTTGGTATTAATCCAGAGAAAAGGGAAAAGGAATTGATATGAGAGTGAACAATGGCTACAGATTGGAGAGAGGCATGACTGAAAATAAGGATATCATCAGCAAATAAGAGGTGTGTAATCCCACAATCTTTTGTTCGCCAATGGTATTTATAATTAGGTTGAAGGGCACCCTTGTTCAATCGGAGAAAGAGTATTTCTATTACCAGAAAAAACAAATAGGAGGACAAGGGGTCGCCTTGTCGAAGGCCTGTAGAACTAGCAAAGTAACCAGCTAGAACTTCATTTACTTTGACAGAAAACATGGCAGTGGTGACACAGACTTTTATCTAGGTAATGAAATGAGAAGGGAAGTTAAAAAAGGCAAGAGTATCAAAGAGAAATTCCCATCTTATAGTGTCAAAAGCTTTTTTGAGGTCAATTTTGAGTGCACATCTAGTGGGGCCAGATTCCCGGTGGTAGTTTCTGAATAAATCTTGGGCTGTGAGGATGTTGTCATTGATGCTCCTACCTTTCACAAAAGCAGATTGGGCCTTATCAATGATGGTAGGGAGAACCTCTTTTAATCTGTTGGAAAGAATCTTAGCAATGCATTTGTAAATAGTGTTGCAACAAGATATAGTCCTAAAGTCAAACAATGAAGATGGATTCTCATTTTTTTGGATTAAAGCAATTGCAATTGAGTTGAATCCTAAAGGCATACGACAGGATGTGAAGAAGTACATGACGACCTTAGTGAAATCAACACCCACAAGTTCCCAACACTGAAAAAAAAGTTAACATTGAATTCGTTGGGGCCAGGGTTCTTATTCCTTTTTATGGATTGGAGCACTTTAAATATTTCAGTATCAGTAATTGGAGCAGTGAGTAAGCTGGCTTGATTTGGGCAGACTTCTCGATGGGGTAAGGAGCTGAAATCCCCAATACCCTCATAACGTGGATCAAGAGATGCACTAAACATGCTTTTGAAGTAATCCACAGCCACATTTATAACTTCAGTTTGACCATGAACAAGGTCACCAGCAAGATTTAGAATGGAAAGAATTTTGTTAGAATTCCATCTACTCTTTACCAAGTTAGAGAAAAAGTTTATATTTCTGTCTCCCAAGGAATGCCAAGTAGCTCTGGACTTTTGCTGAATTAGAGTTTCCTCCCTATCCATTGATGTACAAATTGTATGAGTACAACTCTTCTATTGCTCTAATTAAGAGAGCAGAATATAGAGGATTAGATTGAAGCAGAAGCTGAATTTGATGAAGATTATCCTTTGCTAGCTTTATAGAAGAGGCTGGATTTCCATTGGTTTAATTTAGAAGTATGAGAGCTTTCTTGGTTCATTTTAGCTTATCCTTGAAGTAAAAGAATGGGTTTCTAGAAACATGCTGAGACCAAGCATTACTTACACGGTCAATAAACCCATCAAGCAGCAACAAGTGATTAAAGAACTAGAATTGAATTTTGGACTGCTTAATAGCAACACCAAGACTGAGGATGACTAGGGAATGATCTGATAGACCATGAGGGCCAAAGATAGCTTGAGCTTGAGGGAAGGATGACAGCCATTCAGAGTTTCCCATAGCTCTATCCAATTTAATGTGGATGGGATTAAAAAGTTGGCTATTCCATCAAGTAAAAATAGGGCCGAGACCACGAATATCATCAACACCCACATATTGGATGCACTCCTTAAACTTATCCATGCCAGTGTCCCATAGGTCTTCCTCATTGCTTATTTTATTTAGGTTTCTAATGACATTAAAGTCCCCCAAAATGCACCAACTATCAGTGTTTGAGCAAGTATAAAGGTCAGTCCATTTGTTTCTTCTATCAATATAAGTATTGAGACCATAAACAAAAGATACCAAAAAGGGGCTATTAGTACTATTAATCATATGAACTTTATAGTGAATAAGTTGGGAAGAAACAAAAAGGAAATCCACATGACAAAAAGATGGATTCCATCCCACCCAAATTTTACCATTGTAATAAAAATCATAGTTGAAGTACCAGTTTCAGTTTCTACCAATGTATATGGAGATTCGATGAGCTTTATGCTCCTTTAATCTAGTTTCAAGCAACCCAACCAAATAAATATTGTTGTCTAGAAGGAGTTGCTTTACATAAGCCTGCTTAGGCCTTTTATTTAACCCTCTAATATTATAAGAAGCTAACTTAAACATAAATTAATTTGATGAGTTGCCAACATGCCCTTTGCCTTTGTTTCTTTTCTTGGCAGCTTGAGGATTCTCTTTTGCATTTCGTTGATTCTGCTTCTGCTTTTGCTGAAGTTCCCTTTCTTCTACCACATCCACAACCTTTAGCTTGGTAACAAGTGGGTTTGCAATGTCTTGAGATTCAGAGTAAGACAAGATTTTGTTTGCCTTGAGGGTAGCAATCAAGGAGAAGGAATTGGTAGTTTGTATTTGGGGCTATGCTCTAAGGAATTCCCCCCCCTTGCTCTTCTAGTAGTAGTAATCCACTCATGGGACCCAAAAATAGGCAATTTAGAGCTGCAGGTTTCTGAAGGCCCAGGACAAGGTTCAGTAGGATCAATGTGAGCTGTTGGATTAACAATAGGATCAGATACGTAGTTGACAGTATGTTGAGCTTTAGGAACCCATTTGAAGTTGGACTTGGACATTTTAAGGGGTTATGTCCAAACATTTTGCATGAGGGGCAAGAATGTAACGATTGAGATTTTATATTTAATTTTAAATATTTATTGAATTAAATAAATATTTATGTGAATTATTTATTGAGTTAAATAAATAAATTATGTGATTTATAGAGTGATTTAATTAAGTGTATATATTAATTAAATGAATGTGCAATATTTAATTTAATTAATGTATATTAATTTTATATTATAGTTCTAATTTAATTGAGATAATTAAATTAGATGAGATATGTGATGAAGTGTTACATGGATTATAATTAGCGAGTAATTATAATTATGTGGCAATTTTATGTGATTTATTGATGTTAGATTTTAATTGATTTAATTATTATTGATATTTAATTAATTAAAATGTGACATTAAAGTATGTGTTAAATAATTTGTTAAAATAAAGAAAAGAATTTTAAAATTATTTTAACCAAATAAGGCCCTTATAATTGTTTCAAACCTATTTCTACCAAACGGGGCCCTAACTATCAAAAAGCTATTTAAATAAACTGTTTACCAAACATGGCCTTAGCATTAATAATCTGTTTTTGAAAATAACCTTGTTTTGCCAAACAAGGCATTGTGGCTTTTTGAAATTTGTAACTGACATTATACTTAATATATTTGTCAGTTATATTATATAATTAAGCCTATATCTATTACTACGTATTATATTATACGTTAGTCTAAACTACGTTAGAAAGAATATCAGTGTAAGAGAGAAAAGAAAGAACAGAGGAAGAGTTAGAGAAGAGAGAAGAAGAAGAAAAGGAAGAGCTTAAGCATCATCGTCTTCTTCATTAACGATTAGCAAAAAGGTTATAATCTATAATTTTATTCTTACAATTATAGAACTCAATTCATATGTTTCATGTATTTTATTCTCTGTCAAAAGTTGAGTTTTCATAAAAGTTGTGAAATCATGAATTTTATATGTATGTATTGTATCCATGTGTTGATTGTGGTAATTGTATGACATAAGAGGATTTTCAGGAATTAAATTACTGTTAAAACAAGTTTCATGGAAAAAGTTTTGTTCATATTGTTTTATGTATATTGATTGGTTTTAGAATGGAAAATTTAGGAATTGTATGTGTTAGTATGTCTAATTAGAATTGGTTATGATGTTATATTCAATTATGAAGAGATTTCATGTGTTATAAGTTGAATTACTTGAGAAATTCTATTAGAGTAGATTATTTTATGGAAAAATATGAGTTTTCATGAAAATGGCCAAATTGAATTTTTAAAACTATTGATTCTCGTTGTTTAAATGAGTTTATGTTTTGAGTGCATGTTAGATATATGTATTACAGCGTATATATGATTTATAGTGTCTATGTTACTGTATTTTTGGCTTGTATGGGTTGTCCGGTAAAGCAAGGAGCCGTGGCTGTCTGCGTCTGGCCGAGTTGCTGCGCAGCTGCGCCGGCAGCAAGGCCAGGAGCAGCGCAGCTGCGCCGCTTGCTTTTACCAGAGCCTTTACCTGCGCAGCTGCGCCGGGTTTAAGGCAGCTGGCTGCGCCGGGTTCGGTGCAGTGGCAGTGTGTTTTAAACAATTGTGCAGATTGTTTTCATACCTAAGTTACATTATTGCTAAGATAATGAGCATATATCTAGCTGCTATAACATGTGTTAACACGAAGTTGGTAATTTCATAATTTGAGAAAAAAAGAAAGTTTTGAAAAACTAATATAATATTTAAATTATAAGCTATAATTTTTTTAATTGTAAAATAAGTTACTTAATTGTAATTTGATTAATTATAATTAAGAGTAAATGTTTAATTTAAATTATAATTCTGTGAAATTATAATGTATAGAAGTTGATTTATTTTAATCAATTAGATGTTAATTTAAATTATAATTTAATAAATGCATGTTTAATTGTGGATTTTAAATTGATAATTTCATGATTTATTATAAATTGTGTAATTATAATACATGTTATAGTTTAATTAATTATTGATTATAATTGATAAATACATGATTAATTATAAATTGTGTAATTATAAATGCATGAATGTGGTTTAATTGATTATAAATTATAATTTGTTTATAATTTAAAAGGTAATTATAATTTAAGTAATTATAATTTGATTAAGTGTTTGAATTATAATTGTTTAATTATAATTTAGCTAAATACATAATTGATTTAATTATGTGAATATGTATGTGATGTAATTAACTATGTGATAGTTGATTATTATTATTAGAGTGAGTTAACCATGAGGGTTAACCATTTATGTGAATTAGTTATGTATTAACTAATTTAGATTATTATAATTGAATGTGTATAGGAAGTGTTTAAGTACGTGGTTGAGTTAAGTAGCTTGCGCTTAAGGCAAGTTTTCTAAACCCTAAACTCGTTAATTCTATGCAAGTTTTCTAAACCCTAAACTCGTTAATTCTATGCAAGTTTTCTAGACCCTGATCTTGTATAAACTTTTATGCAAGTTTTCTAATCTTAAACTTGTTAATTATATATAAATTCTTGAATTCATATATTCATTGTTGAGAATGTCCTTTCCATTTATGTATTGGACAATTGTTTATTTAATTGAAATGATCTTAACTTATTGTTTAAGTAAGATCCAGTTATTATTTTGAATGCTTTAAGTTGATTCTAAAGCATATGTTTGTTCATAATTCTATTATTTATGAATTTTTGAAAGTCGATTTAACTAATCCTTAGTTGATGAACGTGAATTCTAAATTACCATTGTAAGCTTATCCAAACCAAACTTTCTTTGGTGCGGACTTGAATATCAGTGTACGAGAGAAAAGAAAGAACAGAGGAAGAGTTAGAGAAGCGAGAAGAAGAAGAAAAGGAAGAGCTTAAGCATCATCATCTTCTTCATTAACGATTAGCAGAAAGGTTATAATCTATAATTTTACTCTTACAATTATAGAACTCAATTCATATGTTTCATGTATTTTATTCTCTGTCAAAAGTTAATTTTTCATGGAAGTTGTGAAATCATGAATTTTATATGTATATATTGTATCCATGTGTTAATTGTGGTAATTGTATGACATAAGAGGATTTTCAGGAATTAAATTACTGTTAAAACAAGTTTCATGGAAAAAGTTTTGTTCATATTATTTTATGTATATTGATTGGTTTTAGAATGGAAAATTTAGGAATTTGTATGTGTTAGTATGTCTAATTAGAATTGGTTATGATGTTATATTCAATTATGAAGAGATTTCATGTGTTATAAGTTGAATTACTTGAGAAATTCTATTACAGTAGATTATTTTATGGAAAAATATGAGTTTTCATGAAAATGGCCAAATTAAAATTTTAAAACTATTGATTCTCGTTGTTTAAATGAGTTTATGTTTTGAGTGCATGTTAGATATATGTATTACAGCGTATATATGATTTACAGTGTCTATGTTACTGTATTTTTGGCTTGTATGGGTTGTCCGGTAAAGTAGGGAGCCGTGGCTGTCTGCGCCTGGCCGAGCTACTGTGCAGCTGCGCCGGCAGCAAGGCCAGGAGCAGCGCAGCTGCGCCGCTTGCTTTTACCAGAGCCTTTACCTGCGCAGCTGCGTCGAGTTTAAGGCAGCTGGCTGCGCAGCTGCGCCGGGTTCGGTGCAGTGACAGTGTATTTTAAACAATTGTGCAGATTATTTTCATGCCTAAGTTACATTATTGCTAAGATAATGAGCATATATCTAACTGCTATAACATGTGTTAACATGAAGTTGGTAATTTTATAATTTGAAAAGAAAAAAAAGGAAGTTTTGAAAACCTAATGTAATATTTAAATTATAAGCTATAATTGTTTAATTATAAAATAAGTTACTTAATTGTAATTTGATTAATTATAATTAAGAGTAAATGTTTAATTTAAATTATAATTCTGTGAAATTATAATGTATAGAAGTTGATTTATTTTAATCAATTAGATGTTAATTTAAATTATAATTTAATAAATGCATGTTTAATTGTGGATTTTAAATTGATAATTTCATGATTTATTATAAATTGTGTAATTATAATACATGTTATAGTTTAATTAATTATTGATTATAATTGATAAATACATGATTAATTATAAATTGTGTAATTATAAATGCACGAATGTGGTTTAATTGATTATAAATTATAATTTGTTTATAATTTAAAAGGTAATTATAATTTAAGTAATTATAATTTGATTAAGTGTTTGAATTATAATTGTTTAATTATAATTTAGCTAAATACATAATTGATTTAATTATGTGAATATGTATGTGATGTAATTAACTATGTGATAGTTGATTATTATTATTAGAGTGAGTTAACCATGAGGGTTAACCATTTATGTGAATTAGTTATGTATTAACTAATTTAGATTATTATAATTGAATGTGTATAGGAAGTGTTTAAGTACATGGTTGAGTTAAGTAGCTTGCGCTTAAGGCAAGTTTTCTAAACCCTAAACTCGTTAATTCTATGCAAGTTTTCTAAACCCTAAACTCGTTAATTCTATGCAAGTTTTCTAGACCCTGATCTTGTATAAACTTTTATGCAAGTTTTCTAACCTTAAACTTGTTAATTATATATAAATTCTTGAATTCATATATTCATTGTTGAGAATGTCCTTTCCATTTATGTATTGGACAATTGTTTATTTAATTGAAATGATCTTAACTTATTGTTCAAGTAAGATCCAGTTATTATTTTAAATGCTTTAAGTTGATTCTAAAGCATATGTTTGTTCATAATTCTATTATTTATGAATTTTTGAAAGTCGATTTAACTAATCCTTAGTTGATGAACGTGAATTCTAAATTACCATTGTAAGCTTATCCAAACCAAACTTTCTTTGGTGCGGACTTGAATTCAAATTACTGAGTTGAACAACTCTATTTATTAGGGGAGGTTACTACGCATAGCGTTTAGATGTTTGTGCACAATACATGGTACAAAGGGTTGATCCCCCTAAGTATGAGTTAAGGTCCATAGTCTTATTGACTATTAAAGGTTTAAATAGAAATATTTATAACCTAAGACAAGAGTTCAAAGGTCTTATGACCCTCAGATAAATTCTATATTCGAATTTTAATGTTAATAGAGAATTATTATTCAATTCTTTATTATTGAAGCAAGCTAAGTTGTTAAGATTCTTTGAAAGATATCCTTTCATGTATATATTATTGTTAAACTCCAGTGAGCTGTGGTTTGCTCACTCTTGCACTAAATAACAATTTCAGTTAAAGTTGATAACGCTGATGCTCCGTCTACAAGTAAGGGCAAGGGAAAGCAAAGCAAGTGAAGACTTATTTTATTTAATTGAGAATGATTGTAATAAGACTTGAATATTATGTTTTTATTTCTACACTTTATTATATTCATGTCAGGGTTAGAGTAACCCGGGATTTATTTTACAAAGGTTGTAACCCTTGTTGTAAGGGAGATTTAGTTATTTTAATTTAAGTTGTAGTTACTTTGCATTATTCATTGGGTAGATGTATGTTATATTAGAAAGTGAACACCAAATCACGTGAAAACGAAGTACCCGGATTTGGGGGTGTCACAAAGAAGGTGGCCTACTCTGGTATTCTACATCAACTTGAACAGTAATGTTCTCTAACTTTGCTTTATTCCAAACAACAACATTGATCATGGAAGGGAAGGAAAAAGAAGCATTCACTTCAATACATACTCTAGCATAATGTAACATGTCATTCTTTGAAGTCATCTCATCTGTGAACAGAGGCTTGCCAATAGCACTAGCAAGGTAACTGATACCTTATTTTGACCAGTAGGAGAGAGGGATTTGGCTAAACCCAAAGAGGGAAATTTACATAATCAGACTTGGAGAATTCCACCCCTTCCTGCCAAGGTTGGAGCACTATAATCTTAGAGGTGAAGTGCCATGGGCCAGAGGCTAAGACATTATCTCTGTCAGGAATGGAGAGGAATTTAAAAATATAATAACATTTGCTATGAAGAAAGACTTTAACAAGTTCCATGTTCCCCCAAAGCCTCCTTGCAATCGGTTCTGCCACTTTAAAGGGGAGGTTTGAATGAAGAACGTAACCTATAATACTTGAAGATCATTTATGATTGCCTCTTAGAAGCACCTCATCAAGAGGATAAACAAGGATATTATCATTATCCATACGGGAGGGAAAATAAGAGAGATATCTGATGGGATTACCCGTGTTTTTTGCCACGACATCACTCCATGACTTGCTGGACCCACTACACTGAGCTGGAATATCCCCATCCTCAGGGCTAGGAATTGGGGAGGGAGATTTGAATTTTAAAAACAGAGACCCACTGGCAATATCCGTGCCAAAAATAGAGTCAGTTTTTGTAGAGGGAGGAGGCTTTGACGATTGCGGGTTACGCGCCACCATGGAGGGTTCTCCCCCACCCGAAATATGAATAGAATGACCCTCTTGAGGAGCTTGGTTTGGGCTAGGACTTTTGTCAGTTAATTGAATAGCATTTCCAAATAAGGCTTTTTTTTTCTTTAGAAATATAAGCTTGAATGTCCTTTACAGAAAAACCATGAGCACTGATGAATTCCATGAGATGAGAATTCTTTTTCCTTTCAAATAGAGCCTCATCCCGATCCTTTTGAGAAAAATGATGAGCAGACATGAAAATTTCTTTTGTGCTTTCACTCAACACAGGTTCAACATTGACTTCCAGATCTATATCTATGGTGGTCGAATCATCTGAGCTAACAGAAATAGCAATGGGAATCGCCTCAGATTCTACCATATCTTCACAAGGAGGCTCCATCGGAGAGGAAGATGAAGGGGAATTTGGGTTGGAGATCCCATATCCAGCGTAAAGATCGCTAGACTGACTTCTCAAAGAGTTTCCAACTGAAAGGTGAGAGTAACTGACCATGTGAGAGAAATGACAGAAAAGAAAGAAAAACAAGAAAGGAAGACAGGAAGAGAAACGGAGGGAATCAAAGTGAGAAGCAGGAATCAAGGGTAGAACCAATACAGATGAGGAAAGAGGAAAGTAAGAGAGAAGGTAGAGAAAAAAAGAGGAGAGAGAGTAATGTTGGTTTCTCATGCTGAAGATATTGAAGATATTGTTGACCTCAGCACCAGTGATTCAACCACCAAATTGGAAACTTCCGTTCGAGATAATGTGTGATGCAAGCAACTATGTCGTAGGGGATGTCTTGGGCCAAAGAAGTGAAAAAGTTGTTCATAACATCTACTATGTTTCAAGAACCTTGAATGAGGCTCAGATAAACTATTTAACAACTGAAAAAGAACTTTTATCTGTTGTATTTGCTTTAGACAAGTTTAAATCTTATCTACTTGGTACTAAAGTTATAGTTTATTCATACCATATTGCTCTTAGGTATTTGCTTACCAAGAAGGAGTCCAAACCCAAGATTATATGATGGATCTTGTTGTTGCACGAATTTAACTTGGAAATTAAGGATAATAAAGGAGCGGATAACTTGGTGGCAGATCACTTGAGCAGATTAATTAAGGAAGAAGAGGCACTGTCATTACATGATTCCTTTCTTGATGAACATCTACTTTCCACTCATGATGAAATTCCCTGGTATGCCAATATTATGAATTATTTGGTAAGTGCATATTTTCCTAGTGATTTTTCCAAATCCAAGAAGGAAAAGCTAAATAATGATGCTAAACACTATATTTCGGATGATCCATATTTATGGAAATTTTGTGTTGACCAGATAATTAGACGATGTGTGCCTAATAGTAAATTTAAATCTATTCTAGCCTTTTGTCATTCTCATGCTTGTGGAGAACATTTTGGTACAAAAAGAACAGCTAATAAAGTTTTGTAAAGTGATTTTTATTGGCCTTCTCTTTTTAAAGACTCTTATATGTTTTACAAAATATATGTTAATTGTCAAAGGACAGGGAATATTTCACAAAGAAATCAAATGCCACAAGCCCCTATTTTAGTTATTGAAATTTTTGATGTTTGGGGTATACATTTTATGGGACCTTTTCCTTCCTCCTTTAGTAATGTTTACATTCTTTTGGCTGCTGATTATATCTCAAAATGGGTGGAAGCTAAAGCCACAAGGACTGACAATTCTAAAGTTATTGCAAATTTTGTAAGGACTAACATATTTGTCAGGTTTAGAGCACCTCGAGCCATCATTAGTGATCGCGGAACCATTTTTGCAATAGGGTGCTAGCAGCTTTGTTCAAGAAATACAATGTGTTTGACTAGGTTTCTACATCCTACCATCCGCAGAGTAATGGCCAAGTTGAGGTATCCAACTGGGAGATCAAGTTTATTTTGGAGAAAGTAGTCAACCCGAACAGAAATGATTGGAGTCTAAGATTGGATGATGCACTTTTGCGCTAATAGGACTGCGTACAAAACTCTTATCGGTATGTTACCATATAGGATTGTGTTTGGGAAACCGTGCCACTTACCTGTCGAGTTGGAACATAGAGCTTTATGGGCAATTAAACAGTGCAACATGAGCTTTAAGGCAGCCAGAGGACAAAGGAAGTTACAGTTGCAAGAACTAGAGGAGTTAAGGAATGAGGCTTATGAAGTTCAAAGATCTACAAGGAAAAGACCAAGGCTTTTCATGATAAGCAGATCGTGCGGAAGACCTTTTTTACCGGACAAAAAGTTCTGCTATATCATTTTTTTTTCCGCTAAGTTAAGTTCTGCTATATCATTTAAGGCTAAAGTTATTTCCAGGTAAATTGAGATCTAGATTGGTCGGTCCATTTGTTATCACTAATGTTTTTCCTCATGGTGCAGTTAAAATTCAAAGCCCAAGTACAAGAAAGATCTTTAAGGTATTCGGGCATAGGTTAAAACCCAGATGAGGGGCATCAGGTGGAAAATGTTGAGTTAGTGGATCTGGAAGATTTGATCTTGCAGGATGAGAGGAGAAATATATTGTCAAGCCAATGACAATAAACATGGACAACTGCTTGGGAGGCAACCCAAAGTCTAAGATTTGATTTTTCTATCCCTATAATTTTTAGTTTATTATTTGCATATTAGCTAGGAGTTTCTTTCTTCTTTACACGATTTTCTTAGATTGGGGACAATGTAAGGTTTGAGTGTGGGGGAAAGTTTAGGTAGGTATATGCTTCTAGGTTTAGTAATCAATAAATTTTTGATGATGAATTTAAAATTTTTTGGCTTTGGTTCCATGATTCTATTTGGCTAAGTTTAAAAAGGTTAAGATTATAGATAGGAAATTAATGCTAAAATTCAGAAACTATTTGTGCTTAATTGACTGATGATTAATAAGAACTAAGGCATGATCCATAGTAACTGATTTGAATTGAATTTGTGTTGCATAAGTACTTGAATGTAAGAAACAAGTTTATTTGGCTGAGTTATATGTGGAGTTGTCTATGTGCACTGATTTCAGGATTTATAACTATTTAACTGCTTATGTTTATTGCAGAACCTTGTGGTTAAAAAAAGTAATGAAAAAATGATGAAAATGATGAATGAAAAAGAATATAATTGAAAATCTGCTTCAATGTCCATTGTACGAAATAACTAGGTATCCAAGCCTCGGGAAGCATTGATATTCACGCTGAAAAGTGTGATGGATTAAAGCAGCTTGACTTGTCAACTTTTGTGGCCTTTGTTACTTGAATAAGTAAGCCCTAGGGTTGTCTCTACACCTAGCACCCTAAAACCATCTGGATTGGGAGTCGTTGGTGGAAAGTTCGCTACATAGGTAACTCTGAAAAGCTTAAGAAAATGAGACATTGCACAAGTAAAGAAAGAAAAAAATATGACACAAAGCAAAAAAATGCATTCATCTGTACTAAACAATAAGGTTATATGAAAGAAAATAATAAAAATCAAAGAAAATATGTTCTGAATTATGGGTTAGTGTGCACATTTTTTATGCCATAATAGCTGAGTTGAGTATGTGTGTGGATTACATAAAAGTTATTTATGTGGATACTGTTTGATTTGAGAAACTTTAATGGTGAAAGGAGAAGTTATTGTTATACATTGATTGATGAGGTGTTAATCAGATATCTGTATGTTGGTGTTGATATTCATGATGTGAAACTTGATCTTTCTGAAAGTTTACTTGAATACAATTTTTTTTGAAAATCAAATTTTTGCTTTAAATGAGGATGTGTAAAAGGCTATGTGTGGGGAAATTTGATAAGTAAATAATATTTATTCATTTTGATTCCTTTTCGGTTGGTTTATTACATGCTTTATTGTGTATATGAGCTTGATAAGGTTGTTTATTGATTTCTGGATTGAAATGGAGCTTAAGTGTTTAAACAGGACAATTTGGAGTTGAGTATATGAAAATGGAAGCAAAATCAGAAACTGAAGGCATTCGCCCCGACGAATCGAAAGCCTTGTACCAATTTGCCCTGGCAGATACCTCTCTATATTCTAGGAAAAGCCAATTCGCCCAGCCGAATTCATACAAGGGAACCAATCCGCCCCGACTTATTGCTCTCTATATCTCAGTCAACCCCAATCTGCCCCGGAGAGCTCGTGTAGTACAAACTAATTCGCCCAGGAGAAATGGTCGGGAAATTTGGAAAATCTTGGATTTTTGGAAAACTTCTTAGAGCAGATTTTGGTAAAATTCTACATGGAATTGGATTAATATTTCTATTAAACTTGGGATTTTTTCTAGAATAAGATTTTCTTTCTAAATTGGTTTCTATTTCTTTATATAAACTAGAGTTATGTTTTGTAATTCCTTTTAGGATTTTGATTTCTAGTTCTCATAGGATTTAGGACTTTGTCTAGCACTATAAATATATTGTAATAGTCAGGGTTTTAGACAGCATCTTTCATCTATAATATTGGAGTGCATAATTGAAGGCATGTCAGGCTAGTTTTCTATATTCAGTTCTAAAGGGAGGTGGAACCTTGTGTACAAGTAATTGATTAATTGAGTTATATTATTTATTCCTTCTTGCATGAAACTTATTCTGATAATATGTTTTAATTGTTTGCATGCTAATTGATTTGATATGGCCAATTGAGTTAGTTTGATCATTAACATCTGTTAGATTAAGATTGGTATTACATGTAATTGATATCATTCTTCATCATAAGTAGCAAATTAGTAATATTAATTGTGGACAAGCTTTTGTGTATTGCTAAGATTATCAGAAAACAAGTTAAACAAATCGAGCTTATGTGTTTGTTGATTGGATTAGCCCAATTCTCTATTTCTCAATGCTTCTGTCATATTAAACCTAGAGATCTTATTCTAGGTTGTATTACAGTTAGAATCTGGTGGAGAGCTTGTTTCATACAGTGACTATCTGATGAGAATTTCGGATAACATAGCTTATTATTATCTATCGCTAATAGTTTCATTGAAGGGTAAATAATAACAACTTGGTTAATTGATTGCTGTAACTTGGTGAAACTGAACTGCAGAACTTAAGTTGATACATATTTGGTTAATCTTATTAATTTAATTCTATTTTCTTAGTTTAAAACAAATTCAAAATCCCCCATCTTTATTTTCTGTTAAAAAAGTAGAATAAATTTTAAACAAAGTTATTCTCTGTGGGATCGATCCTTGCTTGTATTTTGCTAATTGTTTGGTGAAAGTGAGGTTAATTTAGTAGTGTCAACGACATCTCCCATCTCTACATGTGCGGTCTGCCACCTCTCCTGAAAAATAGCAAAATCTCCCTGATATACGACAAAGCTATCAGTTGAAGCAAAACGGTCTATCAAAAAGTCCATCGATACAATGTGGCTACTAAAAAGTAGTATGCATACAAGCCAATCATATTTGATATGATGAAGTATATACTTTGTAATAATCTTATTCATTTATTAATAAAAGAATTTATTGATTAAAGAGTTTTAGTTTATCTACATGGTGTAGTTATATATATGTGATAAACCCATAGTTTTAAAAAATGCTTTTAGAATTATGACGATGATCATGTTATAGGGCTCTAAATTCTTAGATAGCATAAAACTAAAATAGTTCCCAATTGTTGGATTACTAAAAAAGGGATTAGTGAATCCGGATAGATTGATACATACGTTGTTTGCATTTAGGAAGAGGATGCTTGATCTCATAATCATTTGTGTGGAAACACTAAAGCAAGTATGTCGGTGCTTATTGGAGAATAAGTTCACTGAACGTGGCTCGCTCAAAAATACCTAATGAAGGTTTACTTGCATGTCAATAGGAATTCTTCTAGTGATAGTAGTACAAGTGATCCTTAGACTTGAGATAATCTTAGTATCTCGTGTATGATGAGTTATACTTTGACATGTCCCTTAAGATCCCTAGGGTATAAAAGGGTATGCTTGGGTATAATAAGGTGTACATGGAGATAATAAATGATCAATAAAGAATCTACCGCTTCTAGTAAAAGGAGATAATGTCCTATGTGATTCTATAAATGACAACTCAAGAATCCTTAACCAATGTAGAATTAGAAAGGAGTTTCTAATTTTCATTATTTGGAGTTGTGCATTTAAGAATCGAAATACATATAATAAAATAAAATAAGTCTTGACTGTAATTCTATGTCTTATTTTTAATTGGGACATTGTATGGTAGAAAGATTGAATTGCACGGTAACTATTCACTCCAATGTTCTTTTATGATTAATTTTGAAATCTATATTATATGGAAAGTCATTGATCGATAAGGGGGCTTACCCTTATTGTAGAATAAATATTATTTATTTCAATAAATTAAATAATTACCATACAATTCAATTCTTCTACCATACAATGTCCCGATTAAAACATAAGACATGGGATTACTGACAACAAGTCTTATTTATTTAATCATATGCATTTCGATTCAAAATGCACAACTCTGATTAATGTAAATTAGAAACTCCTTTTAAATTTCCATTCTACCTTAGCTAATGAATTCTAAATTTTCATTCATCGAATCGTATAGGACATTCTCTCCCTTTACTAAAAGTAGTAGATCCTTTGTTGATTATTCACTTATCTCTATATATACTTTATTATATTCGAGCATACCCTACGACATACTAAAAAGTATTAAGAAATATGTCAAAACATAATTCAATATATAAAAGATACTATGATAATCTCAAGTCCAAGGATCACTTGTACAAGTATCACTATAGGAACTCCTACTGCAAGCAAGTTAAACTCTATTAGGGTTCCTTTAAGCGAATCACGTTCATTAAACTTATTCTCCAATAAGCACCTACATACTTACTTTAATGTCTCCACACAAATAATTTTGAGATCAATCATCCTCGTCAACAGAGCAAGCATAATATTTACTAATCTATCTGGAATCAGTAACCCCACATTAGTGATCCATTACGATTACGAACATTTTAGTTTTAGAGCTATATAAAATTTTTATCTCATTAGCATGATCAACATCATGATTCTAAAAGCATTGCTCCAAAACTATGGGTTTATCACATTTATTATTTCAACTAATTAACATAGATAAAGAATGTCTTTTGTATTATATAAATTCTCTTATTAATAAATGAATAAGATTACAAAGTAAATGTTTATCACATCCAATGTGATTGGCTTGAGGGCATATTACTTTCAATCTCCCACTTGCACTAAAGTCAATCGCCTTGGTATCTTATACTAATCTTCTCTAAGTGCAATCGTCCTACTGTTGGATAAAAGCTTTAGTAAATGGATCTACAATGTTGTTCTTGAGAGTCCACTATCTCTATAGTGACTTGTCATTTTTCAATGATTTCTCTAATCAAATGAAAGTGCTGCACCAGATGCTTGGATCCCAGATGAGACTTAAGAACTATTTCTATTTCTATAATGAACTTTTCATCAAAGCAATCAACTTTGCAGCTTCATTTACAACTATATACGTTGTCTTTGTCACTAAATCAACAACTCTTTGTTGTTTGGAACCTTTCCAACTCACTGCACCACCGTTTAAGGTAACCATTTACGCTAAAGTGGATTTGTTGCTGTCTTGGTCAGTCTAAAAAACTTGAGTCTGTGTAGCCATCTACTTTCTATCCAGACACACCATAAATAATTAATACATCTTTAGTTTTGGTTAAGTACTTTAGGATGTTTTTCACTGTTTTACAGTGAACTTCTCCAGAATATAACTGATTAACATCAGGTCTTGTACGTTTCATTGCATACATGATAGTTACTCATATGATCTCTCTTTTCAGGTGTAATTGGGGACAATATAGAGAGATACACTCCATGGTTCATCATCATAAAACCTCTCTTGGAGTTTGCTATGCTAAACTCTTTTAACATCGAATGAAAGTACATTTCTTGGGTCAAGCCGAGCATCCTTTTCAATCTATCTTTATAGATCTTTATCCCTAATAGATAGGATGCTTCTCCCAAATCATTCATGGCGGAATATTTTAGACAACTTTATCTTTACTGATTGTAGCTTTGGTATGCCATTCCCTATCTATAGTGTATTAACATATACTATTAGGAATGTCACTGTGCACACATGGTTCATGTACACACATGGTTCATCCTCGTTTTTGATAAAATTGAAATCTTTTGATTGCCTCATTAAAACGAATGTTATATCTTTGAGAAGCTTGCTTCAATCCATAAATGGATTATTGTAGCTCACATATACATGATTTTCACCAACCATTAAAACAAATCCATCTGGTTGGATCATATATACATTGTCCTCTAATCTCCATTGAGGAAGGGTGTCTCAACGTCCATTTACCAGAATTCATAATAATAAGCTGCAATCACAAGTAAAATCTGAATAGACTTGAGCATTGCTACCAATGAGAAGGTATCATAGTCAACTCCTTGACTTTATTTGAAATATTTTCAACCAGTTTGAACATATATGTCTTCACTTTCCGTTTGATTTAGTCTTTTTCTTAAAGACCCATATGCACCCTTTAGGCTTTATGCCTACCGGAGGGTTAACTAAAGTCCACACTTGGTGTTCATATATGGAGTACATTTCGGATTTTATAGGCATCTGCCATTTCTCTGAGTGTCTATAACTCTTAGCCACATCGTATATAACTTTATCATCATCCTCTATGATGCGTACCTAATCATCATCATCTATGTTGAATCCATACCTCCCAAGTATCTTCGGTACTATTCTAGATTTACGATTCGGTTGTGGTACAATAGGTCTATCTATAGGTTCCTCTAGTTGACTTATAGCGCTTTGTGGTTCTTGAACTCCTTCAAGATCTATACCCTCCCACTAGCCCCTTCTATGATAAACAACTTTATCCAAGAAGGCAGTGTGTTTCGTAACAAACACCTTTTACTTATTAAGATTATATAACATATACCCTAAACTTACTTTAGGATATCCCACAAATCTGCACTTGTCAGATCTTGTCCCAATCATATCTTTTGAAACCTTTTCACATAAGCTGGACAACCTCTTATCTTAACATACTTAAGATTAGGAATCCACCCTGTCCATATATCATATAGAGTCTTGGGGCCGAATTTTGAGGTTACCTTATCTCATAGATATGCAGCCCATTTCTAAGGCATTTGCAATTCCGGGTAATTCATTTCCACAGGATTTGGTGTTCACTATCTAAATAAAACATAACTAACTGCCCATAAATGAGGAATGCAAAATAAATTACAACCTTAATAATAAAATCTTCCTTATAAAAGGATTACATCATTGTCAAAACGTTCTCCAAGTTTCTAACCTTAAACAATCATTAAAACGTGCGGAATAAAACATTATATAATAACTTAAGACTTATTACAAAACCACATCATAAATATAAACAAGTCTTCGCTACTTGTTCATCTTGCCTTTGCCCTTGCTGGTTGACGGCTCGTCAACCTTCTCAACTTTGGCTACAATGGTTATATATATGCAAGAGTGAGCAAACAAAAGTTCACTTGAATAACAATCAACAATGATAACAAATCACTGAATAAATTGAATTGAATAACATTCGCTATCGTCGATAATCAAGAATTGAATACAAGATTTAGAATTCATCTGAGGGTCACAAGACCTTGGAATATGTCCCATGTTGTAAGTATTTCTACTTAGACCTTTAACAGTCGTTAGACTATATGGACCTTCTAACTCGTACTTAGGGGGATCACCATGTATTGTGCACAAACATCTTAACGCTTTCGCATGGTAATCCCCTATAATAGGGTTGTTCATCTCAGCTTTAATTAACGAGTCCGCACCAAAGAAAGTTTGGTTTGGATAAGCTCAATGGGAAATTTAGAGTTCAACTATCATCAACTAAGGAGTAGTTGAATCAAACTTATAATAATTTAAGAATTTGATAACAAAAGAATTATGGAACAACTATGAGTGACAACAATAGATATCATATTTAACAGTCATGCTTTAAAAGTAAACTTCAAGCACTTGAAAGATACAAAAAAACCTTACTTGAACAATTAAGCCAAGGTTACATTATTTTTAATAATGAAACTCAGTAAGATACTTGTCCAATACGGAATTAAAGAACTTGCGTATTCGATAACAATAAAGAATAAAACAACTTGCTCAAACGTAAACAAGAAAGTATAGAACAACTTGCTCAATTAAAAAGTAGAGTTAAGAAACTTGACTCGTGCGTAAGCTAGCAAATAATAACTCGTTCCACAATTATTATACATACACGTTATTAATGATAGCAACACAAATTAGTTACCACATTACTAAATCACATCATTAGTTAACCAATCTGAGTTAACTCACAACTCTTAGTCATTAGGTTTAATCATTAGTTAGTTCATAACATGATCAAACCATATTTCCATGTCAAACTTAAACTTGTTAATAATTAACAAAGTTATAATTTAAAATCATAGATCTCATATTAAAATATGATTATATACTGTCCAATCAACATATAATTTCATTAACATGCTTTTATAATCATTATATTAACATTCTCAAAGAATTGCACACTTAAATAAAATCCTCTGGCTAAACTGCATAAGTGGCGCTGCAGCGCCACATAATGAACTACCAATGGCGCTGCAGCATTGCCTTGGCGCTGCAACATTGCCTTGGCGCTACAGCGCGAGTGAAATGGCATGGAACCGGTGCTGCTGCGCCATGCCACATCATCACGCTCTGCATTCTTGTCTCGGCGCTGCAGCGCTGCAGTTAACACACATAACTAGCGCTGCGGCACTGTGCCATGTCACCAAATGCTTCTGTGGCACTGCAGTGCTCTGTTCACTCAAAGAACAGGCGATGCGCCGCCACGACAAAGTGGGAAGTAGACAGCCTCGCAAAAATCACAGAAAAAGCTAATTTGGCTTATTAACTTCGTTCAAACATAACTTTTAACTCACATAATTCATACAAAACTTTATTGAAACATCAATTTATGCTTCTAACATGATTTAACACATATAAACTTCACAACAATCAATTAAAAACCTTTTAATTCCATGATTTTAAAGAAATCTCCGTTGTTAAGTGTTCTTGACAAAAATAAACATTGTGACTTTGTTTTTAAACCAAATCACTTAATTCAAATCATGTTGTTTTTGTTTCTTAACATATTATCACAATCTATAATCAATTTACATAACATAGCATGAATTAGACATCAATTTTTATATCAAAGAAGCCATTTTTCAAAATACTTCACTATAAAGTGCTATGAACATAATTTCTTCATGTTCATCATATTTACATGAATTAAACAACTACAATACTCATACAAATTATATATAACAGTTTATATATACAATTTAATATATACAACTCATATATACACAAATTCTCATGAAAAACTCAAACACAGAGAAGTAAAATAAACTTTTTCATGAAGAACAATGAAGAACAATAATTTATAATTTTAAAGTTAGATTATTACCTTTGATTCCTTGTTAGATTTAGAGGAAGATGATAGCAAGCAACCTCTTTTTGATTTCACAGAGAATTATTCCTCTTTCTTTTCTCTCTAGTTTTCTCTTTTCTTTCTCTGCTCTTTCTCTTCTTCTAACTCTAACTTAACGTAAAAACCAATACTGATATAATACATATAATATAACTGACAAATTCTTAATCCCTTAATAAATATATATCAGTTATGTTATTTTTAAAAATCAAAAGCCACTATGGCTTGTTTGGCAAAACTGAATTAAAATAGAATTTTAAAAGCTAAGAGCCTTGTTTGGTAAAACTAAATTAAAACACTTTTAATTTATTTTAATAACTCCTTTTCTACATAGTTTAAATGTCACACTTTATTCATTTAAATTCAAATATTACAATTTAATTAAATTAAAGCTAACATCAACTTATTATATAAAATTACCACATAAATCAAATTGCTACACAATTATAATTTATTTATTAATCACAATTTCATGCAACAAATTAGTAAATCTCTAATTTAATTATTAAATTAAATTAGACATCACAATAATTATTCATTAAATCATTACTACCAAATTACCACATAATAATTCATCTAGTTTATTTATCTCAATTAAATTACTCCACTGCATAATCACATCAATTATTTATTCACCTCAATAAATAAATCAACTAAAATATTTATTTAATTCAATAAATATTTAAAATTAAAATACAAAAATCTCATTCGTTACAATATTCCCTCAAATATATTCAGTCCTAAGAATCACTGTAACGCCCGAGAAAATCGGACTTTTATGTAAATAGATTTTATTGAATAAAATTAGATTATTTGTTTATTAAATTGAGTAAGCTAATCGAAGGTCGCTTTATGACCTAGAATGGTGGGATGATCGTAGGATTCTAGCTACGTGCTAGAAATAATTGATTTGAATTTCCAAGACGAAAATAAAAGATTTTCGAGAATAAAAATATTTTTGAGAAAAAGACGAAATAGATACTATTCACATATGAAACCCTAAGAGTTAGGGTTTGAGACCCTAAGCCTTTCTGGGTGATTGGAATGTTTTAATGACATTCTGTAGAAAGATTTGACGGTAATATACCGTGAAAAGTTAAGCTAGTCGAGAAAAGTTTTCTCGGAGAAAAATCACTATTCATCCGTTTCTGCTTGAGAATTATTATGGAAATTCTGAGAAACACGTAATGATAGGATTTAAAGACAAGATGGAATATGTAATAATATTTCATTTATGGTTCACAAAGTTTTCGCGTGAGGACTTAAAACCCTAATGGTTAGAAAGATTAAAACCTAATAAGAATAATTTTTAAGTATAATAATAAATGATTAATATACAGAATTAATACGAGTATAATACGAGATATTGTACGAGTATAATATGAAGGGGATACGTGACTTAATACGATGTATAATATAAATTTTATACGAAGTAAATAGGTTTAATTTTAATTAAATTTAATAACTAAACCCGTGGGTTGAACCGATGGGTCAACGGGTGGGTAAAACCAATGGGGCAACCCATGGGCACATGGGGAGACATGTGATGGCATGTGATAGCATGTGGTGGCCATGTGGGAGACATGGTGGGCACATGGACTTAGCTTGGTGGGAAAGAAAAGATGAGGAGGTGGGAATAGTAAACTATTGAATCGTTGGATGATAATGGATGGTGGATGATGAGGGGGTGTTATGTAAAAGTGGAAACTTGGGGGGTTTTGACAATAATGGACCATAACCTAAGTGACTAACTTGTAAACTAGTGGATACTAATCCAAATGACCAACCTACCCTCACTCTTGGAATTCTATAAATACAAGGCATTAGCCTTCATTATTTGGTTGATCAAATTGGCAAACAAATATTGAGAGAGAGAGAGAAAGGGAGAAGCTAGCTTATGATTTGATAAGAAACCAATCAATCAAGGAGCCAAGAAGTTTATAAGATATATTATCAAAATCACCAAAGATCATTAAAGGTACTAAGATAAGAAAATCAATGATAATTCCTTGTCTTTCAATAATAGTTTTGACACAGAAGTGAATTGGTGGAGCATGTTCAATAAGAAGTTATAAGGTTGGCAAAGTAGTGAACTAAGAACACTAATAAGAATGAGTAATGAAATCATAATGATTGATTAAGGAGCTAATAAAGAACTTAGCAATTTATTGAGAGTTTGCATGATGAGCATATGAAACATTAAGACATAGATGTTTATATGGGTTAGAATCATTAAAGAAAAGCCAATGGATTGATTCCATTTGGTTTGAAGTAAAAATATAGAAGAACGAAGAATCGGCGGAAGTTACGCGATTAGACGTTAATCGTCGAAACCATGATTTTCCCGGAATAGAAGTCAAAAGTCGCCGTATGATTTGGAAATGATGGTTTTCGATTACATCACGTGTAATGAGGTAAATAAGACTTGCGAGAACAAGAACGAACGAATTCAGACTTAAAACGAAGAATTGAGCATTTAACGTTCACGAACGTTTAACGAACGCGTAAAAATGGACTAATCGGCTAAATTCCTGCCGATGGATTCAGAAATGAATTTCGAATTGATGAAATGATATAACATAATATTTATGAACGATTGTCTTTGTGACACCCCCAAATCCGGGTACTTCGTTTTCACATGATCTGGTGTTCACTTTCTAATATAACATACATCTACCCGAATATAACTTCAAAATAAAATATAACCTTTATTCAAAATAATAAAATCTCCGTTAAAACAAGGGTTACAACCTTCTTAAAAATCAATCCCATGGTTACTTAACCTTGACATAATAATAATGTGCGGAAATAAAAACATAACATTAACGTCTAATACAATCATTTCAAATAATAAAAATAAGTCTTCACTTGTTTTGCTTTTCCTTACCCTTACTCGTAGACGGGGCGTCAACATTATCAACCTTAGCTGCAATTGTTATATAATGCAAGAGTGAGCAAACCACAGCTCACTAGAGTTTAACAATATTAAATACACGAAAGGATATCTTTAAAAAGATTTGAATAACTTTGCTTACTTCAACAATAAAGAATTGAATAATAATTCTCTATCAACATTAAAATTCGAATATAGAATTTATCTGAGGGTCATAAGACCTTTGAACTTTTGTCCTAGGTTATAAACATTTCCGTTTAAACCTTTAACAGTCAATAAGACTATGGACCTTAACTCGTACTTAGGGGGATCAGCCCTTCATACCATGTATTCTGCACAAACATCTTAACGCTATGCGTAGTAACTTTCCCTAATAAAAGGGTTGTTCAACTCAGTAATTTGAATTCAAGTCCGCCCAAAGAAAGTTTGGTTTGGATAACTAAAAGTGTAATTTAGAATTTTCATTTATCAGCTAAGGGATTAGTTGATAAGCTTACAAGAAAATTTAGAGTTCACGTTCATCAACTAAGGATTAGTTGAATCAACTTTTAATAATTCATAAATAATAGAATTGTGAACTAACATATGCTTTAGAATCAACTTAAAGCATTTAAAATAATAACTGGATCTTACTTGAACAATAAGTTAAGATCATTTTCATTCAATAAATAACTTGTCCAATATAGAAATGAAAAGAAATTCTCAACCATGAATAAATAAATTTAAATAAACGTGTTTAGGGTTTAGAAAACTTGCCTTACGCACAAGCTACTTAACTCAACCACGTATTTAAACACTTCCTATACACATTCAATTATAATAATCTAAATCAGTTAACACATAACTAATTCACATAAGTGGTTAACCCTCATGGTTAACTCACTCTAATTAAATAAATAATAATAATCAACTATCACATAGTTAATTACATCACACACATACTCACATAATTAAATTAATTATGTATTTAGCTAAATTATAATTAAACAATTATAATTTAAACACTTAATCTAATTATAATTTACCAATTATAATTACCTCTTAAATTATAAACAACTTATAATTAATAATTACTTAAACTATATCATGCATTATAATTACACAAATTATAATTAATCATGAAATTATCAATTTAAAATCTATAATTAAAAATGCATTTATAATTACATAAATTATAATTTAAACTAATATCTAATTGATTAAAATAAATCAATTTCTATACATTGTAACTTAACAATATTATACTTTAAATTAAAAACTTATTCTTAATTATAATTAATCAAATTATAATTAAGTAACTCATTTACAATAAAACATTTATAATCTAATTAAAGTTTTCAAAATTTCTTTTATTTCCCAAATATGAATTTGTCACAATCATATAACAACATGTTATATCATTTAAATATATGTTCACTATCAAGGAATAATTAAACTAAGGCTTTAAAATAAACTGCACAAGAAACTAAAGTCGCTGCCCCTGTTCTGAAATGGCACAGCTGCGCAGCCAGCTGCCCTGAAACCGGCGTAGCTGCGCAAAGGATGGTTCTGGGAAGGGCAAGCGGCTCAGCTGCGCTGCTCCTGGCCTTGCTGCCAGCGCAGTTGCGCAGCAACGCGGCCAGACGCAGACAGTTTCGACCCTCTGCTTTACCGAACATCCTTTACAAGCCAACAAACGCAAAAATACAGTACCATAGACACTGTAACTCATACATACCCTATAATACATATGTATAACATGCTTCCAAAACACAAAACCATCTAAATAACGATAATCACAAGTTTTAAAAATTCAATTTGGCCATTTTCATGAAAACTCATATTTTTCCAAAATAATCCACTGTAAGAAATTTTCTCCATCAATTGCACTTTATATACATACATTATATATGTAATTGCATATAATCATCAAATAATTTCCCAATAAGCATGTTAGCATATTCTAATTTATCAATTTTTACTTTAAATTGACCAAAATCAAATAACACTTAAGAACAAAATTTTCAATTAAAGCATACTTAATCACTAATTTGGTTTTTTGAAAATCATTGATAGAAATCAAACCACTACGAACAACACATGAATACAATCTATATATATAGTCCATGTTTATACAATTTCATGAAACTCATTTTTGTCAGAGAACAAAATACGAAGAACATATAGCTGAGTTCTGAAAATATAAAAGTAGAGATTATAAATTACCTTTAAGCTAGTTGTTAGTAAAGAAGATGAATTCCCTTAAGCTTTTCTTGCTTTCTCTCCAAATTCTCGTTCTTCTTTCTCTCAACTTCTCTGCTCTTCTTTTTCTCTTTGTTTTCTTAGTTTAGACTTAGGAAAAACTAACGTAGTTTAGACTAACTAACGTAGTTTTATTATACTGATATAATATACATATATTGATAATATGTAACTCATAATTAATTAATATATATAATAAATATATTTATTATATAAGTTACAAAATTCAAAAGCCACAAGGCTATGTTTGGCAACATGTAGTTTTTAAAACTAATTGTATTAAATTAACCATGGTTTAGGTAATTTAGGGTTAAGCTAGTGTAGGGGCCCTGTTTGGCAACAGTCCTTTAAAATAAAAGCAAGGGCCTTGTTTGGTAAAAATTATTTAAAATTCTTTTTCTTTATTTGAATAATTCATTTAGACTTATTTTAAATGTCACATTTTAATTAACTAAATATTGATCATTCTTATTTAATCAATTAAAATCAATTAACCACATAAAATAATTTGTCACATAATTATAATTACTCGTTAATTACAATTCATGTAACAACATACATTTCATCTAATTTAATTCTCTCAATTAAATTAGAACTATAATATAAAATTAATATATACACATCAATTAAATAACATTCATTAAATTAATATATAACACTTAATTAAATCACTCTCATAATTCACGTAATTTATATATTTCACTCAATAAATAAATCACATAAAATATTTATTTAACTCAATAAATATATAAAATTAACTATTAAAATCTCAATCGTTACAATCTTCTCTCCTTAAAAGGATTCTGTCCCCAGAATCATAAAAAAAAAAATTCTCGTCTATTACATTCTTCCCTCCTTAAAAGGATTCTGTCCCCAGAATCAATACATAAGGGGTTTACACACAAAAATTTAAACAAATAAGTGCGGATAAGACTTCATCATAACATCTTCGAGTTCCCACGTGGCTTCTTCAACACTGTGGTTCCTCCATTTTGCCTTAACAGAAGGTATCACTTTATTCCTAAGTACTTGTTCCTTTCTATCAACTATTTGAACAGGCACTTCTTCATATGTTAAATCCTTATCAAAATGTAAAGGTTCATACTCTATTACATGTTTATAGTCATGCTTATAAGGTCTTAACACAAAAATATGAAAAACGTTATGTATATTCTCGAGCTCCGGAGGTAATGCAATCTCTTAAACAACCTTGTCCACCTTTCGTAGTACCTCAAAAGGTCCAATAAATCGGGGACTCAGCTTTTTCTTCTTACCAAATCGAATCTTCCCCTTCCAGGGAGATACTTTTAGGAACACAAAACTTCTTGGTAATAATTCTTGGTTCTGTCGATGTAGATCGGCATACTTCTTCTGTCTGTCTTGAGCAGCAACTAATCTCGTTTTGATCAGCTTCACAATTTCAGCAGTTTGTTGTACCAGTTCCGGTCCCAACAGTTGACGTTCACCGACTTCATCCCAACACACGGGAGTTCTGCATTTTCTGTCGTATAACGCTTCGTAAGGCGGCATGCCGATACTCGCGTGATAACTATTGTTGTAGGCGAACTCCACCAACGGTAGATGATCATCCCAACTTCCCTTGAAGTCCATTATGCAAGCTCTCAGCATATCCTCCAGCGTCTGTATCGTTCTTTCGCTCTGGCCATCAGTCTGAGGATGATATACTGTACTCATTCGCAATTGCGTTCCCAGACATTCTTGCGAATGCTTTCAGAAATTAGACGTGGAACGCGGATCTCTGTTGGACACAATCGACACTGGAACACCGTGTCTAGAAATAATTTTCTTGACATATAGCCTAGCTAGCTTATCCAGGTTGTACTTAACCCTGATCGGCAGAAAGTGGGCTGACTTCGTCAGTCGATCCACTATAACCCATATCGCATCAAATCCCTTCTGAGTCGCTGGAAGACCCACCACGAAGTCCATCGTGATATGTTCCCACTTCCACTCTAGAATTTCTAACAGTTGTAGCAAACCACTCGGTCTTTGGTGTTCTGCTTTGACTTTCTGACATGTCAAGTACTTTTAAACGCATTCCGCAATGTCCCTCTTCATATTCGGCCACCAGAAATGATGCCTAAGATCCTGGTACATCTTCGTACTCCCAGGGTGAATAGAATATCTAGAACTATGAGCTTCACTCAGAATCTCCTCTTTGACCGCTGGTACTGGCGGTACCCAGATTCTACCTTCAAACCGTAGCAGACCTTCACCATCGATCTTGAACTTGAACTCTTCATCATCAGTTATCCTTTTCTGAATCTTCTCACATTCCTCATCGTGAAGTTGTGCTTCTTTCACTTTGTCTACCAGTGTAGAACCAACAGTTACTTGAAACAACTTCTCATCCGATTCCATCGGAAACCTTACCTCTAACTCCAATCTAGCCATCTGCTCTATTAACTGATCCTGATCAGTCAACACGTTCAGCTTCTCCCGACCTTTTCTACTCAAAGCGCCAGCAACGACGTTAGCTTTACCCGGATGGTAAAGTATCTCGCAATCGTAGTCTTTGATCAGCTCCAACCATCTTCTTTGGCGCATATTCAAATACTTCTGGGTAAAAATATACTTCAGACTCTTGTGATCGGTATATATTTCACACTTCTCTCCATATAAGTAGTGTCTCCATATCTTTAGAGCAAACACTACTGCCGCCAATTTTAAATCATGGGCCGGATACCCCTTCTCATAATCCTTCAGCTGACGTGACGCATAGGCAATGACTTTGCCACTCTGCATCAACAAACAGCCTAATCCTTTATGTGAGGCATCGCTATATACCACGAAATTCCCCGTACTATCCGGTAAAGACAACACAGGCGCAGTACTCAACCTCTTCTTCAGCTCCTGAAAACATTCCTTACACTTTTTTGTCCAAATAAATTTAACCGTTTTACGAGTCAAATTCGTCAACGGAGTTGCAATTCTAGAAAAGTCTTGGAAAAATATTCGGTAATAACCAGCCAATCCCAAGAAACTCCTCACTTCAGACGGCATCTTCGGCTGTTCCCAATTCATAACAGCTTCAACCTTCGACGGATCTACCGAAATACCATCCTTGTCAATCACGTGGCCAAGAATGCACACGTTTTAACCAGAATTCACACTTCGAGAATTTGGAGTAAAGCTTCTCTCGTCTCAGTGCTTCTAAGGTTAGTCGTAAGTGTTCAGCATGTTCCTCCTCGGACTTGGAATAAACCAGGATGTCATCTATGAACACTACCACGAACTTGTCCAGAAATGGCTTAAACACCCTGTTCATTAGGTTCATAAATGCAGCTGGGGCATTCGTGAGATCAAATGACATCACCAAGAACTCGTAATGACCATATCGAGTCCTAAAAGCCGTTTTCAGTATATCTTCTCTTCTTACCTTCAACTGATGATACCCGCTTCTCAAATTGATTTTTGAGAAGTACTTCGCACCCTTCAGTTGATCAAACAAGTCATCGATCCTAGGTAAAGGATACCTATTCTTGATCGTAACTTTGTTCAATTCTCTATAATCAATGCAAAGACCCATCGATCCATCCTTCTTCTTCACAAATAAGACTGGCGCTCCCCACGGCAAAACGCTCGGTTGAATATACTTCTTGTCCAGTAATTCTTGTAGTTGAACCATCAGTTCCTTTATCTCAACTGGAGCCATTCGATACGGAGCCTTCAAAATCAGAGCAGTTCCCGGCGCTAAATCGATCACGAACTCTGTCTCCCTATCTGGCGAAAGTCCTGGCAAATCACTCAGAAAAACGTCCACAAACTCCTTAACTACCGATATCTCCTCCACCTTCGAGCTTTCCTTATGCGTATCTACTATGTAGGCTAGATATCCTACACAGCCTTGCGTTAGAAGTTTCTTGGCTTGCATAATCGTCAGACAACTCGCTTGTCTAGGTGATTTGCTACCATAAAACACTAACTTCGACGGAGTCGTAAGGTTTACCGACTTCTTCTGACAGTTGATTATCGCCCCATGGTTAAACAACCAATCCATACCCAGTATGACGTCGAATTCCCCAAGTTTTATCGAAATTAAATCTACTCTCAGCTCCTGACCCTTAATGTCCAATCTACAGTTCTTATAGACACTTCTCACAGGAATAACCTCCCTATTCGCAATCTCTATGTTCAAAGGGTAAACTAACTCCTCTACAGGTAAGTCTAGGATTTTAGCAAAATCATCAGATATGAATGAACAAGTAGCACCCAAATCAAATAATACATATGCCTTTATACTATTGACCAGAATAATACCTGACACCACGTCTTTTGATTGCACAGCATCCTGCACCATCATGTTAAATGTCCGTGCAGTGGGTCGAATAGCTTGCAATGGTGCAGCGATAGTCACTGAACTGCCGCTTCCATTCCGTCCGCTCCCTGTTGACCCTGCCGTCAGCTTCTTAGGACAATTACGAGCCATGTGATCCTTGGATCCACATATAAAGCAAGCTCCCTTCTTCAGGTTTGGGCAATCAGGTGCAATGTGGCCTTCCTGACCACAGTTGAAGCACATCCGCTTCCCTTTCATGCACACACCAGTGTGATTCTTACCGCATGTAGCACATGCTTCAAACTTCCTCTTCTGCTGGCTTCCTTGCTGACTCACAGCAGAGGTATTGTCATTCCACTTACTCTTCTGGTTCACAGCGCTGCTACCCCCAGTCTTGGTTTCTACCTCATTCTTCTTCTTGTCTTGGTTGAACTTCGTCACTGCTTCGCTTCCTCCCTTAGCAAGTATGGCTTTCTCCAGCACCGCTGCAAAGGTATTCAGCTGGAACATGAAAACCTTGCTGTAGAGCCAGGGCTTCAGTCCCCGCTCAAACCTCCTCGCTTTCCTAGCATCCGTGCTAACCTGGTAAGTAGCGAACCTAGCCAACTCGTTAAACTTAGCGGCATACTCGGACACCGTCATCCCTCCTTTCTTAAGTTCTAGGAATTGGACCTCCATCTGGTCCTGGAAACTCACTGGGAAGTACATCTCGTAGAACATTTCCTTAAAACGTTCACACGCTATGACTCCCTCTCCCTCACGGGTCTTGTTAGCCTGCCACCAAAAGCTAGCATTTTACTTCAACATGAAAGCCGCGAACGCTGTCTTCTGGTCTTCCCCTACTCTGGCTACGTCAAAGACCTTCTCTATTTCCATAACCCACGTCTGAGCCTCGATAGGATTTGTCGATCCTTTGAATTCAGGCGGTCCTACTTCCTTGAATTCCTTAAAAGTCGTACCCTGCACTTGCGGCTGATTCGCAAGAGCTCCGGTCAACAGGTTTACCAATTGCTGAACCGAGTTGGGATTCGTCCCATCATTATTGTTGTTATTCGTCGAACCCTCGTGGTTTTGACGCGTTGGTCTTCTTCTAGGAGGCATTTTCTGTTAAAAAAAATATTATTATTAGATCCTTTATTCAATTTTTAAATATTCAAGTTTATACTTAAACGTTTTAATAACTCAGTTCACATAGAACACATAGCACGTCAATAAACTTCTTTTATTCATTAGTCGTAGTTTAAAAAAAATCAAATAGATAGCATTTCTGCTATTTACATCATTCTTCCTAAACTGGAAAAGTTGCAGAATTACATTATTAACTCATCCCATTCTTATCTCAATTATGGGATTTACATTATTTAATATAAAAAGCAACACATAAACAAAAGCTTTAGTACTGCCTAGGTATGTTAATGCATCGCACAGCCTCTCTGCGTTCCTCTTCCATTACCCAAAATGCCGTTCTTCAGTCCACCACATACCACGGTATACCTTGGAACTGAGCTGGGTAGTAGAAAATACGGTCCTGAGCTCTCTCTATCGCTGTATGAAAAGCATATTCCGTTTCCCTCAACTTGGCCCTCTTGGCTTCAGCTTCACCTTCAGCTCGATCGGCTCGTTGATTAGCCCTCAAGCTTATCCCTTCAGCTCTGACTCGCTTCCTCGACTCCTCCTGGATGTCTTGCTTCAGCTTTGTCAGTTCAGCTCGAGCAGCATCTCTATCATTCTCCACATGTATCAGATTCCACTGTGCATCTCCTAGGTCACTTGCCATTTCCTCGATCTTCTCGTCTCGCTGCTGGACAGTTTCCTCGAGATCTCCTAGTCGTCCATGAAGCTCCACGTTGCTATCGTAGACTGCCTCGTACATCTCAGCACTAGTAGAGTGAGGTGGGAATTCCTCTTCGGGATCCTCTTCCTCCTCTTCCTCCTCTTCAGACTCGTCCTCGTCCTCATCCTCTGGAATAGGTGTCAGCTCACGCTCCCAACTAGCTATGGTGATCACTGGAGATGGCTCTCTCCTAACCAGCTGCTCCCAGAAAACATATATGTCACGGGGCTCCTCCTCTCTAGGCACTTGAGGTACATCCTCTCTAGCCTAACTAGGTTCTCCAACGTTCGTCATCCTGACAAAAGAATTTTAAAGTTCATTATTACGTGATAACGAATCGTCACTCTTTGAATACAAAAATGTAAACACAACACATAAGGTAGTTTATTATCTTTACCTATCACACCTATCTTTTCAATCTTACCATAAGGCTACTACCTAAGCTTTGATACCAACTTGTGACACCCCCAAATCTGGGTACTTCGTTTCCACATGATCTGGTGTTCACTTTCTAATATAACATACATCTACCCAATATAACTTCAAAATAAAATACAACCTTTATTCAAAATAATAAAATCTCTCTTAAAACAAGGGTTACAACCTTCTTAAAAATCAATCCCAGTGTTACTCTAACCTTGACATAATAATAATGTGCGAAAATAAAAACATAACATTAACGTCTAATATAATCATTTCAAATAATAAAAACAAGTCTTCACTTGTTTTACTTTCCCTTGCCCTTACTCGTAGACGGGCGTCAACATTAATACTTCGTTTCCACATGATCTATTGTTCATTTTTTAATAAAACATACATCTACCCAATATAACTTCAAAATAAAATACAACCTTTATTCAAAATAATAAAATCTCCCTTAAAACAAGGGTTACAACCTTCTTAAAAATCAATCCCAGGGTTACTCTAACCTTGACATAATAATAATGTGTGGAAATAAAAATATAACATTAACGTCTAATACAATCATTTCAAATAATAAAAACAAGTCTTCACTTATTTTGCTTTCCCTTGCCCTTACTCGTAGACGGGGTGTCAACATTATCAACCTTAGCTGCAATTGTTATATAATGCAAGAGTGAGCAAACCACAGCTCACTAGAGTTTAACAATATTAAATACACGAAAGGATATTTTTAAAAAAAATTGAATAACTTATCTTACTTCAACAATAAAGAATTGAATAATAATTCTCTATCAACATTAAAATTCGAATATAGAATTTATCTGAGGGTCATAAGACCTTTGAACTTTTGTCATAGGTTATAAACATTTCCGTTTAAGCCTTTAACAGTCAATAAGACTATGGACCTTAACTCGTACTTAGGGGGATTAGCCCTTCGTACCATGTATTGTGCACAAACATCTTAACGCTATGCATAGTAACTTCCCCTAATAAAAGGGTTGTTCAACTCAGTAATTTGAATTCAAGTCCGCCCCAAAGAAAGTTTGGTTTGGATAACTAAAAGGGTAATTTAGAATTCTCATTTATCAGCTAAGGGATTAGTTGATAAGCTTACAAGGAAATTTAGAGTTCAAGTTCATCAACTAAGAATTAGTTGAATCGAATTTCAATAATTCATAAATAACAGAATTATGAACTAACATATGCTTTAGAATCAACTTAAAGCATTTAAAATAATAACTGGATCTTACTTGAACAATAAGTTAAGATCATTTCCATTCAATAAATAACTTGTCCAATATAGAAATGAAAAGATATTCTCAACCACGAATAAATGAATTTAAATAAACGAGTTTAGGGTTTAGAAAACTTGCCTTACGCGCAAGCTACTTAACTCAACCACGTACTTAAACACTTCATATACACATTCAATTATAATAATCTAAATCAGTTAACACATAACTAATTCACATAAGTGGTTAACCCTCATGGTTAACTCACTCTAATTAAATAAATAATAATAATCAACTATGACATAGTTAATTACATCACACACATACTAACATAATTAAATTTATTATGTATTTAGCTAAATTATAATTAAACAATTATAATTTAAACACTTAATCTAATTATAATTACCTCTTAAATTATAAACAACTTATAATTAATAATTACCTAAACTATATAATGCATTATAATTACACAAATTATAATTAATCATGAAATTATCAATTTAAAATCCATAATTAAACATGCATTTATAATTACATAAATTATAATTTAAACTAACAACTAATTGATTAAAATAAAACAATTTCTATACATTATAATTTAACAATATTATACTTTAAATTAAACACTTATTCTTAATTATAATTAATCAAATTATAATTAAGTAACTCATTTACAATAAAACATTTATAATCTAATTAAAGTTTTCAAAATTTCTTTTATTTCCCAAATATGAATTTGTCACAATCATATAACAACATGTTATATCATTTAAATATATGTTCACTATCAAGGAATAATTAAACTAAGGCTTTAAAATAAACTGCACAAGAAACTAAAGTCGCTGCCCCTGTTCTGAAATGGCACAGCTGCGCAGCCAGCTGCCCTGAAACCGGCGTAGCTGCGCAAAGGATGGTTCTGGGAAGGGCAAGCGGCTCAGCTGCGCTGCTCCTGGCCTTGCTGCCAGCGCAGTTGCGCAGCAACGCGGCCAGACGCAGACAGTTTCGACCCTCTGCTTTACCGAACATCCTTTACAAGCCAACAAACGCAAAAATACAGTACCATAGACACTGTAACTCATACATACCCTATAATACATATGTATAACATGCTTCCAAAACACAAAACCATCTAAATAACGATAATCACAAGTTTTAAAAATCTAATTTGGCCATTTTCATGAAAACTCATATTTTCCCAAAATAATCCACTGTAAGAAATTTTCTCCATCAATTCCACTCTATATACATACATTATATACGTAATTGCATGTAATCATCAAACAATTTCCCAATAAGCATGTTAGCATATTCTAATTCATCAAGTTTTACTTTAAATTGACCAAAATCAAATAACACATAAGAACAAAATTTTCAATTAAAGCATACTTAATCACTAATTTGGTTTTCTGAAAATCATTGATAGAAATCAAACCACTACGAACAACACATGAATACAATCTATATATATAGTCCATGTTTATACAATTTCATGAAACTCATTTTTGTCAGAGAACAAAATACGAAGAACATATAGCTGAGTTCTGAAAATATAAAAGTAGAGATTATAAATTACCTTTAAGCTAGTTGTTAGTGAAGAAGATGAATTCCCTTGAGCTTTTCTTGCTTTCTCTCCAAATTCTCCTTCTTCTTTCTCTCAACTTCTCTGCTCTTCTTTTCTCTCCTTGTTTTCTTAGTTTAGACTTAGGAAAAACTAACGTAGTTTAGACTAACTAACGTAGTTTTATTATACTGATATAATATACATATATTGATAATATGTAACTCCTAATTAATTAATATATATAATAAATATATTTATTATATAAGTTACAAAATTCAAAAGCCACAAGGCTATGTTTGGCAACATGTAGTTTTTAAAACTAATTTTATTAAATTAACCATGGTTTAGGTAATTTAGGGTTAAGATAGTGTAAGGGCCCTGTTTGGCAACAGTCCTTTAAAACAAAAGCAAAGGCCTTGTTTGGTAAAAATTATTTAAAATTCTTTTTCTTTATTTGAATAATTCATTTACACATATTTTAAATGTCACTTTTTAATTAACTAAATATTGAACATTCTTATTTAATCAATTAAAATCAATTAACCACATAAAATAATTTGTCACATAATTATAATTACTCGCTAAGTACAATTCATGTAACAACATACATTTTGTCTAATTTAATTCTCTCAATTAAATTAGAACTATAATATAAAATTAATATATACACATTAATTAAATAACATTCATTAAATTAATATGTAACACTTAATTAAATCACTCTCATAATTCACGTAATTTATTTATTTCACTCAATAAATAAATCACATAAAATATTTATTTAACTCAATAAATATATAAAATTAACTATTAAAATCTCAATCGTTACAGTCTTTGGAATGAGCCTATTCCGAGTTATAACAATCGCGCTATGAGCTCGGGAATTTTTGAAATTTTTATGACTTAGAAAATTTTTCTGAGGAACAGGGCTGGCGCTGCAGAGCCGCCCATATAGTAGTCCCTAGTGCCGCAGCGCCAGGACGGGAAGGGAACCTTGCAAAGGGGGCACTGCAGCGCCGCCTGGCAAGGCAAACTTGGCGTCGCAACGCCGGGGCAGGGAAAATGTTGCTGCGAGCCAGCGCCGCAGCGCCAGCTTTAAGCCTAAGTCTGGCGCTGCAGCGCCCTTAAGTGGAATTTTTCTGACATGAGTATTTATAAACCTAGTTTTCTACATGGTAACTATGGGACAACTATATGATAAATATTTATGAAGAGAAATCACTTAAACAACATGTTTAAGATTGATTTTATGAGTTAAACGTTGTCAAAATATATTTAAATTTAAAACTCAAAACCGATAATGGGAATTATGAATCGTAATCGAGTTGTGAGCGGGCCTTAATGTTATATAACTTGTAAAAGAGGTACATAATGCATGACGGAAATTGAATGAATTTGAAACGCATGTAAATTCTATATGAAGTCTGATAATGGGAATCCAGAGGAAATGTGTCCGAGTTAATGAACCAATTAGGGTTTCATCAGTCATTGTACTTAAATGACGATCAATGAGTATCGGTTTAGAACATATGCATGTTAATAAGCCGTAATGATTGATAAGTATCCTTAAATCGAGAATTGTTAATGAAATAATTTTGATTAGGATATAGAACAGAAAGAAGTTGGTATAAACGGAAGGTAAGAAGTATTGGTGAAATACTTAAACTAAATCAATGAACATTATGAAAGGGTGTAAAATTGTGTTAAGCTTATACAAAAGTATATTTCTTAGACATTCGCAAAGGTTACGATAAGTGTTCAGTAAACGAACACCAAAGCACTATAACAAGTAATAATAAACTTGAGGAGTAATTCGAATCTAATGATATAGATATGAACGTAGAAGAAGTGAAGGTAGTATAAGCAATGTGTATTGAATTTGTTATCATTATGTGCCTAATTTGTATGTTATGATTAATGCAAATATATAGGACATTTTAAGGGCGAATATCGTCAGGATTGTTAAAGAACGCTTGAGGCAAGTTTTCTAATCTTGGTCAAGATCTGCTTGAGACAAGTTTCTAACTCTTATATTAACTTTACGTTGTGCAAGTTCTCTATGAAGTATAACCTTGGTGTTATATGAGTTCTCTTAAAGTTTGTCTATACTGTAGGTAGGACAAGTAACTTATTTTATTGGATTATGTTCCTCTAAAATCGTATGAGTTAAATATATTGTAGTATATGTTATTCTTGCATGAATAGGCATATTCCCGACTTTTGCAAATCTTAGCATTTGTACAAGTGTTCAAATCATGTATAACATGGAATATTTACGAGGGTGTCAATGCCATTTGATTTGGCTAGACAATTGCGAAAATATGGTATTGGTGGTTTACCAATCTCTCAGAATATTATCATTGTTATCTTGAATCACTTACTGCGTGTAAGCATTCAAGGGGAAACATGAGAACGAATAAACAGATGTTCTAAGTCGTTTATCGACAGGCACGACAAGTGTCGGAGTTAAACGTAAATACATTTAACGGAATAGTGTTGTACAACATAGGGTACTAGAGGCTGATCACCTTGACATAATCGTAAGCAGTATCAGACTATGGCCTTAGTGCTATGTTGTCCTTCTCATGATTGAAAATTCTTGGTTATGGTCTGATGACCAAAACCTAAAGTTCTAATGATGTTCTGTCATCTGAATTGTATAAAGGGAAGCCAAGTGTGGTGTTATTATTCATAGTACTTCATAACTATTCGTTCAGTTATTGAAGTGAAATCATATCATTCTTAATGATGCTATTGTTGAATGGTTAAACTTGCTGAGCAATTTAATGCTCATTCGTTGCTTAAACTATATGATTTCAGCTAGGTTGTTGTAACGGAGCATCCAGTACAGGAGAAGACTAAAGGAAGCTTTAGAAGAGTATGTAACGGAGCAATATTATTATGTAATGTGGAATATTATAATGGTAGGAACATGTAAAGGGTTAAGAATCTGGGATTTGAAGGATTTGATGTAATAGTATAAGTTTAGCTTTGTATCAGTAAGCTTGTATTATTAAGAGATTGTTGAATGTTGTAGTACCGTGTAGCACCATGTCCAGGGTTTGAAGTTACCCAGATTTGGGGGCGTCACAGGTTGGTATCAGAGCAGTTAGGTTAAAAACCTTAAGTAAGGATACTTAAGGCTATAATCTTGGAGAGGTTAGGAGATAGTGATGCTCAAGATGAGTGGTTAAGAGGTGAATTATGGGAATTCATCAAGAAAGGGGTATAAAGAACTAAAAATAATATAAAGTAAATTGTTATTTGTGATAATGAATATAAATTATTGTTATGTGCTATTCAAGACATAATTTGAGTGTAGGATGTCGTGCAGTGATAAGGTGGAGGATATTCATATGGATGCAGAGATGTTAGAAGTTATATCGGAGATGTTATCCGAGGAATTAACTTAGAATGATAAGGAAAGTATCATGGAAGAAGAGTTTGAAGTAAATGTGGGAGTGCCAATGGGAGTTGCTGACGGTGCAGTGGTTACGGCTGCATTTTCTGAGCAGGTCTTAGTAGGGGAACCTACGATGGATCTAGATGGTGAAAAGGATGATTTCTCTGAAGAAAAATTTACTGTGGATGGAATGGTAATGACTGGAAATGGTCAAGCATCCGAGGATGTTCGAGCTCTAAACGAAAAGGTGTTCCTCCTGGAAGTGAGGGGGAAGAAGGAAAGGCTGCTAATTACCCAATTAGCAGGAGTATTAATGAAGGTAACGAAAGAGTATGATGATTTCAGGACACGAGTCAATGGGATGGAGGTGGAGCATAGTGTTGTTCATGACACTATGAGTAAGAAGAGGAAAGGAAAAGGGATTGATAAGGTGGGCGTAAGCAGCTAGGCCATAAGAAAGGGTTTAAGATATGTATAAAGTGTGGAAAGACCCATATGGGAATTTGTTTAATGGGAAAAGATGTATGTTACAACTATAGATGGATGGGGCATATTTCTCCTCATTGTCCCTACCCGATGGAAAAAGAGTGCTTTGGATGTGGAGCATTGGGTTATGGGTTCAAGAAATGCCCGATAAAGAACACGTAGAGTAAGTGAAGGAAAAGAAGAATGGTATGATGGACTAGGCTCGTATAATTTTGTAGAGCAAGTTAAGATGGGATGAGAATCCCAACTTTTGTATACTTAGTAGTTTATTTTTGTAAGTCCCAACTTTAGTATAAGTTGAGGAAGAACTATGTTACTTTTATCCTTTTGTGGAAAGTCTGGTGTAAATAGATGTAAGTGCTATAGAATTGTAAATAGCAGCAACTATATACGAATGTAGTGCGTATATATTGTAAGAAACATATTAATATGAGGTGGTTATTGTACATGTTTGTTAATAAGTATGTGTTAATGATAAATACAACTGTTGTGAAGTGAAGAAATGGAATGAATAACAAAATATTTTATTGAGAATGAAACGCTGAGAGGAGTTTGTAATGAAATAAATCATAAGTAGAAGAACCTCATAAACAAATGAGTATTAGGGTCAAGAAGACCCAGTGTAGTTGATAAAGGCCTTCCGATGGAGGCAAGTGATGGAAAGTGTGAATACGGAAAGGTAAATCTTTTAACTAGGCGAGTAGCTAGTTGAAGGATTATATTTGAAAAAATAATTGAGGTAGTAATACAATCGTAGTCTATAATGGTCGAGATATAGTATCTGGGCTAAACAATTCTATCAGAGAGCGACGGTTAATACGAACTAGCAACCGATCTAACTCACTGTGAAAGACAGTGTAGACGAGATAGGAAAATAGTTTGTTGGTTGTTTGTGGGAAACCACTCAATGTACTATATTGAATACTGTTAGAGACTCGATGTGTGCTAAGCGTAAGGTTATTGAGATAATAAAAGAAGATTTCTGAAGGACTGAATTAGTCAAGTGAATGGGGAAGGTAATGAATAAATGAAGTCCAGAAAGAATTGTCTATTTTTCCGATGGGTAAGAAGAAGTGTATAAAAGCGAGTGCAAGAAAAGCACTAGTTGCGAGCGCATAATGTCAATTGAGAGATGGCTCTATTTTTGAGTTATATAATTTAAAACAATCGGTATATCCGTAAAATTTGAGGAAGGGAAGAATAGAAGTATTAAAGATCAGTGGAGGAGGGGCTATATGGTTATATGGTCAAAGAAAAAACGAAGAAAATTTGGAGTATTGATAAGAAGATGAAAAGAAATCCCTGTATTATTATTTCGTGATAAGGGAAGTATATAATAATTGATGAGTTATTATATAAAAGAAGGGGAGGTGTGCTAAAATAATACCACAAGGTTAATGTGTAGGCATTCCAGTGAAAACAGAGTATGAGAAGGAATATCTTAAACTATGGTAAGAAAGAGATTAGTAACATAAGTAGCTACCTTGGGATTTTAGTGTGGAATATATGGGTACCGTCATGGTTAAAATATGTTTGCACAAGAAGGAGGTTAAGGATGAGATGAAAAGTTAGGTTAAAGATAATAAAGAATTTGGATTGTGAATTTTGCGTCACTAAGGAAAGATGAAGAAGGTAATCAATATCTTAAAGACATCGGGTTCAAAGGGAGTTGCCAATGATAAGGCTCATAGTAAGTTAAAAATAAAGATGAATAAAATGGTGTTAGAAGTAAGTATTGTAGAAGAGTAAAGCAATGGAAAATCATGAAGAAGAGTTGCTTGTTTATTATGAATATAGTGTTGTTGTCACGATTCTGAGTATAAAATCGTTGATGATTAAGGAATAAATTTCCAGATAACAAGGAAGTTAGGAAGTGAAGAATTAAGGCTCTATAATAGTACCTTTAAGTGGAAAGAAGGAAATAAGAAAATAAGTTTTGAAAGATATGTGATAGGGTTAAGCTACATTAATATATTATTCTTGCACCTATGATTAAAATAAGGAATGACTTGGATCCTAGAATTTTTTTTTAGGACTTGAGTGGTGAAGATTGATAAGTATGAGAGTCAAAGATATAAAGGGATGCTTTATGATATAATGTGACCTAGTAAAATTTGAGGACTGATGGAAATGTTATATGTGTCGGTATTACGACCATGTAAGTAAGATTACAATTATGTAATAAGTTCTTAACCTATGTTAGGTTGTATATGAGTAAGTAAATGAGTAAATTCAAATTTAATTATTTGATAAGAAACTATAAGAAATGAAGAGTAAAGATTGTCTTTGGAAAAGAGTAGTATGAATAGATCGAGCACAATGCTTTTAAAGCATAGTGAAAACTCTAATGTAAAGATGAAGAATGATTTAACTCATTTTTATGGGTAATGAGTATCGAGATTCTGGGGACAAAATCTTTATAAGGGGGGAAGATTGTAATACCCGAGAAAATTGGACTTTTATGTAAATAGATTTTATTTGATTTTATTGAATAAAATTAGATTATTTGTTTATTAAACTGAGTAAGCTAATCGAAGGTCGTTTTATGACCTAGAATGATGGGATGATCGTAGGATTCTAGCTATGTGCTAGAAATAATTGATTTGAATTTCCAAAATGAAAATAAAAGATTTTCGGGAATAAAAATATTTTTGAGAAAAAGATTAAATAGGCACTATTCATTTATAAAATCCTAAGGGTTATGGTTTGACCCTAAAGGTTATGGTTTGAGACCCTAAGCATTTTCGAGTGATTGGAATGTCAGAATGACATTCTGTCGAAAGATTTGACGGTAATATAACGTGAAAAGTTAAGTTAGTCGAGAAAAGTTTTCTCAGAGGAAAATCACTAGTCATCCATTTCTGCTTGGGATTTATTATGAAAATTTCGAGAAACGCATAATGATAGGATTTAAAGACGAGATGAAATATGTAATAATATTTCATTTATGGCTCACGAATTTTTTACGTGAGTTAGAAAGATTAAAACCTAATTGTTAAGTATAATAATAAATGATTATTATACACAATAAATACAAGTATAATACAAGATATTGTACGAGTATAATACGAAGAGGATATGTGAATTAATACGATGTATAATACAAATTTTATACGAAGTAAATAGGTTTAATTTAAATTAAATTTAATAACTAAACCAATGGGTCAAACTGATGGGGCAACCCATGGGCACATGGGGAGACTTGGGATGACATTTGATGGCATGTGATAGCATGTGGTGGCCATGTGGGAGACATGGTGGGCACATGGGCTTAGTATGGTGGGAAAGAAAAGATGAGGAGGTAGGAATAGTAAACTATTAAATGGTTGGATGATAATGGATGGTGGATGATGAGGGGGTGTTATGTAAGAGTGGAAACTTGGGGTTTTTGACTATAATGGACCATAACCTAAGTGACCAACTTGTAAACTAGTGTAAAGTAATCCAAATGACCAACCTACCCTCACTTTTGAAATTCTATAAATACAAGGCATTACCCTTCATTATTTGGTTAATCAAATTGGCAAACATATATTGAGAGATAGAGAAAGAAAGGAGAAGCTAGCTTATGGTTTGATAAGAAACCAATCAATCAAGGAGCCAAGAAGTTCATAAGACATATTATCAAGATCACCAAAGATCATCAAAGGTTAGTAGATAAGAAAATCAATGATAATTCCTTGTCTTTCAGTAATAGTTTTGATAGAGAAGTGAATTGGTGGAGTATGTTCAATTAGAAGTTATAAGGTTGGCAAAGTAGTGAACTAAGAACACTAATAAGTAATTAGTAATGAAATCATAATGATTGGTTAGGAGATAATAAAGAACTTAACAAATTTTTGAGAGTTTGCATGATGAGCATATGAAACATTAAGATATAGATGTTTATATGGGTTAGAATCATTAAAGAACAACCAATGGATTGATTTCATTTGGTTTGAAGTAAAAATATCGAAGAACAAAGATTCGGCGGAAGTTATGCGATTAGACGTTAATCGTCGAAACCGTGATTTTCCCGGAATAGAAGTCAAAAGTCGCTGTGTGATTCAGAAATGATGGTTTTCGATTACATTACATGTAATTAGGGAAATAAGACTTGCGAGAATAAGAATGAACGAATTCAGACTTAAAACGAAAAATTGAGCGTCGAACGTTTACGAACGTTTAACGAATGCGTAAAAATGGACTAATAGGCTAAATTCTCGTTGACAGATTCAGAAATGAATTCTGACTTAATGAAATGATAGAACATAATATTTATGAACTATTGGCTTTGGAACAAGCCAATTCTGAGTTATAACGATCGTGTTATGAGCTTGGGAATTTCAGAAATTTTTAAGACTTAGAAATTTTTTCTGAGGAACAGGGATGGCGCTGCAGCGCCGCCCATATAGTAGTCCCCAGTGCCGCAGTGCCAGGACGGGAAGGGAACCCTGTAGAGGGGGAGCTGCAACGCCGCCTGACAAGGCAAACTTGGCGCCACAACGCCGGGGCAGGGGAAATGTTGGTGCGAGCCAACACCGCAGCGCCAGCTTTAATCCTAAGTCTGGCGCTGCAGCGCCCTTAAGTGGAATTTTCCGACATGAATATTTCTAAACCTACTTTTCTACATGGTAATTATGGGGCAACTATATGATGAATATTCATGAAGAGAAATCACTTAAATAACATGTTTAAGATTGATTTTATGAGTTAAACGTTGTCAAAACGTATTTAAATTAAAAACTCGAAAACTGACAATGGAAATTATGAATCGTAATCGAGTTGTGAGCCGGCCTTAATGTTATATAACATGTAAAAGAGGTACATAATGCATGACAGACATTGAATGAAGTTGAAATGCATGTAAATTCTATACGAAGTTCGATAATGGGAATCCGGAGGAAATGTGTCCTAGTTAATGAACCAATTAGGGTTTCGTAAGTCATTGTACTTAAATGACGATCGACGAGTATCGATTTAGAACATATGCATGTTAATAAGCCGTAATGAATAATAAGTATCTTTAAATCGAGAATTATTAATGATATAATTTCGATTAGGATATAGAACAGAAAGAAGTTGGTATAAACGAAAGGTAAGAAGTATTAGTGAAATACTTAAACTAAATCAATGAACAATATGAAAGTGTGTAAAATTATGCTAAGCTTATACAAAAGTATATTGCTTAGAAATTCGCAAAGGTTACGATAAGTGTTCAGTAAACGAACACCAAAGCACTATAACAAGTAATAATAAACTTAAGGAGTAGTTCGAATCTAATGATAAAGATATGAACGTAGAAGAAGTAATGATAGTATAAGCAATGTGTATTGAATTTGTTATCATTATGTGCCTAATTTGTATGTTATGATTAATGCAAGTATATAGGACATTTGAAGGGCGAATATCGTCAAGATTGTTAAAGAACGCTTGAGGCAAGTTTTCTAATCTTGTTCAAGATCTGCTTGAGACAAGTTTCTAACTCTTGTATTAACGTTACGTTGTGCAAGTTCTCTATGAAGTATAACCTTGGTGTTATATGAATTCTCTTAAAGTTTGTCTATACTGTAGGTAGGACAAGTCACTTATTTCATTGGATTATGTTCCTCTGAAATCGTACGAGTTAATTATATTGTAGTATATGCTATTCTTGCATGAATAGGCATATTCCAGACTTTTGCAAATCTTAGCATTTGTACAAGTGTTCAAATCATGTATAACATGGAATATTTATGAGGGTGTCAATGCCATTTGATTCATCTAGACAATTGTGGAAATGTGGTGTTGGTGGTTTACTAATCTCTCATAATATTATCATTGCTATCTTGAATCACTTACTGCGTGTAAGCATTCAAAGGGAAGCATGAGAATGAATAAACAGATGTTCTAAGTCGTTTACCTACAGGCACGACAAGTATCAGAGTTAAACGTAAATACGTTTAATGGAATAGTATTGTACAAGATAGGGTACTAGATGTTAATCACCTTGACGTACTCGTAAGCAATATCGAACTTATGGCCTTATTGCTATGTTGTCCTTCTCAAGAATGAAAATTCTAGGTTATGGTCTGATGACCAAAACCTAAAGTTCTAATGATGTTCTGTCATCTGAATTGTATAAAGAGAAGCCAAGTATGGTGTTCTTATTCATAGTACTTCATAATTATTCGTTCAGTTATTGAAGTGAAATCATATCATTCTTAATGATGCTATTATTGCATGGTTAAACTTGTTGAGCAATTTAATGCTCATTCGTTGCTTAAACTATATGATTTCAGCTAGGGTTGTTGTAACGGAGCATCCAGTACAGGAGAAGACCAAATGAAGCTTTAGAAAAGTATGTAACGGAGAATCTGGGATTTGAAGGATTTGATGTAATAGTATAAGTTCAGCTTTGTATCAGTAAGCTTGTATTATTAAGAGATTGTTGAATGTTGTATTACCGTGTAGCACCATGTCCAGAGTTTGAAGGTACCCGAATTTGGGGGCGTCACAATCACAACTCAATAAACTCATTCGTCACATTCTTCCCCCCTTAAAAATATTATGTCCCCATAATCGTTATATAAGAAATTAATCAAATAATTGAGGATAGTTTATTATCATAACATCTTCGAGTTCCCACGTAACTTCCTTAGAATTGTGGTTCCTCCAGATTACCTTAATAGAAGGTATCACTTTATTTCTAAGTACTTGCTCTTTTCTGTCAACTATCTGAACAGGAACTTCTTCGTAGGTTAAGTCTTTATCAAATTGTAACGGTTCATATTCTATAACATGTTTGTAATCATGTTTGTACGATCGCAACACCGAAATATGAAAAACATTATGAATATGATCTAACTCCGGAGGTAACGCAACCTCGTAAGCAACCTCACCAACCCTTCGCAGTATCTCAAAGGGTCCAATAAATCTGGGACTCAGTTTCCCCTTTTTTCCAAAGTGAATCTTCCCCTTCCAAGGAGATACCTTCAGAAAAATGAAGCTTCCCACTTCAAACTATCGATTCTAACGATGATAATCAACATATTTCTTTTGTCTGTCTTGAGAAGCTACCAATCTCGTTCTGATCAGCTTCACTATCTTAGCAGTTTGTTGTACCAGTTTCGGTCCTAACAGTTGTTTTTCACCAACCTCATCCCAGCATAATGGAGTCCTGCATTTCCTGCCGTACAATGCTTCTTAAGGCGGCATGCCAATACTTGCATGGTTACTGTTGTTGTAAGCAAATTCCACCAACGGTAGATGATCATCCCAACTTCTCGTGAAGTCCATAACACAAGCTCTTAGCATATCTTCTAAAGTCTGGATTGTCTTTTCGCTCTGCCCATCAGTTTGAGGATGGTGTGTCGTACTTATTCGCAATTGCATTCCCAAGCATTCCTGTAATCCCTTCCAAAAATTTAACGTGAAATGCAAATCTATGCCTAATACAATTGACACCGAAACACCGTGTCTAGAAATAATTTCCTTAACGTATAGCTTCGCCAACTGGTCTAAATTGAATCTAATCTTGATTGGTAAGAAGTGCGCTAACTTCATCAGTCAATCCATCATAACCCATATTGCATCAAAACGTCTCTGAGTCGTTGGAAGAACAACCACAAAATCCATCGTTATATGCTCCCACTTCCATTCTGGAATCTCCAACGCTTGTAACAATCTACTTGGTCTCTAATGTTCTGCTTTGACTTTCTGGCAGGTAAGGCATTTTGAGACACATTCAGCAACGTCACTCTTCATATTCGACCACCAAAAATGTTATCTGAGATCCTGGTACATCTTCGTACTCCCAGGGTGAATCAAATATCTCAAACTATGAGCTTCACTCAAAATTTCCTCTTTGACTTATGGTACTGGCAGTACCAAGATTCTTTCTTCAAACCTTAGCAGTACGTCCATATCCATCTTGAACTTTATTTCTTCACCCTCAGTTTTTCTGTTCCTGATCTTCTCACAATCCTCATCATGTAGTTATGTTTCTTTCACCCTGTCCATCAAAGTTGAACCAGTAGTTACTTGAAACAGTTTTACATCTGATTCCTTCGAATACTTAACTTCCAACTCCAACTTATCCATCTCTTCTACCAACTGCTCCTGAGCAGTTAATAACATTAACTTCTCCCGACCCTTTCTGCTTAAGGCATCGACAACGACATTCACTTTACCCGGATGGTATAGAATCTCGCAATCGTAATCCTTGATAAGCTCCAACCATGTCCTTTGGCACATATTCAAATCTTTTTGTGCAAAAATATACTTCAAACTATTATGATTCGTATATATCTAACACTCTCCATATAGGTAGTGTCTCCATATCTTCATAGCAAACACTACTGCCGCCAACTCCAAATCATGGGTCGGATACCCTTTCTCATAGTATTTCAGTTGACGTGACGTATAAGGAATGACCTTGCCATTTTGCATAAGCACGCAACCTAGTCCTTTATGTGACGCATCACTGTATACCAAAAATTTTCATACACTATCAGGCAATGACAACACAGGCGCAGTACTCAATCTATTCTTCAATTCTTGAAAACCTTCCTCACACTTTTCCATCCAAACAAACTTCACCATTTTCCTAGTCAAATTCGTCAACGGAGTTGCGATTTTGGAAAAATCTCGAATGAATCTTCTGTAGTAACCTGCCAATCCCAAGAAACTCCTAACTTCTGACGGTGTCTTCGGCTGATCCTAATTTATTACAGCTTCAACCTTCAACGGATCTAACAAAATCCCATCTTTGTAAATTACGTGGCCAAGAAATTGTACACGTTCCAACCAGAATTCGCATTTCTAGAATTTCGCATACAACTTCTCCCGTCTTAGTGATTCCAATGTCAGCCTCAAATGTTCACTGTGTTCCTCCTTAGTTTTGGAATACACCAAAATGTCATCAATGAACACCACTACGAACTTGTCTAGAAACGGCTTAAACACCTATTCATTATGTCCACAAATGTCGTAGGTGAATTCGTTAGACCAAATGACATCACCAAGAACTCTTAATGTCCATACCGAGTTCTAAATGCCGTCTTTGGTACATCCTCTTTCCTAACCTTCAACTAATGATATCTGCTTCTCAAATCTATTTTCGAGAAGTACCTTGCCCCCTTTAGATGATCAAACAAATCATCGATCCTTGGCAAAGGATATTTATTCTTGATCGTGACTTTGTTCAACTCCATATAATCAATATAAAGCCGCATTGATCCATCCTTCTTCTTGAAAAACAACACCGGCGCTCCCCATAGCGATACACTCGGCTGAATATACTTCTTGTCCAACAATTCTTGCAGTTGAACCATCAACTCCTTCATCTCTATCGGAGCCATTTTGTACGGGACTTACGATATCGGAGCAGTCCCTGGTGCTAAGTCAATTACGAACTCTATCTCTCTATCAGGCGAAAGTCCTGTCAAATCGCTCGGAAACACATCCACAAATTCCTCAACCAATTATATCTCTTCCAACTTTGGACTCTCCTTATGAGTATCCACTATGTAGGCTAAGTACCCTACATAACCTTGTTTCAATAACTTCTTGGCCTGCATAATCGTAAGATAACTCGCTTGTCTAGGCAATTTGCTACCATAAAACACTACCTTCGACAGAGTCGTAAGGTTTACATACTTCCTCTGACAATCAATTACCGCCCCATGGTTGAACAACTAATCCATTCCCAGTATAACATCAAATTCCCCAAGTTTTATCGGAATTAAATCTACCATCATCTCATGACCCTTAATGACCAATCTACAGTTCTTGTGTACAAACCTAACAGGAATAACATCCATATTCGAAATCTCTATGTTCAAAGGGTAAGTTAATTCCTCCTTAGGTAAGTCTAAATTCTTAGCAAAGTCATCGGATATAATTGAACAAGTAGCATTCAAATCAAATAATACATAAGCATTAATACTATTGACCGAAATGATACCTGACACCACATCCTTTAATTGCCCAGCATCCTGCACGGTCATGTTGAATGTTCTGGCGGTGGGTCAGCTCGTCTGCGGTGGTCCAGCGATAGTTAAAGTAATGGCGCTGTTGGTTCCTCTTCCCCCATTCGACCCTCCAGCTAGCTTCTTCGGTAATCACGAGCCACGTGATCCTTCGATCCACATGTAAAGAAAGCTCCCTTCTTCGGGTTAGGACAATTCGGCGCAATGTGGCCTTCTTGACCACAGTTGAAACATACCCGCCTTCCTCTCAAGCACACTCCAGTGTGATTCTTCCCACATGTAGCACAAGCTTCAAATCTTCTCTTCTGCTGACTTCCCTGTTGACTCCCAGCAGAAATACTGTCGTTCCACTTCTTATTCTGGTTGTTGGCACCACTACCACCAGCTTTATTCTTAGTCTCATTCTTCTTCTTCTTCTTCTGGTCTTGGTTATACTTGGTCAAGGAATCGCTTCGACCGTCCGCGATGATTGCCTTTTCCAACACTGTAGTAAATGTGTTCAGCTGGACCATGGAGACTTTACTGTACAACCAGGGCTTCAATCCCTGCTCTAACCTTCTTGCCTTCTTCTCATCAGTGTTTACCTGGTACGTCGCAAACCTTGCAAGCTCATTGAATTTTATGGCGTACTCCGACACCGACATTGCTCCCTACTTCAGCTCCAAAAACTGAACCTCCATTTAGTTTTGCGAGCTTACTGGAAAATACATCTCGAATAACATCTCTTTAAATCTGTCCCATATTATCACATCTTCTCCTCCCCGAGCCTTATTCGCTTGCCACCAATAGCTAGCTTCCGACTTCAGCATAAACGTAGCAAAAGCCGTCTTCTGGTCCTCGTTGATTCTGGCCACATCAAAAACCTTCTCCATCTCCATTTCCCACGTTTAGGCCTCAATTAGATTCACGGATCCCTTGAATTCCAGCGGTCCTACTGCTTTGAACTCCTTGAACATCGCAGCTTGAACTTGCGGCTGATTCGCAAGTGCTCCAATTAATAAATTCACCAGTTACTGAACTGGATTGGCGTTAGCCTCATCGTTGTTATTGTTCATTGAACCCTCTTGTTGTTTCTAACGTACTGATCTTCTTCTAGGAGGCATCTTTCTGTTAAGATATACGTTTATTAGATCCCTACTCATCTCTTAAATATTTAAGTTTAACTTAAACATTTAAAATTCACGCTTAAATACACAACACTTCAATAAACTTTGATATTTTATACATTCATAGTTTTTAAAACATAGAAAAGATAACACCTCTGCTATTTACATCCTCTTTCCTGAACTGAAATAAGTTACAGAATTACATCATCATTTTATTCCATTATTATCATAAATTCTGAAACTTACATTTATTTAACACATAAATATCCACATAGTTTATTATTATACTATCTAGGCATGTTAAGACGTCGCACAACCTCTCTACGTTCCTCTTCCATCACCCGAAACACTGTTCTACGATCCACCATATACTACGGTAAATCCTTAAACTGATCTGGGTAATAAAAGACTCGATCCTGGGCCCTATCTATAGCCGAATGAAAAGCATAATCTGTCTCCTTCATCTTGGCCTTCTTGGCTTGAACCTCGTCTTTAGCACGTTCTGCACGTTGAGTAGCCTTCAAGAAAGCATCCTCCGCTCTGGTACGCTTCGCCGACTCCTCTTTCATATCGCTCTTCAGTTTCTCAAGCTCAGCAGTGCGTCATTCCTCTCACTCTACACGTGAACTAGATCCCACTCTACATTTTCAAGACGTTCATCCAGATCTTTAATCGTCTCATCCTTCTGATGTTTGGTGGTCTGTCGCACATCCACCAGTTCCTCTAGCTCCCCGACTCTACCCTGCAGCTCAATGTTGCGGTCATAAACCTACTCGTACATCACAGCGCTGATAAAGTTAGGTGGAAACTCTTATGGGTCCTCCTCCTCTTCCTCTGACTCATCCTCATCATCTAGGTCAAAGACTAGCTCATGCCCTTGACCCACTACTATAATCAAAGGAGATGTCTCTCTCTAAACCAACTCCTCCCAAACAGTATGGATGTCTCGGGGCTCCTCATCCCTAAGCATTTGAGGTAACTCCTCCCTAGCCTGACTGGACTCTCCAACATTCGTCATCCTGACAACAAAATTTTAAGGTTTAATTATTACGTGATACCATTCTATACTCTCGAGTACATAAACATAAACACATAGCACATATGGTAGTTTATTATCTTGACTATTCATCACTATCTTTTTGATTTCTTATAAGGCAACTACCTAAGGTTCATAACCTAAAGCTTTAATACCAACTTATGACACCCCCAAATCCGGGTACTTCATTTCCACAGGATTTGGTGTTCACTATCTAAATAAAACATAACTTACTGCCCATAAATAAGGAATGCCAAATAAATTACAACCTTAATAATAAAATCTTCCTTATAAAAGGATTACATCATTGTCAAAATGTTCCCCAGTTTTCTAACCTTAAACAATCATTAAAAAGTGTGGAATAAAACATCATATAACAACTTAAGACTTATTACAAAACCACATTATAAATATGAACAAGTCTTCGCTACTTGTTCATCTTGCCTTTGCCCTTGCTTGTTGACGGCTTGTCAACCTTCTCAACTATGGCTGCAATGGTTATATATATGCAAGAGTGAGCAAACAAAAGCTCACTTGAATAACAATCAATAATGATAACATATCACTGAATAAATTGAATTAAATAACATTCGCTATCGTCGATTATCAAGAATTGAATACAAGATTTAGAATTCATCTGAGGGTCACAACACCTTGAACTATGTTCTAGGTTGTAAGTATTTCTACTTAGAACCTAGAACATAGTTCATTAAAAAGTGTGGAATAAAACATCATATAACAACTTAAGACTTATTACAAAACCACATCATAAATATGAACAAGTCTTCGCTACTTGTTCATCTTGCCTTTGCCCTTGCTTGTTGACGGCTTGTCAACCTTCTCAACTTTGGCTGCAATGGTTATATATATGCAAGAGTGAGCAAACAAAAGGTCACTTGAATAACAATCAATAATGATAACATATCGCTGAATAAATTGAATTGAATAACATTCGCTATCGTCGATAATCAAGAATTGAATACAAGATTTAGAATTCATCTGAGGGTCACAACACCTTGAACTATGTTCTAGGTTGTAAGTATTTCTACTTAGACCTTTAACAATCGTTAGACTATATGGACCTTCTAACTCGTACTTAGGGGGATCAGCCCTTCGTACCATGTATTGTGCACAAACATCTTAACGCTTTTGCATGGTAATCCCCTATAATAGGGTTGTTCATCTCAGCTTTAATTAACGAGTCCGCACTAAAGAAAGTTTGGTTTGGATAAGCTCAATAGGAAATTTAATGTTCAACTATCATCAACTAAGAAGTAGTTGAATCAAACTTACAATAATTTAAGAGTTTGATAACAAAAGAATTATGGAACAGCTATGAGTCACAACAATAGACATCATATTTAACAGTCATACTTTAGAAGTAAAGTTAAAGCACTTGAAAGATACAATAAAACCTTGCTTGAACAATTAAGCCAAGGTTACATTATTTTCAATAATGAAACTCAATAAGATACTTGTCCAATACGGAATTAAAGAACTTGCATATTCGATAACAATAAAGAATAAAACAACTTGCTCAAACGTAAACAAGAAAGGATAGAACAACTTGCTCAATTAAAAAGTAGAGTTAAGAAACTTGCCTCGTGTGTAAGCTACCAAATAATAACTCGTTCCACAATTATCCTACGTACACGTTATTAACAATAGCAACACAAATTAGTTACAACATAACTAAATCACATCATTAATTAACCAATCCGAGTTAACTCGCAACTCTTAGTCATTAGGTTTAACCATTAGTTAGTTCGTAACATGATCAAACCATATTTCCATGTCAAACTTAAACTTGTTAGTAATTAACAAAGTTATAATTTCAAATCATAGATCTCATATTAAAATATGATTATATACTGTCAAATCAATATATAATTTCATTAACATGCTTTTATAATCATTATATTAACATTCTCAAAGAATTGTACACTTACATAAAATTCTCTGGCTAAACTGCATAAGTGGCGCTGCAGCGCCACATAATGAACTACCAATGGTGTTGCGACGCTACCTCGGCGCTGCAGCGCGAGTGAAATGGCATGGAACCGGCGCTGCTGCGCCATGCTACGTCATCACGCTCTGCATTCCAGTCTCGACACTACAGCGCTGCAGTTAACATACATAACTGGCGTTGCGGCGCCGTGCCACATCACCAGATGCTACTGTGGCGCTGCAGTGCTCTGTTTACTCACAGAACAGGCGCTGCGGCGCCATGACACAGTGGGACGCAGACAACCTCGCAAAAATCACAGAAAAAGTCAATTTGGCTTATTAACTTCGATCAAACATAACTTTTAACTCACATAATTTATACAAAACTTTACAGAAACATAAATTTATGCTTCTAACATGATTTAACACATAAACATCACAACAATCAATTAAAAACCTTTTAATTCCATGATTCTGAAGAAAACTCCATTGTTAAGTGTTCTTGACAAAAATAAACACTGTGACATTGTTTTTTAAACCAAATCACTTAATTGAAATCATGTTGTTTTCTTTTCTTAACATATTATCATAATCTATATCAATTTACATAACATAGCATGAATTAGACATTAATTTTTATATCAAAGAAGCCATTTTTCAAAATACTTTACTGTAAATTGCTATGAACATAATTTTTTCATGTTTATCATATTTACATGAATTAAACAACTACAATACTCATACAAATCATATATAACAGTTTATATATACAATTTAACATATACAACTCATATATACACAAATTCTCATGAAAAACTCAAACATAGAGAAGTAAAATAAACTTTTTCATGAAGAACAATAATTCATAATTTTAAAGTTAGATTATTACCTTTGATTCCTTGTTAGCTTTAGAAGAAAATGATAGCAAGCAACCTCTTTTTAATTTCACAGAGAATTCTTCCTCTCTTTTTTCTCTCTAGTTTTCTCTTTTCTTTCTCTTCTTCTAACTCTAACTTAACGTAAAAACAAATATTGATATAATACATATAATATAACTAACAAATACTTAATCCCTTAATAAATATATATCAGTTATGTTATTTTTGAAAATCAAAAGACACTAAGGCTTTTTTGGCAAAACTGAATTAAAATAGAATTTTAAAAGTTAAGGGCCTTGTGACATCCCAGATTTTTAGAATTTATAAATGAGAATTTAATAAATAAAATTCTTATTATCTGATGTTTTGTGTTTGAGTATGTGAATACGTGTCATATATTGTGAAATATGTGAATTGATGTGAAGAGAATTTAAATGTTAATTTTAATATATATTGATTAAATAAATATTTTAATTAAATTATTTATTGAGTTAAATAAATAATTACATGATTATTATGGAGTAAGGTAATTAAGTGTAGTATATTAATTAAATGGGTATTTAGTATTTGATTTAATTGATATAATGATTTTATGTTATAGTTCTAATTTAATTGAGATAATTAAATTAGATGAGTAAGGTGATGAGTGTTACATGCAATTATAATTAGCAAGTAATTATAATTATGTGTTAATTTTATGTGCTTAATTGATGTTAGACTTTTAATTAATTAAATTAGAATGTTAAGATTTAATTAATTAAAGGATAACATTAAGAATATGTGTTAAAGGATTTATGAAAAGAATAAAAAGAGTTTTTTAAAAATCGTTTTTCCAAACAAGGCCCTTGCATTATTTTTAAGTTCGTTTTGCCAAACGGGGCCTTAACTATTTAAAAACCTATTTTTTTTAAAAAATAACTTGTTTTGCCAAACAAGCCTTATGGCTTTTTAAATTCTAATTGTAACTTATATATTAATGGTACTTATTATATTTAATATATGTCATTATGTAGTGGAAGTTATATGTATTATAATTATGTAATTTATGTATATTATATTATATGTATATTACGTTAGATTAAAACAAGAGTTAGAAAAACAAAGTTAGTTTGCTTGAGAGAAAAAGAAAGAGAAGAGAAGAATTAGAGAAGAAGAGAAGGAAAGAAAGGAAGAACGTAAGAGAATAATCATCTTCTTCTTCAAACATCTAAGCAGAAAGGGTATGTCTTAATTTTCTTATGTTTTTATATGTTTTCCTTATGATTGTTCATGAGTATGGGTTCTCTGTGTATATGATTTAGCATGAAAGTTATACATATTTGATGTACATATATAAATTGTGTTTATAATAGTTTATATATGAATTGTATGCCATAAACAAGGATTTTTAGAAATCAAAGTTTTGTCAGAACATGTTTTAAATGGAGAATATGTGTTCACGTGGAGTTTTCATGTTTTGGTTAACTTTAGAGTAAAATTGATGAAATTAGTATATGTTAATATGCTTGTTAGAATTGTTTTTGATGATATCTTGAATCATGGAAAGAAAATGCATGAATTTCTTAAAAAATTATTTTACAGTGAATGGTTTTGGAAAATATATGAGTTTCTATGAAAATGTCAAAATTGAGTTGTTAAAACCTTTGATTTCATTGCTTGGACAATTTTTGTGATTGAAAGCATCTATATAACATGTGTAGTATTGTGTATGCATGTCTTACATTGTTTGAGTGACTGATAATTGTCGTTGTTGAATTGTTTGGGTTAGCAGTGAAGCAGAGTGCCGTTGCTGCACTGTTTCTGTCTGTGTTCCTGCGCAGCTGCGCCGACAACAAGGGTAGAAGCAGCGCAGCTGCGCTGCTGGATTTTCTGGGTTTTGACACCTGCGCAGCTGTACCGGTGCCAAGGCTTGTGGCTGCGCAGCTGCGCTGCTGGCTGAGCAGAGGCAGAGAACTCTAGTTATTTGTTCAAGTTTTAAAACCTAAATTATTTTGTTTCTATGATAATGATCATGTACCAAGTTGCAATAACATATTGTTATCATGAATTTGACAATTTCATAACTGAAAAAGAAAAGAGGTTTTGGAAAATCTTAAAGTATTATTTGAATTGTTTATAATAGATATTAAATTATAATTGTTTAAATATAACTTAGCTAATATGATATATATAATTATAATTTGAATAATTATAATTATAGTAAAGGTTTAATGTAAATTATGATTGTTAAATTATAATGAATTGAGTTGATTGTTTTAATTAAAGTAAATATTTAACTTAAAGTATAATTTGTTTAATTATAACTTAATATGTGATTATAATTTGGAATAATTATAATCAAGGTAAAAGTGTAATTTAAATTATAATTTATATAATTATAATTTAATGAGGGCATGAATAGAAATTGAGTATTTATAATCTAAGTAATGGTTTAATTTAAATATGTTTAAATTATGATTTAATGCATGATGTAATTGATTCATTATAAATTATGATTGTTTAATTATAGTTTGATTAAAGTGGATGTTTAAATTATAATTTTTTTAATTAGAATTTAAAATGAGTATGTAATTATTAATTGATTAATCATGTGAAATATAATATGATTATGTGATGTGATTAATTATGTGGTAATTAATTATTAACTTATTAGTTAAAGAGGAATGAGTTAACCTAAAGTGGATAACGATGAGGATTAGCTATGTGATAATTAACTGATATTGTTAATTATACATATGATTTGACAGCGAGTGTCAAACGAGTAAATAAAAGAGAATTAGAAAGTATAAAGTAGTATTTACTTAGACATTTGATAAGCGTTACTAGGTGACTAATAATTGATACGTATGGTAATACGTTATGTAGGATCATGAAGCAGATTATATTAAGCTATTTTTCGGTATTTGGTAATCTACGAGCCAGGCAAGTCTTTCGGTTCCTATTTTTTATGTGAACTTGATGATATTATGAACTGTTTTAAATTGTTTTGCAAAGATCATGATATGTTATATATGTTGTGAACATGAATGTTAAAGTCAATTTATGACTATATTAATTGATTAAAGAATGTTGATTGAGTAAGGAACTCAATCTTTATATTTGCTATGTGAATTGAAGCATGTATGCCATATTACTTTAATTATTATGAGATGTATGTTGAGCATGTTATTATGTGTTATGTGATGCATGAAAACTGTTAGAACTTCCTGAGCTGTCGAGCTCACTCTTGCAAATAACCATTTTTGCAGGTCAAGAATGGAAAGTAATGATATGTGCTAGTTAAACTTTAATTGAGATAAATAGCGATGCGAGGAATTATTTATTCTAGATGAGTAATGTAATTGTTTTAAATGTAACATGATTGATAAATTATAAGTTGAGCTATTCGATGCATATGGATATTGCTTCATGATGTAAGACTTATATAGTCATTTTGTTGTAACGATTCATGATATAGATTTGAATCAAGGAGATGTTATGTAAAAGTTGAGATTCAGGGCAATAAAGAAAGAATTATATAAAAGTTTTAATTATTACGTATTTTTAGTGATTTTAATATCGAATCATGATGTAAAGTTAGAATAAAGTTGTACTGTTAACGATCGAGAAGAGGAATTATATTGTACGAATTTTGGGGTCGTTACAGGCCTTGTTTGGTAAAACTAAATTAAAACTCTTTTAATTTATTTTAATAACTCCTTTACTACATAGTTTAAATGTCACACTTTATTCAATTAAGTTTTAATATTACAAGTTTAATAAATTAAAGCTAACATCAACTTGTTAAATAAAATTGCCACATAAATTAAATTGGTACACAATTATAATTTATTTATTAATCACAATTTCATGTAACAAATTAGTAAATCTCTAATTTAATTATTAAATTAAATTAGACATTACTATAATTATTCATTAAAACATTAATACCAAGTTATCACATAATAATTCATCTAATTTATTTATCTCAATTAAATTAAAACTTCAACCACAAAATTATTAAACATCAATTTAATTAATATATTATATTTAATTAAATTACTCCACCGCATAATCACATCAATTATTTATTCAACTCAATAAATAAATCAACTAAAATATTTATTTAATTCAATAAATATTTAAAACTAAAATACAAAAATCTCGTTCATTACAGCATTAACCAAGAAGGATACTGGAATGTTGGTAAAATTATTATGGACCGCACCATGTCTAATAATATATAATTTTTCCTTTAAGATACATCAATCAATTATTGTGTATCAGAAAACGTCCATTATGAGATAAACCCATTTGAAATGATCTAAAAACTTATTGCATAAATATTCCCTTCATCGATCCAATCAAAGAATCCTAATACTTTGCCAATTTGTTTCACTTCTGAATTATTTGAACCTTTCAAATGATTCAGACTTGTATTTATCAAATACAAATATTCAACAATTTGAATGATCATCTCCTTTTCTCTTACTAGTTTATTCAATATGCAATTTTTTTATGTGAGTCGAGTATACAAAGTCCATTAAGCAATCTTCCAGTTCTATACAAAACATTATTATTATAAATAAAACAACAATTGTTCTTAAATATAGTTCCAAAAATTTCATTGTCTAACAACAAAATGGAAATAATATTTCTAACAAGAACTAGAATACAATAACAACTTATTGACTTAATAGACTTGCTCGTAAGCAATGCTAAACTATAAGTTTCTATGGCTAATGCAGCAACATTTGCTTCATTTTCCACTCATAGGATTACTTATCCCTTGCTTAGCTTTCTACTTCTGCTTGTTCCCTATATAAATCTCTATTTATAAGAATCACAGCCGGTATCCAATATCCAAGTAGAAACTTGACTTACATTAAGATTTATTTCAATCATGAACAAACATGTATCTGTAACTGAGGCTTCACTAAGCTTCTTTTCGTTAGCTTTTGCAAGACACTTCTTGCAGTTTCTTTTCCAGTGTCCAGGCTTATTGTAGTTTAAGCAAACTCCTTTGCTATCTGTATCAGTTTTGTTCTTATTATCCTTTATTTTTGCCTTCTTTGAATTGTTCTTCTTTTCAGAAGATCCTTTCGCCCTCTTCCGCTTCCTGGAAGAATCATCTACCACTAAGACTTGGTCTTTCTTAGGTGAAAAGTGATTCTCAGCAGTTTTCAACATGTTAAACAAATAGCTAGACTGACAACTAGCTTCTTTATATGAAAAATCACAACAATTGAGAAAAGGAGTCCGGGAGTGACTACAAGATCAAATCTTGGCTCAACTCTTCATCCATGACAAACCCATGTTGTCCTAATTGTTCAATCAAATTGATCATGTTGAGGACACATGTCTGTACTGTAGTGCCATCGGTCATTCTAGATCGGAAGAACTCCTTATATATTTGATATCTAGCAGTCCTACTTTCACCATTCAACTACTTGAAATGTAGGAATATAGTAGGAGCATCCATAGTTTCATGCTGACGCTGAAGCTCGTTACTCATAGATGCGAGCATGATGCTTGAACCAACTATGCATCATCTTGCCACTTTCTAAAAATAACAGTCTTTTCCTCAGAGGTATTGTCTGCAACCATTGCAGACACTGGCGTATTCAGAACATAAGATAGCCTTTTCAGCCTTGAGGACTATTCCCAAATTCCTTAACCAATCCGTTTAATTCGGCCCAGTTAAATAACATCTTATATACTCCGCAGTGATAGTAAATTAGATATTGTAAAATTCTATAATGAATATGTAATTTAACAACATTAGCATGCATTCATTTTATTAATCACCAGATTAATTTAGGTCTTTATTAAAATGGTGTCTCCTACTATTTCTTCAAACTATATAACCCTATTTTGTATACAGTTTTGCAGATTTTGTATTTGTGATTTTGTAAAATCTTCTTAGTGAGAAAGGATCTAATATATAATAAATATATAGCAATGTATGTGCACAACAAACTATATATTTATTCAAAAGGTAGACAACTCTTGTCGATTACATCTCCATGTAACTCCTTTTATTTATTTTGCCTCTTAAATTAAATGGGCAAGTGTGTGCACATTTGAACTAAAATAATTTAAGTTAAGTTAGACCCAACATTTTCTTGTAAGTAAAGAGAAAAATACAGTCCTTGTGTGTGCATAACAAAATAGTATTGTTCAATTCCTTATAAACATCCAATGTAACAAAATAACATTTTAAATATTTAATACTTGCCTTGTGTGTGCACAACAAACTCATATTAAATGTTCGATACTTTATTATTTTACTATGCTAGAAGGCTACGTTCGACATTCTTCAATGTCTTTGAACGTACTTGTAACGACCCCAAATCAGGACTATTTCTCTTCCCGATCTTGTGCGTTAATATTATCTTGTTCTAGCTTTTAAAACATTATTTAATGTTAAAATAGCTAAATATGCAGAATAATTTTTTTTTCTTTATTCCATTCATTCGTTCCCTGAATCTCAACCTTTACGATTCTCTTTTATAATGAAATCATATTTATTTAATGATTTCTCTTATCAGAGTTATATTAATATATATATAACTCAATATTAATTCTTTCTTATATAGTAATGTTACTATATCACTTTATTTTTATAACGTATTCATTGCCACACATCTACAATAAATATTCTTTATTGAATATTTTAAACTATACATTGCTGTTGATTACATATATTAAACCATCAGTCATAGGTTTCTACCATTTCTAATGTAAGAAAGTGTATCCATTTCGCACATCCATCAATCTTCATCATCTATACAGCAAGAAATATTGCTTAACATCATTAACCTGCAAAATATTTATGTTTGCAAGATTGAGCTCGACGGCCTAGCAAATTTAACAGTCTATCATGTTTCACATAACACACAACTCTATATGCAACATACTTTCTTTACTATGCATATTTTACATGCATCAATAAATCTTCTACTAGACATATCACAGTTCTATAATTTCATGCAATACATTTATACATGCCTTTTTTTACATATTACATTCTCTCACAAAATATGCTATCACAGATCACATAAAGCAATTGAGTTCCATAACCCAATTGACTTAGTCATATTTTGACTTTAACAATTTAATAAACATGGTATACAACCCACCATATAATCACATACAATCCACAAACATAACAGAACTGAAAAACTTGCCTTGATTGGAGATTATCGCTAAAATTTAACATTAGTTTCTCCACAATTCCTACACAATCGTGTTTACATATACACACGTATTAGGTATCCATTTATGTAACAAAACATGCATGTATATTTATTAATAATAATTATTAGTTTACACAAACTAATATTATTTATTCTAACTCAAAAAGAATAGTAGTTTATTTAAAAACATAATTCTTTTTATAACCTTTTTATGCTAAATAAAGGTCCCTCACATTTTCATATGTAAATATATTACATATCGAAGCTTAAATCATTTATATTCTATTTTAGGAATATTTTTTACCTTTATTTGCGAATTTAGGTTCTAAACAGATATTATATATCATTTATAGTAAAAACTCAATTTACTATATTATTTTTTTGATTTAAATAATTTTTATACATTTTTGTCCACTCATGAGTCAACTCAAACCATTGCCTCATACGCAAATATTTTACTTCGTTAACAAATTTACTTCGTATATATTCTCACGATTAATTCGCATTCTCACTTTATATATATATATATATATATATATATATATATATATATATATGTAAAGTCCGTTAGGAAATTCTTTATTCAAGAATTTTCGTTTTGAATTTCGAAAAGCTTCGTTTCATTATTCTTAGGACCATTATATTATTTTTAACAGATCCACACTTTTCATTTCACATTTTCACTAGATACGTATATATATATATATATATATATATATTAAATATACATATATATTTCGCTATATAAATTTTTAGCTCAAAAATCTCATTTTGAACTCCGAAAACCTCAAAATAATATATTTATGATTAATACAAAATTTTACAGGTCTCTCACTCTTTGTTCCACCATAAAATCCTTTTATAGGCAACCTTGGTTTTTATTTCGCTTAAATATGTAAATTTATATTTATTACATATTTTTATTGCATTATTTATGCCCGAAAGAATGTTTCTCGGCATAAAATATCCTTTATAGTCAAATCTTGTCCCGTAGGACTTTATTAGATTTATTATGACTTATTATTCCGCCGGAACGCGATTCGAAACGTCGAACGTCAAAATCGCATCGTCGCGTCGACGCTCGGCGTCGCCCAAATTTTAAGTTCTGACATGCATGTTCGCTCATTTTTAATTTTCAAATCATAAGTCGTATAACAGAAATTTTTCGGGCATGTTATAGATCTCATGTCATAGTATTTTAGAAAAATTTTAAACTTTGAAAACGGATCATGAGAACTCATCAAAAACGTGCTTAAAAATGATGTCAGAACACATTTCCAGCCCAACGCCGCTCTGCCAACAGCGGGCGCGCGCGGGCTCGAGCGGGCGAGCGCGGGCGCTGCTGCGCACGGCGGCGTGCTGAAATCTGCTCGACTTCTTATCAACGCAGCCACTTCGCGATTTTCGTACGCTCTGTTCGTTTATCGGATTAATCTGATTTTTGGATATGTTATACTTGACATATCAAAGTATTTTTAAAAAATATCACCACTGATATTTAGGTATTTTAAGCTGTTCAAATAATGCGTCCAAAAAGGCTCTTCGCACTAGTTTTTCAACTTTGCGATTAACGTTCAAAACTCGCCTCGCTCCGTTCTAACCCGACTTTCTTTACAAATAAATCTCAATTAACATAATAAGACTTGTTCCAAATGTCGGATTCGTTAAATTCCAACTTGTTATCCGTGTTGGTTCTTTAAGGTCATTTATCGAACATATAACGTGCGTTATTTGTTCAAGTCGATTGCTTATTAATTTGTTACCGATTTTTTGCCACAAATCCATCCTTATACATCCCACAATCCATACCTAGCCACCAAGTCTCTAAAACCCATCGTTCCATTAATAATTCAAGCATAAAAGCAAACTAAAATGAATGTTAGTAAACTAAAGTTTACTAATAACATCAAATTTTGATTCTTTGGATTCAAAATTAATTTCAACTCTATATTTCATATACATAAATCAAATATTGATTTACTACAAAGAAATTCCATTAATAATTCTATCTAACTTACTAAACTTCCAAAATCCCAAGTTTAGCAATAAAATTATATATCATATAACTTTGATAAAATTCAAAGAAATTACATAAGGAATAATACCTTATGCTCATAATCTTCTATTATTCCAAGCTTGAAATCCTCTCAAATTCTCTAATCTTTGGTTCCAATTTGTCCATGCTCCCTCAAACAATACAATTTCTTCACTTTTCATTTTTGGAAAATTACAAAATCTCAACAATATGGGAGAGAGAGACTTCGGACATGGGGAAGGAAGAAGAAAGAATGAGGGAGACTTCTCCTAAATTCTTAGTCAACTCAACTTGGTGCCCAAGCTTAATAATGAGTAGCCTTCACTCTTCATTCTCTCCTCTAACTCACGGCAAGACAAAGAAATGGAATAGCTTGGATATTAAGTTTGTAATAGTAAGTTGAGTGAACTAGAAATTAACCCATTTGCTTAATTAATTAACTCACCCACTTAAACTTTTAATCCCTTTGTTGAATAAATAATTTATCCCATAGTTAGCAACTAGATTATATATTCCAAGTTACTAAGTTACCACCTTAAATAATTTTACTCAATAGGAATCATATAATTATACAATTACATATTCCTAAAATAAAACATAATATCTCTTAACTACATATTTATTTGTTTTAAAATAAATATGCAACACCTAATATTCCATGCAAATACCATTATATGCGTACTTAAGATATTACAACAATTATAATATCCTTGTCTCATCAACATCAATTCATTAAAGAACTTATTTACCTTCTTAAGATATTATAATAAATATAATATCCTTCATTTATTAAAATAATTCCTTATAAGAATTCACTCTAATACACTTGAGTAAAGTATATATAAATATTATATACGTAAATCATCTCCTTTAATACATTACGCAAATTGCTCATAACAATTTTATTTTCTCGCATAATGAATATATATAAATATTATAAATATATTTATTACAAATACTCCAAGTAATACTCATATACTTCCATCACATCTAGAAAATAATTAATAAATTTATTCTCTCACATTATAAATTGAATTATGTCAATTTAAAATAATATTCTCTCTTTATTAAAATAATTCAACAATATTTTTTTTTTAATATCTTTTAATTAAAGTATACCATAATATTTGTATACTTAAACTAATTATTTCCTTTTCCTTTCTATAAATTGTTTTTAACAATTTAACTGCAGTAAATATTATAATATATTCGCTACATTAAAACATGCATGCATTACACTCAATAATGTAATATATGATTTCTTTAATAAAATTATGGTTATACATTAAGTATATTTAATGCCACCAATTACCACATTAAAATAATCAATTATTTTAATTTTTAGCCATCTCATTTCCTTTAATAAATTGCTCCTACAATTTATTTATAAGTAATAAATATATACTTCTAATATATTTATTAACATAAACATCACACATTGCATAGTACTTACTCACATATGTAATAATATCACTCAACATATCATTTAATAAGAATTTTACTTATTAAATTCTTATTTTAATAATTCTCAAAAATTCGGGTTCTTACATTCTTCCCCCCTTATAAGGATTCCGTCCTCGGAATCACAATAACGAGTCGTTCTTAATCGGTTTAGATCTCATTATTTCTTATTACCTCATCGTTGAATCATTTCAACGTACATTTGCTTAGATCTTATATCACCTATCTGCTTCCTTTCCTTAGTCCATTCTTATAGGTTCCAATTCTTAACTGCTGTTTAAACTCAATTATGTTACGAGTATTATTTACTTCTTAATGTTTTCCCCTTTTTTTTTGCTAAGGGTATTTCTGAACCATTACATTCTTCATATTCTTATAAAAGTCCTATAATTCTCGGACTTACTTTTTTCATTCTTTCACGTTTTTAATTTTCACGTGACTTTCTTAACAATTTTCATTATTCGAATTTTTTTTCCCCTCATAACTCTGCCTTTTTCCTTCTTCAAGGATTCACCAACCATTTTCGTATTCCGCGACTTACTTCCTCTTAAGAAATTTCATTCTTTCTATACCCAACCTCCGAAAAATAGAAATTCTCCACAATTGATCGATAATTGTGAAGCAATATGAATAATTCAAGAATCTAAAAGATTCGCTTAAAAAACTTTCTGTATCATAATAAAGTCATACAGACCATAAACTTGTTTTTGAAAAGGTTTCAACATACATTTTATCTGTAAACCGACATATCTTACGGACATATAGGTGATTAGCCTGTTATGTCCTGTGTTGATCCATATTAGAACGTCATTTGCGTTCCTCGTCACTGCCATTCGGCACAATTTGAACAACATTTGTGTTCATCGTCACCGTCCCTAGGACGCAATATAAATTCGAATGACATTTACGTTCATCGTCACCGCTATAAAGCGCAAACAGAATTTTCCATTTTGGATGTTCTGTATCGATCAACACTATCTATGCGGAACAATTATTTCAGTTCCTCTTTGCCGTCCCCAGGACGCAATATAAAATAATTCCATTATAAGGAAGTTCTTACTCAATCTGGAGTCCATACTCAATCAATTTAGTTGGACAGTTCAAAATCTTAATATAAAAGAAATATATGATTCTGTGTCTAGCCGATTCAAATGGCTTTTGACACTTCTTTATTTACTAAAGTATTGAAAATCATTTTATGACGCATAGTACCGCACTGTTTTTAACAATTCGTCGAGAATGTCGTCATTTGTCATATCTACATCATATTAATGATGGATTAATAAAATTCTTTTGATATTTTTCAAGTCATTTGTCTAGCTAAAACAATTAGCATAGACATAAGAAACCATTGAACTTTTTTTTTTTTATAAAACTTATTGGTTCAACAATTTGACCCAATATATTTTTTCAAAAATACAATAGTGCGATTGTTAGCACGATTCCAATAAATTTCGAAATGTAGCATAGCTAATAGATTTGAGAATATCCATTTCTTCTTCATCCACTTTAACTATTTCCAAAATCTTTACCATACAATTCTGTTCATCTCTAACACCATTAACTCCCACTATATTAAACTAACCCTATACCCTGGAATAGTTCATCAAACATACCACACGTTATAAGTTCAGGAACTTACCACAATCAAATGGGTTTAGGAACTTATCCTAGTCAGACCAAAGTCATCTATTCGCTGAGGGGTTCCACCATACGAGATTATGAGTCATGAACTTATCATAAGTGTGAGTTTTAAGAACTCATACCTAATCTTATATTCTCTAACTATCAAATATAATTATGAGAAAAGAATCACCTTCTCGTCATAGGTATATCGATAGTGCGATACCAACATTTCAATGATTATCAATGTGATATACTAAGTGTAAGCACAAAATCCCCGCCCATACAAAGGATTGTACAACTCAGCTACCACATGAGTCCTCAGTTGAAATCCCACTTAATCTCATTAAATCTTATCTTGTTCTTTGCTCAATACAAATTTTATTTAATTTGTATTTCATCATTCATAACTCTTTCCGAGTTTTATTCTTGTACTATTACATAGTACCATTCCCATATAGCCATTCTGCTATAAAGTTTCAATCATTTAATTGATTATCTGCCTTTCTTTGACTTGACCAGATCACGTTGTGATCTTATCTTATAATCGTGTTATATTACGATTCTTTCTCATTCTATGATCGTTTAATTTTTACGATCTTCTTTCTTTCTTCTCTAATCATATTATTTTATGATTATTAGATTCAGGTGTCCCCTGATCCTTTACTTCTTACCTTTTAAGATTTTTCTTTGAATCTTCTTGTATTTCTAGGACTTAACCCATCTTCATCTACGTATGTGAAAAGAATGACCTTTCTATCATACATATTCATAACTCTATACTACGTACACATCGAGTCTCTAACAGTGTTCAATATAGTAAGCTGAGTGGTTTTCCACAAACAACCAACAAACTAGTTTCCCGTCTCGTCTACACTGTATTTCACAGCGAGTTAGATCGGTTGCTAGTTCGTATTAACTGTCGCTCTCTAACGAAATCGTTTAGCCCAGATACTATACATCAACCATTAAAAAGTACGACTGTATCACTACTTAAACTTAACTTCTTTTTTTTTTTTCATCTACCTTGCTTACGATTATAGCCTAAGGTTCACTTACCTAAGGTTTATAATCTTTAGCTTTGATACCACTTGTAACGACCCCAAAATCAGGACTATTTCTCTTCCCGATCTTGTGCGTTAATATTATCTTGTTCTAGCTTTTAAAACATTATTTAATGTTAAAATAGCTAAATATGCAGAATAATTTTTTTTTCTTTATTCCATTCATTCGTTCCCTGAATCTCAACCTTTACGATTCTCTTTTATAATGAAATCATATTTATTTAATGATTTCTCTTATCAGAGTTATATTAATATATATAACTCAATATTAATTCTTTCTTATATAGTAATGTTACTATATCACTTTATTTTTATAACGTATTCATTGCCACACATCTAAAACAAATATTCTTTATTGAATATTTTAAACTATACATTGCTGTTGATTACATATATTAAACCATCAGTCATAGGTTTCTACCATTTCTAATGTAAGAAAGTGTATCCATTTCGCACATCCATCAATCTTCATCATCTATACAGCAAGAAATATTGCTTAACATCATTAACCTGCAAAATATTTATGTTTGCAAGATTGAGCTCGACGGCCCAGCAAATTTAACAGTCTATCACGTTTCACATAACACACAACTCTATATGCAACATACTTTCTTTACTATGCATATTTTACATGCATCAATAAATCTTCTACTAGACATATCACAGTTCTATAATTTCATGCAATACATTTATACATGCCTTTTTTTACATATTACATTCTCTCACAAAATATGCTATCACAGATCACATAAAGCAATTGAGTTCCATAACCCAATTGACTTAGTCATATTTTGACTTTAACAATTTAATAAACATGGTATACAACCCACCATATAATCACATACAATCCACAAACATAACAGAACTGAAAAACTTGCCTTGATTGGAGATTATCGCTAAAATTTAACATTAGTTTCTCCACAATTCCTACACAATCGTGTTTACATATACACACGTATTAGGTATCCATTTATGTAACAAAACATGCATGTATATTTATTAATAATAATTATTAGTTTACACAAACTAATATTATTTATTCTAACTCAAAAAGAATAGTAGTTTATTTAAAAACATAATTTTTTTTATAACCTTTTTATGCTAAATAAAGGTCCCGCACATTTTCATATGTAAATATATTACATATCGAAGCTTAAATCATTTATATTCTATTTTAGGAATATTTTTTTACCTTTATTTGCGAATTTAGGTTCTAAACAGATATTATATATCTTTTATAGTAAAAACTCAATTTACTATATTATTTTTTTGATTTAAATAATTTTTATACATTTTTGTCCACTCATGAGTCAACTCAAACCATTGCCTCATACGCAAATATTTTACTTCGTTAACAAATTTACTTCGTATATATTCTCACGATTAATTCGCATTCTCACTTTATATATATATATATATATGTAAAGTCCGTTAGGAAATTCTTTATTCAAGAATTTTCGTTTTGAATTTCGAAAACCTTCGTTTCATTATTCTGAGGACCATTATATTATTTTTAACAGATCCACACTTTTCATTTCACATTTTCACTAGATACGTATATATATATATATATATATATATATATATATTAAATATACATCTATATACCGCTATATAAATTTTTAGCTCAAAAATCTCATTTTGAACTCCGAAAACCTCAAAATAATATATTTATGATTAATACAAAATTTTACAGGTCTCTCACTCTTTGTTGCACCATAAAATCCTTTTATAGGCAACCTTGGTTTTTATTTCGCTTAAATATGTAAATTTATATTTATTACATATTTTTATTGCATTATTTATGCCCGAAAGAATGTTTCTCGGCATAAAATATCCTTTATAGTCAAATCTTGTCCCGTAGGACTTTATTAGATTTATTATGACTTATTATTCCGCCGGAACGCGATTCGAAACGTCGAACGTCAAAATCGCTCGTCGCGTCGACGCTCGGCGTCGCCCAAATTTTAAGTTCTGACATGCATGTTCGCTCATTTTTAATTTTCAAATCATAAGTCGTATAACAGAAATTTTTCGGGCATGTTATAGACCTCATGTCATAGTATTTTAGAAAAATTTTAAACTTTGAAAACGGATCATGAGAACTCATCAAAAACGCGCTTAAAAATGATGTCAGAACACATTTCCAGCCCAACGCCGCTCTGCCACCAGCGGGCGCGCGCGGGCTCGAGCGGGCGCGCTCGGGCGTTGCTGCGCACGGCGGCGTGCTGAAATCTGCTCGACTTCTTATCAACGCAGCCACTTCGCGATTTTCGTACGCTCTGCTCGTTTATCGGATTAATCTGATTTTTGGATATGTTATACTTGGCATATCAAAGTATTTTAAAAAAATATCACCACTGATATTTAAGTATTTTAAGCTGTTCAAATAATGCGTCCAAAAAGGCTCTTCGCACTAGTTTTTCAACTTTGCGATTAACGTTCAAAACTCGCCTCGCTCCGTTCTAACCCGACTTTCTTTACAAATAAATCTCAATTAACATAATAAGACTTGTTCCAAATGTCGGATTCGTTAAATTCCAACTTGTTATCCGTGTTGGTTCTTTAAGGTCATTTATCGAACATATAACGTGCGTTATTTGTTCAAGTCGATTGCTTATTAATTTGTTACCGATTTTTTGCCACAAATCCATCCTTATACATCCCACAATCCATACCTAGCCACCAAGTCTCTAAAACCCATCGTTCCATTAATAATTCAAGCATAAAAGCAAACTAAAATGAATGTTAGTAAACTAAAGTTTACTAATAACATCAAATTTTGATTCTTTGGATTCAAAATTAATTTCAACTCTATATTTCATATACATAAATCAAATATTGATTTACTACAAAGAAATTCCATTAATAATTCTATCTAACTTACTAAACTTCCAAAATCCCAAGTTTAGCAATAAAATTATATATCATATAACTTTGATAAAATTCAAAGAAATTACATAAGGAATAATACCTTATGCTCATAATCTTCTATTATTCCAAGCTTGAAATCCTCTCAAATTCTCTAATCTATGGTTCCAATTTGTCCATGCTCCCTCAAACAATACAATTTCTTCACTTTTCATTTTTGGAAAATTACAAAATCTCAACAATATGGGAGAGAGAGACTTCGGACATGGGGAAGGAAGAAGAAAGAATGAGGGAGACTTCTCCTAAATTCTTAGTCAACTCAACTTGGTGCCCAAGCTTAATAATGAGTAGCCTTCACTCTTCATTCTCTCCTCTAACTCACGGCAAGACAAAGAAATGGAATAGCTTGGATATTAAGTTTGTAATAGTAAGTTGAGTGAACTAGAAATTAACCCATTTGCTTAATTAATTAACTCACCCACTTAAACTTTTAATCCCTTTGTTGAATAAATAATTTATCCCATAGTTAGCAACTAGATTATATATTCCAAGTTACTAAGTTACCACCTTAAATAATTTTACTCAATAGGAATCATATAATTATACAATTACATATTCCTAAAATAAAACATAATATCTCTTAACTACATATTTATTTGTTTTAAAATAAATATGCAACACCTAATATTCCATGCAAATACCATTATATGCGTACTTAAGATATTACAACAATTATAATATCCTTGTCTCATCAACATCAATTCATTAAAGAACTTATTTACCTTCTTAAGATATTATAATAAATATAATATCCTTCATTTATTAAAATAATTCCTTATAAGAATTCACTCTAATACACTTGAGTAAAGTATATATAAATATTATATACGTAAATCATCTCCTTTAATACATTACGCAAATTGCTCATAACAATTTTATTTTCTCGCATAATGAATATATATAAATATTATAAATATATTTATTACAAATACTCCAAGTAATACTCATATACTTCCATCACATCTAGAAAATAATTAATAAATTTATTCTCTCACATTATAAATTGAATTATGTCAATTTAAAATAATATTCTCTCTTTATTAAAATAATTCAATAATATATATTTTTTTAATATCTTTTAATTAAAGTATACCATAATATTTGTATACTTAAACTAATTATTTCCTTTTCCTTTCTATAAATTGTTTTTAACAATTTAACTGCAGTAAATATTATAATATATTCGCTACATTAAAACATGCATGCATTACACTCAATAATGTAATATATGATTTCTTTAATAAAATTATGGTTATACATTAAGTATATTTAATGCCACCAATTACCACATTAAAATAATCAATTATTTTAATTTTTAGCCATCTCATTTCCTTTAATAAATTGCTCCTACAATTTATTTATAAGTAATAAATATATACTTCTAATATATTTATTAACATAAACATCACACATTGCATAGTACTTACTCACATATGTAATAATATCACTCAACATATCATTTAATAAGAATTTTATTTATTAAATTCTTATTTTAATAATTCTCAAAAATTCGGGTTCTTACATTCTTCCCCCCTTATAAGGATTCCGTCCTCGGAATCACAATAACGAGTCGTTCTTAATCGGTTTAGATCTCATTATTTCTTATTACCTCATCGTTGAATCATTTCAACGTACATTTGCTTAGATCTTATATCACCTATCTGCTTCCTTTCCTTAGTCCATTCTTATAGGTTCCAATTCTTAACTGCTGTTTAAACTCAATTATGTTACGAGTATTATTTACTTCTTAATATTTTCCCCTTTTTTTTTGCTAAGGGTATTTCTGAACAATTACATTCTTCATATTCTTATAAAAGTCCTATAATTCTCGGACATACTTTTTTCATTCTTTCACGTTTTTAATTTTCACGTGACTTTCTTAACAATTTTCATTATTCGAATTTTTTTCCCCTCATAACTCTGCCTTTTTCCTTCTTCAAGGATTCACCAACCATTTTCGTATTCCGCGACTTACTTCCTCTTAAGAAATTTCATTCTTTCTATACCCAACCTCCGAAAAATAGAAATTCTCCACAATTGATCGATAATTGTGAAGCAATATGAATAATTCAAGAATCTAAAAGATTCGCTTAAAAAACTTTCTGTATCATAATAAAGTCATACAGACCATAAACTTGTTTTTGAAAAGGTTTCAACATACATTTTATCTGTAAACCGACATATCTTACGGACATATAGGTGATTAGCCTGTTATGTCCTGTGTTGATCCATATTAGAACGTCATTTGCGTTCCTCGTCACTGCCATTTGGCACAATTTGAACAACATTTGTGTTCATCGTCACCGTCCCCAGGACGCAATATAAATTCGAATGACATTTACGTTCATCGTCACCGCTATAAAGCGCAAACAGAATTTTCCATTTTGGATGTTCTGTATCGATCAACACTATCTATGCGGAACAATTATTTCAGTTCCTCTTTGCCGTCCCCAGGACGCAATATAAAATAATTCCATTATAAGGAAGTTCTTACTCAATCTGGAGTCCATACTCAATCAATTTAGTTGGACAGTTCAAAATCTTAATATAAAAGAAATATATGATTCTGTGTCTAGCCGATTCAAATGGCTTTTGACACTTCTTTATTTACTAAAGTATTGAAAATCATTTTATGACGCATAGTACCGCACTGTTTTTAACAATTCGTCGAGAATGTCGTCATTTGTCATATCTACATCATATTAATGATGGATTAATAAAATTCTTTTGATATTTTTCAAGTCATTTGTCTAGCTAAAACAATTAGCATAGACATAAGAAACCATTGAACTTTTTTTTTTTTATAAAACTTATTGGTTCAACAATTTGACCCAATATATTTTTTCAAAAATACAATAGTGCGATTGTTAGCACGATTCCAATAAATTTCGAAATGTAGCATAGCTAATAGATTTGAGAATATCCATTTCTTCTTCATCCACTTTAACTATTTCCAAAATCTTTACCATACAATTCTGTTCATCTCTAACACCATTAACTCCCACTATATTAAACTAACCCTATACCCTGGAATAGTTCATCAAACATACCACACGTTATAAGTTCAGGAACTTACCACAATCAAATGGGTTTAGGAACTTATCCTAGTCAGACCAAAGTCATCTATTCGCTGAGGGGTTCCACCATACGAGATTATGAGTCATGAACTTATCATAAGTGTGAGTTTTAAGAACTCATACCTAATCTTATATTCTCTAACTATCAAATATAATTATGAGAAAAGAATCACCTTCTCGTCATAGGTATATCGATAGTGCGATACCAACATTTCAATGATTATCAATGTGATATACTAAGTGTAAGCACAAAATCCCCGCCCATACAAAGGATTGTACAACTCAGCTACCACATGAGTCCTCAGTTGAAATCCCACTTAATCTCATTAAATCTTATCTTGTTCTTTGCTCAATACAAATTTTATTTAATTTGTATTTCATCATTCATAACTCTTTCCGAGTTTTATTCTTGTACTATTACATAGTACCATTCCCATATAGCCATTCTGCTATAAAGTTTCAATCATTTAATTGATTATCTGCCTTTCTTTGACTTGACCAGATCACGTTGTGATCTTATCTTATAATCGTGTTATATTACGATTCTTTCTCATTCTATGATCGTTTAATTTTTACGATCTTCTTTCTTTCTTCTCTAATCATATTATTTTATGATTATTAGATTCAGGTGTCCCCTGATCCTTTACTTCTTACCTTTTAAGATTTTTCTTTGAATCTTCTTGTATTTCTAGGACTTAACCCATCTTCATCTACGTATGTGAAAAGAATGACCTTTCTATCATACATATTCACAACTCTATACTACGTACACATTGAGTCTCTAACAGTGTTCAATATAGTAAGCTGAGTGGTTTTCCACAAACAACCAACAAACTAGTTTCCCGTCTCGTCTACACTGTATTTCACAGCGAGTTAGATCGGTTGCTAGTTCGTATTAACTGTCGCTCTCTAACGAAATCGTTTAGCCCAGATACTATACATCAACCATTAAAAAGTACGACTGTATCACTACTTAAACTTAACTTCTTCTTCTTTTTTTTTCATCTACCTTGCTTACGATTATAGCCTAAGGTTCACTTACCTAAGGTTTATAATCTTTAGCTTTGATACCACTTGTAACGACCCCAAAATCAGGACTATTTCTCTTCCCGATCTTGTGCGTTAATATTATCTTGTTCTAGCTTTTAAAATATTATTTAATGTTAAAATAGCTAAATATGCAGAATAATTTTTTTTTCTTTATTCCATTCATTCGTTCCCTGAATCTCAACCTTTACGATTCTCTTTTTTAATGAAATCATATTTATTTAATGATTTCTCTTATCAGAGTTATATTAATATATATAACTCAATATTAATTCTTTCTTATATAGTAATGTTACTATATCACTTTATTTTTATAACGTATTCATTGCCACACATCTAAAACAAATATTCTTTATTGAATATTTTAAACTATACATTGCTGTTGATTACATATATTAAACCATCAGTCATAGGTTTCTACCATTTCTAATGTAAGAAAGTGTATCCATTTCGCACATCCATCAATCTTCATCATCTATACAGCAAGAAATATTGCTTAACATCATTAACCTGCAAAATATTTATGTTTGCAAGATTGAGCTCGACGGCCTAGCAAATTTAACAGTCTATCATGTTTCACATAACACACAACTCTATATGCAACATACTTTCTTTACTATGCATATTTTACATGCATCAATAAATCTTCTACTAGACATATCACAGTTCTATAATTTCATGCAATACATTTATACATGCCTTTTTTTACATATTACATTCTCTCACAAAACATGATATCACAGATCACATAAAGCAATTGAGTTCCATAACCCAATTGACTTAGTCATATTTTGACTTTAACAATTTAATAAACATGGTATACAACCCACCATATAATCACATACAATCCACAAACATAACAGAACTGAAAAACTTGCCTTGATTGGAGATTATCGCTAAAATTTAACTTTAGTTTCTCCACAATTCCTACACAATCGTGTTTACATATACACACGTATTAGGTAACCATTTATGTAACAAAACATGCATGTATATTTATTAATAATAATTATTAGTTTACACAAACTAATATTATTTATTCTAACTCAAAAAGAATAATAGTTTATTTAAAAACATAATTCTTTTTATAACATTTTTATGCTAAATAAAGATCCCTCACATTTTCATATGTAAATATATTACATATCGAAGCTTAAATCATTTATATTCTATTTTAAGAATATTTTTTACCTTTATTTGCGAATTTAGGTTCTAAACAGATATTATATATCTGTTATAGTAAAAACTCAATTTACTATATTATTTTTTTTATTTAAATAATTTTTATTCATTTTTGTCCACTCATGAGTCAACTCAAACCATTGCCTCATACGCAAATATTTTACTTCGTTAACAAATTTACTTCGTATATATTCTCACGATTAATTCGCATTCTCACTTTATATATATATATATATATATATATATATATATGTAAAGTCCGTTAGGAAATTCTTTATTCAAGAATTTTCGTTTTGAATTTCGAAAACCTTCGTTTCATTATTCTTAGGACCATTATATTATTTTTAACGGATCCACACTTTTCATTTCACATTTTCACTAGATACGTATATATTAATAGGTTTTTGTGGAATTTCCTGAGGGAGAATCCACTGACTAGGTAACGTAATATCTTTCCAAAGAATAGTCTTCGGGGTTTGGATATTAGCGTTACTAGTACTGCTTTGAATTAGAACAGTATGGTCTTTAGGACTTTTATTAAGAGCATGAATGTTCAAATTAGTTTTCATGACTTTATAATAAATCCTGTATATTAAAGCTAGAGGTTGAGAACCCTCAATCATCTGAGTTATCTCACCAGCAGTTTTAATATTCAGAGTTAAGGCTTTTAACAAATTAATATCAGAAAGACTCAATGGAAGATCAGGAAAGCAATTGAAATGGATAGGACCATCATGCAAACTTGATTCCATGATACCAATTATGCTAGGGGCATAATTAAGATATCGAGCATCTCTTAAGCATAAAAAGACACTTGAGTTTATTCCTTTAATGGACAAAGGTTTAACCGCAACTTGAACTAAACCAATATGAATAAAATTATAACCTTTCTTTCTATGTTTATTAACAACATCAGGAGAAAGAAGACTACAATTTTCATATTCTTTGTTAATAGCGTAAACACGTTCAACAGTTTTAACATTATAATCAGTCTTAAAATTATCTATAAAGGTTGACTGGTAGATCTCCTTAGGGGAAACACTGGGTATGTTCCAATTACTAAGGGTTTGACTAATGTTTTCATAACTATGTTCTTCTTGATTAACTATGTTTGGAACAGGAGGAAGAGAAGATCTATTACTAACCGAAGAACTCGATCTGAATAATCTACTCATAATTAAAAACTAAAGTTTTTAACCAATCTATGTTCTTCCATACATACCCCTTTCTTTGCTTAACATAGACACATACCCTAGCATCAGAGCCATGAGTTGTTTGTTTACTAAACGTTGTTCTTGATCTATTTCGTCTTGACATTCTTAAAAATCAAAAGTTTTCTGTCTTTCTGTGTTCACGAAGTCACCTAGTCTCTTTGTATAGACCACCCTCCATCGTCATAGGTCTCTGTCCAGCCTTTGTAAGTCTCGAGTGTGTGAGCAGTTTTGGCTTTCTGGGAATCACTAGATGCTAGGGTATGTGTCTATGTTAAGCAAAGAAAGGGGTATGTATGGAAGAACATAGATTGGTTAAAAACTTTAGTTTTTAATTATGAGTAGATTATTCAGATCGAGTTCTTCGGTTAGTAATAGATCTTCTCTTCCTCCTGTTCCAAACATAGTTAGTCAAGAAGAACATAGTTATGAAAACATTAGTCAAACCCTTAGTAATTGGAACATACCCAGTGTTTCCCCTAAGGAGATCTACCAGTCAACCTTTATAGATAATTTTAAGACTGATTATAATGTTAAAACTGTTGAACGTGTTTACGCTATTAACAAAGAATATGAAAATTGTAGTCTTCTTTCTCCTGATGTTGTTAATAAACATAGAAAGAAAGGTTATAATTTTATTCATATTGGTTTAGTTCAAGTTGCGGTTAAACCTTTGTCCATTAAAGGAATAAACTCAAGTGTCTTTTTATGCTTAAGAGATGCTCGATATTTTAATTATGCCCCTAGCATAATTGGTATCATGGAATCAAGTTTGCATGATGGTCCTATCCATTTCAATTGCTTTCCTGATCTTCCATTGAGTCTTTCTGATATTAATTTGTTAAAAGCCTTAACTCTGAATATTAAAACTGCTGGTGAGATAACTCAGATGATTGAGGGTTCTCAACCTCTAGCTTTAATATACAGGATTTATTATAAAGTCATGAAAACTAATTTGAACATTCATGCTCTTAATAAAAGTCCTAAAGACCATACTGTTCTAATTCAAAGCAGTACTAGTAACGCTAATATCCAAACCCCGAAGACTATTCTTTGGAAAGATATTACGTTACCTAGTCAGTGGATTCTCCCTCAGGAAATTCCACAAAAACCTATTAATAATAATTTATTAAACTTGGAAAATATTAAACAATTTTCTGATGGTACGGTTCGAATTAGCTTTGAACGTACTCAAAGACCTTTGATTATAGAAGAGTTTACTAATTCTTCAGTTCCTTCTGTTTCTAGAAGAGATACCGAAGTATTAAGTGATTTTTCTATCCCTGATATTAAAATGAAAGGTGTTTTGAATCAAGGGCAGACAAGTCATCCTTGTTATACTCCAGCCTTTCATGCTGAAGAAGAGCAAGATGATGTGTCTCCTACAGTTTCTGTAGGTCCTACACCCTCTGATTTCGATGCTCCTGTTAATCACCAGTTGAGAGTTATAACGAAAGTTAATAAATTAGATTGGGATAGTCTGGTTGCAGATTTTAATTCCAAATCTAATCAAGATAAACGACATGCTTTTCGTAATAATTACGATAAACATGATCGTGATAAAATCATTCATAATTGGAAAAAATATGTTAAACTTAATAGAGAGAACCTTACATTTTATGATTGGTATGATAAATATCATTCACAATGCAAAGTTCTTACTAAAAGCCAGTGGACGAAAGAAGATAAGTTAAAAATTTTGGCTTCTCATCCTCCGTTAGAAACTGTTCTTTTACAAGTCAAGAATACCTCTGTTACGTTACTGCCAGCCCCTTCAAGGTTGCTGATGGAAAAACTGATGATAAAAAGATTATTGAACAAAATAATTTCACTAATCAATATTTGGCCACTATAGGTAAACAATTAGATAAAATTGAAGAAAAATTTGATAATGCTTTAGTTAAAAATCCTGAAAAGAAATTAGATCAACCTTTACTTACTCTCCCTGATAACAGAGATGGAAAGGGATTGCCAAGTAAAGACTCTGATTTAGTTAAAAGCATAGATAAACTAATTAAAAAAATTGGTTCCAGTTCAGGTGAAGCTAGTGGAACTGTTGCCATCATTGATCAGATCCAAGAATCGGACGATGAAAGCAATAGTGCCTCAGAAGAGTTTTCTGAGATCGCTTCTATTCCTGACATCACTGAACAATTAAATAAATTAACCTTCAATAATACGAGTATAACAAAAAATTGGTATACTAGACCTACTCCCCCTGATCTTCAGTATGAGGAGAAAAATCTAGACAATCAATTTTCTGTTTCATCTAATAAAATTTATGAATGGAACATTGATGGTTTTAGTGAGCATCAAATTCTCACTAAAATGAACCATTTGTCTATGGTAGCTAATAGTTATATTACAGCGTTTAGCAGTCTTACTCAGCCTGATATCGTTGAAATATTAACTAACGGCTTCACTGGTGTTCTTCGTTCTTGGTGGGAAAAACACCTAGACGAAGATGCAAGGAACTCTATTGTTCATGCTTACCAGCTTGATGACAATGGTCACCCTATTTTTAGAGAAGATATGGGTTTTGGTGTTCCTGATGGTATTAACACATTAATTTTTACTATAATAAAACATTTTATTGGAACTCCTAGTAACATCACTGAAATGATTCATGACCAATTAAGTAATCTTACTTGTCCTACTCTAAGTGATTTTAGGTGGTACAAGGATGTTTTTATTTCCCGCGTTATGTTACGCAGTGACAGCAACAAACCTTTCTGGAAAGAAAAGTTTGTTAATGGTCTCCCTTCCTTATTTGCTCACAAGGTTAGAGAAGAGCTTAGTAAAACCCTTGGGTATATTGATTATGATAACCTGACTTATGGTGATATAATCAGTTATATTCAAAAAATAGGTTTAAAAATGTGTATTGATTTTAAAATTGCTAAACAAGCTGCTAAAGATAAGAAGAAAGCTAAGTATGAGCTTGGTACCTTTTGTGAACAATATGGTTTGCCCCCTATTGCTCCTTCTAGGAGAAAACATAGGACAAAGCAAATCGAAAGTCACAAAAAACGTAAGCATCATAAGAAGCGTTCTATTCAGAATAATAATAAACAAAGCTATTATGAAAAACCTAAGTCTAAAAGAACACATAGTAAAAAATCTTCTTCTAAACCTAATGATAAGAGTAAAATTACCTGTTTCAACTGTGGTAAAAAGGGTCATTATAAAAGTGAATGTAAGTTAAAACAAAAATTAAGTCGATTAAATATCTCCACTGAAGATACTGAAAATTTTTTAGAGTTAATAAGAATCCAGACTGATAATGAAAGTGATCACTCTGATATTCCTTATTCCTCTAATAACGAAAATAACAGTCCGATTCCTAGTGAAGATAATGAAGTCACTCTTTGTACTGATAATTGTAGATCGGATTGCTGTAAAACTATTAACGTACTTAGCAAAGAGGATCAAGAGAGTTCTTTGCTGATTGAGTTAATTAGCAAACTTACAGATGAAGATTTAAAATTACAGTATATGAAACAATTAAAAGACTTATTTTCTAAAAACATTTCGGGTAAAAATAAGATAATAAAAGGAAAAGAGAAACCGATTATTAGTCTTAATAAAACTCTTGAGAGATTTAAAGTTACTGAGAGAGAAATTACTCTCCCAGAACTGAATCAAGAAGTCAATAGGCTTAAGAAAGAAATTTCTGGTCTTAAGAATGAAATTTCGGACTTAAGAAGTGATATGACTGCTTTGGCTGCTAAAGGTTCAGAACTTCATATCTCTGATTCTTCAGATAATGAAGATCAACCTGAAACTTCAGGAGTCAAGGATGAAGAGTCTCTCCTAATTGTTCAAGGAAATTCTTTAAAAAGATTAAAAGATATAACCATTCAAAAATGGTATATTTTAGTTCGTTTAATGGTTGACGGAACTTTTGCTATCCAACTTCCTGCTCTAGTTGATACGGGTGCAGACCTTAACTGCATACAGGAAGGTTTAGTCCCTACAAAGTTCTATGTCAAAACCAGTGAGCGTTTAAACTCTGCTAATGGTAGTAGTATGGAAATAAAATATAAACTTCCTAAAGTTCATATTTGTCAAAACAATATGTGTTTTAAAACTTCTTTTGTTTTAATTCGCAATTTGACTGACAAAATAATTTTAGGTCTACCGTTTATATATTTATTATATCCATTTACTACTAGTAATAATGGTTTAACAACTGAGCATCTGGGGCAAAAGGTGGTATTTGAATTTATCACTCAGCCTAAAGAAAGAGACTTGAAATTTATTCAAGATGAATCCATTTCTAAGTCGCTCAATCTGTTAAATTGTAAAACTGCACAGTTAAAATTCTTAAAGCAAGAAATTAAATATAAGCAGGTTGAAGATCTTCTCTTACTTGATAAAATACAAGATAAGATAGAAGAACTTCGGTTGTTTATGGTTAAAAACTTATGTGCTGATTCTCCTAATGCCTTTTGGCATCGTAGGAAACATGTGGTTAGACTACCTTATGTTGGGTTTGTACGAAATCGTGACGCAATCAAATTGTAAAAATTAGCGGAAGCATGGTATATCAGAGTTTAAAAAATTTCTACAAAACCATTACCCGGATCATCCTTTATGCAAATTATTAATTTAAAACGATAAATAAGAAGTTATGGAATCATACCCTTGTAGAACGAAGCTTCCACAGGTACTAGTTCAACTCCTTGTTCTTCGTGATCTCCTTGAATTTCCGGGTTAGATTCCTTCCTTTGATCAACGTTAGCCACCCAAGTGTTTGGCCTCTAGAGGTGATCCACCAAGGAAGATGAATTATCAAGAAGGAGTGTGATTGGCTTAGTTTTCTATCCACTATAGAAAAGGAGTACTCTCCAACAATTGAAATTGCATTAATCTAATATCTATTATAAGACTTCTCTTATATAGACATTGGTCAACCCTTCTAATCCTATTAGACATGAGATTTCTTTTAATTAATTAAACTCCTTTAATTAATTTAGGCTTCCCACCACATGGGAATAATTAATTAAATTCATTTAATTAATTTGTCTCCTAATCTTATTAGGAATAAATGAGAGTACTAAATATTAAATTAATTACTAAACTCCTTTAGAAATTAAAATAATAATAATTGTAATAATATTAATAAGACTCCTCTTATTAATTTATATTTAATATTTCCAAAATATTAAATAATAAACATTAAGCTATTTAATTTATTCTATCACCATAGATTAAATTAATTATACTTAATGCATTATTACGATTATGCCATTACCTTCTTAAATAATTATTCTTCCTTTTATGGTGTGACCCTTTAGGTTCTCCATATTAAACCGGTTGTGAATAAATCAATTAAAACAATTTTAATCTTATTTAAATAAATAAATTAAACTAATAATTTATTTAAATAAATAATATTTATTCTACAATAGGGATAAGCCTCCCTAGCGATCAACGACTTTCCAGATAATATAGATTTCAACATTAATCATAAAAGAACCTGTGAGTTAATAGTTACCATACAATTCAATCCTTTCACCATACAATGTCCCAATTAAATATAAGACATGGATTTACTGTCAAGTCTTATTTTATTTAATTATATGTATTTCGATTAGAAAATGCACAACTCCAAATAATGCAAATTAAAAACTCCTTTCTAATTTCATTTCACCTTGGCCAAGGATTCCTGGGTTGTCATTTAACGAATCACATGGGACATATCTCCTCTTTTACTAGAGGTGGTAGATTCTTTATTGATCATTCATTATCTCCATATGTAACTCATTATACCCAAGCATACCCTATATATGCCTTAAAAGGTCTTAAGGAATAAGTCAAAGTATAATTTGTTACATACAAGATACTATGATGATCTCAAGTCCAATGATCACTTGTACTACTATCACATTAGGAATTCCTATTGACATGCGAGTAAAACTCCATTAGGTATTCCATAGCGAATCACGTTCAGTGAACTTATTCTTCAATAAGCACCTACATACTTGCTTTAGTGTCTCCACACAAATGATCATGAGATCAATCATCCTCATCCAATGAGCAAGCAACATATGTACCAATCTATCCGGATTTACTAATCCCCTTTTTAGTAATCCCACGATTGGGAACTATTTAAGTTTTAAAACTTTCTAAGAATTTAGATCTCATTAGCATGATCATCATCATGATTCTAAAAGCATTGCTTAAAACTATGGGTTATTTACATATTATAAAAACAGCAACATGTAGATAATTAAATGCCTGTAATAAATGAATATTTCATTAATAAATAAATAAGATTGTTTACAAAGTACGTGCTTTATCATCATACATGATTGGCTTGTATGCACACTACTATCAATCTCCCACTTGCACTAAAGCCAATCGCCATGGTATCTCATACCCATCTTCTCTAAGTGACGATCAAACTGCTGTTGTGTTAAAGCTTTAGTAAATGGATCTGCAATGTTGTCTTGAGAGTCTACACGCTCCAAGGTGACGTCTCCTCTTTCAATGATCTCCCTGATCAAATGAAATCGCCGCAACACGTGTTTAGATTTCTGATGAGACCTCGGTTCCTTAGCCTGTGCAACTGCTCCTGTGTTGTCACAGTAAATGGGAACTACTTCTCCAATGCTAGGAACCACACCAAGTTCAGTTATGAACTTCTTCATCCAAACAGCTTCCTTTGCAGCTTCACTTGCAGCTATATACTCTGCCTCTGTCACTGAATCAGCAACTGTTTGCTGCTTGGAACTCTTCCAACTCACTGCGCCTCCGTTCAAGGTAAAAACATACCCCGAAACAGATTTACTGTCATCTTGGTCCGTTTGAAAACTTGAGTCTGTGAAGCCCTCGAGTTTTAATTCAGACCCACCGTAGACAAGAAAAATATCCTTAGTCCTTCTCAAGTATTTTAGGATATTCTTCACTGCCTTCCAGTGCTCTTCTCCTGGATTCGACTGGTATCTGCTCATTACACTAAGTGAATGAGCAACATCCGGTCTAGTACATATCATACCGTACATGATAGATCCTATTGCAGAAGCATAAGGGATCTTACTCATTCGGTCTCTCTCCTCAGGTGTCTTTGGGGCCTGTTTCTTGGAGAGATGTATTCCATGGCTCATCGGCATGAGTCCTCTTTTGGAATCTTCCATGCTAAATCTCTTTAGCATTGCATCAATGTACGTTCCTTGGGATAAACCAAGCATCCTTTTAGATCTATCTCTATAGATCTTTATCCCCAAAATATAGGATGCTTCTCCCAAGTCCTTCATGGAGAAGTGTTTAGATAACCAGATTTTAATTGATTGTAGCATAGGAATGTCATTCCCTATCAGTAATATATCATCAACATATAATACAAGGAATGAAACTGCGCTCCCACTAACCTTCTTGTACACACATGGTTCATCGTCATTTTTGATAAAATCAAACTCTTTGATTGTCTCATCAAAACGAATGTTCCATCTACGAGAAGCTTGCTTCAATCCATAAATGGATCGTTGCAGCTTACAGACTTGATTTATTCCAACCTTTGAAACAAATCCCTCTGGCTGTGTCATATACACATCCTCCTCAAGTTTCCCATTGAGGAAGGCCGTTTTCACGTCCATCTGCCAGATCTCATAGTCGTTATAAGCTGCAATCGCAAGCAAAATCCGAATGGACTTGAGCATAGCTACTGGTGAAAAGGTTTCATCATAATCAACTCCTTGTCTTTGTTTGAAACCTTTTGCAACCAGTCGGGCCTTATAGGTCTCCACCTTGCCGTCCGCTCCAGTCTTTCTTTTAAAGACCCATTCACACCCAATAGGCTTAATGCCTTCAGGTGGTGAAACCAAAGTCCATACTTTGTTTTCATACATGGAGTCCATTTCGGATTTCATGGCTTCAAGCCATTTCCCTGAGTGTTTATTACTCATGGCCTGTTCGTAATTCAATGGATCATCATCATTCATGATGCGTACCTCATCGTCATCCTCTACAACGAATCCATACCTCTCAGGTATCTTCGGTACTCTTCCAGATTTACGAACAGGGTGTGGTATAGTAGGTTCTTCTACTTGGTCAGGTACCTGACTTTGATCCGTGGTAATTTGTGGTTCTTGAGCTTCTTCAAGATATATCTTACTCCCACTGACCCCTTCATGGATAAACTCCTTTTCCAAGAAGGCAGCATGTTTCGCAATAAACACCTTTTGATCAGTTGGATGATAGAAATAATACCCTACAGTTTCTTTAGGGTATCCCACAAATCTACACTTTTCGGATTTAGTCTGTAGCTTATCATGTTCAAACTTTTTGACATAAGCTGGACAACCCCAAGTCTTAACATGCTTAAGATTTGGTTTCCTCCCCTTCCACATCTCATATGGAGTCTTTGGGGCGGATTTGGTAGGTACCTTGTTAAGTAGGTATGCAGCCGTTTCTAGGGCATATCCCCAGAAAGAAATTGGAAGGTCGATAAAACTCATCATGGATCGAACCATGTCCAACAATATTCGATTTCTCCTTTCAGATACTCCATTTAACTGTGGTGTACCTGGAGGAGTCCATTGTGAGATTATACCATTTTCTTTGAGACAATAGAGAAACTCACCGCTTAAGTATTCTCCACCTCGATCTGATCGAAGTATCTTTATACTCTTGCCCGTTTGTTTCTCTACTTCACTTCTGAACTCTTTGAACTTTCAAATGATTCTGACTTGTATTTCATTAAATACACATATCCAAATCTTGAGTGATCATCAGTGAAAGTAATAAAATAAGAATACCCACCCCGTGCACTTGTTGTCATAGGTCCACAAACGTCTGTGTGAATCAATGCCAACAACTCTGTAACTCTTTCTCCTTTTCCACTAAAAGGAGATTTAGTCATTTTACCTATGAGATAAGAATCACAAGTTGGATATGATTCATAATCAGATAACTCAAGGAGCCCATCTTTATGCAACTTGGATAATCTTGTTTCATTGATATGACCGAGTCTATAGTGCTACATGTAGGTATAATTAATATCATCTCTTTTCTTTTTCTTAGTTTGTTCAATTTGAAAAATATTTTCTTGTAAGTCAAGTGTATAAAGTCCATTTCGCAAATTTTCAACACCATATAAAACATCGTCTTTATAAATAGAACAACTATTGTTCTTTATAACAACGTTAAATCCTTCCATATCCAATACAGAAATTGAAATAATGTTTTTTATAATATTCGGAACATAATAACAATTATTAAGATAAATGGACTTGCCCGAAGGCATTGCTAAATAATAAGTTCCTACAGCTAATGCAGCAACCTTTGCTCCATTTTCCACTCGTAGGATCACCTCATCATTGTTCACCTTTCTACTTCTGACCAGTCCCTTCACATTATTACATATGTGAGAACCACAGCCGGTATCCAATACCCAAGTAGAATTTTGACTTTCTGAAAAATTAATTTCAATCATGAACAAACCTTGATTGGAAGTCGAAGCTTCTCCAAGCTTCTTCTTTGCCAGAAACTTCTTGCAGTTCCTCTTCCAATGACCCGGCTCGTTGCAATGGAAGCACATTCTTTTGCTAGCTGGATCAGATTTCTTTTGTTCCTTTATGTTCACTTTGCCCTTGGTCATCCGAAATCGAAAGAGCTCCTTAGATATCTCATATCTAGCAGTCCTACTTTGTTCACCATACAACTCCTTGAGGTGAATCAACATAGTAGGAGCATCCATATTTTCGTGCTGATGCTGAAGCTCGTTATTCATGGATGCGAGCATGATGCATTGAGCCACAGATGCATCATCTTGCCACTTTACAATGGTGGCAATCTCTTCCTCAGAGGCTGTTTCTAGAACAGTTCTAGGGACAGGTGAGTTTAGGACATAAGAAATCTTTTCAGCAGTGAGAACTATTCTCAGATTTCTTAGCCAGTCCGTATAATTCGGCCCGGTAAGCTTATTAGCATCAAGTATGCTTCGCAGTGAAATTAGTGATTTTGATATTTTTAAAATTCTGTATGTGAAAAACAACATTTTAGCAAACATTCATTTTATGAATTTTGCATACCAAAATAAATTTAGGTCTTTATTTTAAATTGGTATCTCCCACTATTTTTATCAAACTATATTACCATCACTTATATAGTTCGGCAACATCTAATTAAAGATTTGCTAATGAGAATAAGGATCCCATTTCAAATGTATATAACCTTGTGGATAGCACAACAAGCGATATACAAATAAATAGGTAGACAACTCTTGTCAATTACATCACCATGTAATTCCTTTTATTTTGCCTCTTAAATCATAATGGTCAAGTGTGTGCACATCCGAACTAAAATAATTTAAGTTAAGTCCAGCCTAGCACTTCCATAAATTCAAAAAAGGAAAAATGTTCGTCCTTGTGGATAGCACAACAAGACTAGATCGTTCAATTTTCTTGATAAGCATCAAATGTGATTAATTAACATCTTAAATACGCAATACTCTTGAGGGGTTTGTTATTATTTGTCTTATCTTGTTTAGCGCGCATGCACATATATATATAAAATACGCGTCATTTTATTAAACATGCGAAGCATGTTTGCATAAAATATAATATATATAATATTTAGCATGCAATATAGAATATTATATTCTACCCGGATTGATTATGGACTTTTATTCTAGTTTGGTTCACTAGAGCCACCAAGTGAACCAAAAGGTCAAACCTAGGAGTGCAAGAATTTAAATTTAAATATAACTATTACATTTAAACCCGGGCTCCATACAAACAGGTCTTCACGCGCTCCTTGCTCCTTGGTCTCTAATTTCTTCAAGATAATTCTAACTATTTCTATTACATTAAACTATTTAATTTAAATAGAAATCTTGATCAGCAGTCAAGGGGAAATACATAGGAGGAAGATAGAATTTTACATCAAGAAAAAAATTTAGAGAAGACGAGGTACACATACCCCATTTAATAAAACCCATTCATTCAAGCATTCAACTAAAATAAAATTCAATCACATTGGTCAAATAGTCCATAATCAATCCCCATTTATTATCATACATATCACCATATATATCAATAAATAAATATTCATCTCATGAATTAAAACATTCCATATATATATGAGTATCATTTAATGGGCAATTTTAAATTGCATGAAATCCAATTTCAAGATTAAAATAAACTCTTTATTTTAATTATAAAATTATTTAGAATATAATATATAAATATATCATACTTATTTTTTTTAAAAAGATGTCACCTTCTTTTATTAAAAGAGTCCTGCAGGTTTATTAAAAAAAAAAGTCATTTCCTGATGGGTCACCTTCTTTTTGGAGTAAGAAAGAGAACACTTTTTCTTTGCAGAATTCAAGATTAGCACCAAAAAAAAAAAATTGTGATCCGTCCCAAAAAAAAAATCAATTTTTTTTTCTTAAAAAAAATAATTTTATACAATAAAATTATGCCCAATAAATTATTTTAAATACATACCCATATGTATATGAAATCAAAACAATTAATAATTGCATAAAGGTTTGACTCTGATACCACTGTTGGGTTTGTACGAAATCGTGACGCAATCAAATTGTAAAAATTAGCGGAAGCATGGTATATCAGAGTTTAAAAAATTTCTACAAAACCATTACCCGGATCATCCTTTATGCAAATTATTAATTTAAAACGATAAATAAGAAGTTATGGAATCATACCCTTGTAGAACGAAGCTTCCACAGGTACTAGTTCAACTCCTTGTTCTTCGTGATCTCCTTGAATTTCCGGGTTAGATTCCTTCCTTTGATCAACGTTAGCCACCCAAGTGTTTGGCCTCTAGAGGTGATCCACCAAGGAAGATGAATTATCAAGAAGGAGTGTGATTGGCTTAGTTTTCTATCCACTATAGAAAAGGAGTACTCTCCAACAATTGAAATTGCATTAATCTAATATCTATTATAAGACTTCTCTTATATAGACATTGGTCAACCCTTCTAATCCTATTAGACATGAGATTTCTTTTAATTAATTAAACTCCTTTAATTAATTTAGGCTTCCCACCACATGGGAATAATTAATTAAATTCATTTAATTAATTTGTCTCCTAATCTTATTAGGAATAAATGAGAGTACTAAATATTAAATTAATTACTAAACTCCTTTAGAAATTAAAATAATAATAATTGTAATAATATTAATAAGACTCCTCTTATTAATTTATATTTAATATTTCCAAAATATTAAATAATAAACATTAAGCTATTTAATTTATTCTATCACCATAGATTAAATTAATTATACTTAATGCATTATTACGATTATGCCATTACCTTCTTAAATAATTATTCTTCCTTTTATGGTGTGACCCTTTAGGTTCTCCATATTAAACCGGTTGTGAATAAATCAATTAAAACAATTTTAATCTTATTTAAATAAATAAATTAAACTAATAATTTATTTAAATAAATAATATTTATTCTACAATAGGGATAAGCCTCCCTAGCGATCAACGACTTTCCAGATAATATAGATTTCAACATTAATCATAAAAGAACCTGTGAGTTAATAGTTACCATACAATTCAATCCTTTCACCATACAATGTCCCAATTAAATATAAGACATGGATTTACTGTCAAGTCTTATTTTATTTAATTATATGTATTTCGATTAGAAAATGCACAACTCCAAATAATGCAAATTAAAAACTCCTTTCTAATTTCATTTCACCTTGGCCAAGGATTCTTGGGTTGTCATTTAACGAATCACATGGGACATATCTCCTCTTTTACTAGAGGTGGTAGATTCTTTATTGATCATTCATTATCTCCATATGTAACTCATTATACCCAAGCATACCCTATATATGCCTTAAAAGGTCTTAAGGAATAAGTCAAAGTATAATTTGTTACATACAAGATACTATGATGATCTCAAGTCCAAGGATCACTTGTACTACTATCACATTAGGAATTCCTATTGACATGCGAGTAAAACTCCATTAGGTATTCCATAGCGAATCACGTTCAGTGAACTTATTCTTCAATAAGCACCTACATACTTGCTTTAGTGTCTCCACACAAATGATCATGAGATCAATCATCCTCATCCAATGAGCAAGCAACATATGTACCAATCTATCCGGATTTACTAATTCCCTTTTTAGTAATCCCACGATTGGGAACTATTTAAGTTTTAAAACTTTCTAAGAATTTAGATCTCATTAGCATGATCATCATCATGATTCTAAAAGCATTGCTTAAAACTATGGGTTATTTACATATTATAAAAACAGCAACATGTAGATAATTAAATGCCTGTAATAAATGAATATTTCATTAATAAATAAATAAGATTGTTTACAAAGTACGTGCTTTATCATCATACATGATTGGCTTGTATGCACACTACTATCACCTTATGCTAAGGAATTCAAGGAACATTTAATTCCTACTAAGGCTAGGCCTATCCAGATGAGTCATCAGCAAATGGAACTTTGCAAACAAGAGATTAACGACTTGCTTGCAAAAGGGTTAATAAAACACAGTAAATCACCTTGGTCTTGCCCAGCCTTTTATGTTAATAATGAAGCTGAGAAAGAGAGAGGTGTTCCTCGTCTTGTTATTAACTATAAGCCTCTTAATAAGGTTCTTGAGTGGATTAGGTATCCCCTACCTAATAAGGAAGACCTTCTTAGTCGCTTAGGTAATGCCACTATTTTTAGTAAATTTGACCTTAAGTCTGGGTTTTGGCAAGTCAGTATTCATCCGGAAGATAGATATAAAACTGCCTTCACCACCCCCTTTGGTCATTATGAATGGGTTGTTCAAGCATTTGGCTTGAAGAACGCTCCCAGTGAATTTCAAAATATTCTCAATGAGATTTTGAATCCCTTCAGTCATTTCATCATTGTTTATATTGATGATATCCTTGTCTTTTCTAAGTCAATTGACGAACATTTCAAACATTTGAACTCGTTCTTCAAAGCCATTAAAGTCAATGGTTTGGTTCTTTCACCAACCAAATGTTGCCTTTTCCAAGTTAAAGTTAAGTTCCTTGGTCATGATATTCATCGTGGTTTGGTTCGTCCAATCCAAAGAGTTATTCAATTCGCTGATAGATTTCCTGATAAAATCATTGATAGGACTCAACTCCAGAGGTTCTTAGGATCTCTTAATTATGTTGGCAAGTTTTATAAAAACTTACGAAAAATCTGTAAACCTTTGTTCCTTCGTTTACAGAAAAATCCTCCTCCCTGGACTGATGAGCATACTGCCATCGTTCAGCAAGTCAAAAAATATGTTAAGGTCCTTCCTTGCCTTGGCATATCTAATGAATCAGCTTTCAAAATTGTTGAAACTGACGCCTCCGATATTGGCTTCGGTGGCATTCTGAAGCAGAAGTTGACTCCTGCTTCCTCTGAACAAATTGTTCGGTTCCACTCCGGCGCGTGGAATCAAGCACAATTAAATTATAGCACAATTAAAAAAGAAATTTTAGCTTTAGTTTTTTGTATTAGTAAATTTCAAAATGATTTATTAAATCAAAAATTTCTCGTTCGTATTGACTGTAAGTCAGCGAAATATATTTTAGAAAAAGATGTTAAAAACATTGCTGCTAAACATATTTTTGCCAGATGGCAATCTATTTTAAGTATTTTTGATTTTGACATTGAATATATTAAAGGCAGTGATAATTCAGTTCCTGATTTTTTAACTCGGGAATTTATTAATTCAGGTTCCCCTCAAGTTCAAAATGAGTGTGAGAGGGAAAGATAAAAGTGTTCGGCCCCCTGGCCCTCCAGGCCCAAGCCTGCCTAGTCAGAAGCCCATGGGAGCTATAATCCCTCACCCGGTTACCCCCCTTACTGTAGTCAATAGGTTCACCCCCCTTGTTTCTAGTTCAAAGCCCTATAGTTCAGCTCTGGTCCAACCCCCTCTAATGGTTGATCCATATGCTTCTACCAGTAATCCTCCTGCTGGTCAGCGTATTCAAACTGAATACGTCCCTGTTTTCTCCACCAATTTATTTCATATTGAAAGACATATGAAATCGATTGATGATCCAGTAAAATTAGCTGCCCAGTTTTTCCCAACTGGCTGGCATTTCATTCCTTCTGCTCCTTATAAATCTCTTATGTATTATAAGGATGTCCTTTTGCAAACTCAGTCAATTGCTATTAAACCTATTTATGATAGAAATGATTCTTCAAAGATCATCTATCATTCTCTTTATATTAAACAGGTTATCTCCATGCCTAACTGGGGTAATCATCCGTCTGATCTTAGGCAGTTAGAAGGTCATGATAGCCAGTTTTGCTATTATGATTACATGGAAGCTTGGAACAGGGTTTTTCTGTTTCAAACTCCATCGTTTAGTCATTCGTGGTTCATTCAATTTGACCACAAATTTAAAAGTCAAATTCCTCATTGGTTTGTTTTATGGTGGGAACGTTATGGTCTCATCTTTGATATCCTCCCTATCGAACTTCAAACTGTTCTTAATGTTTTTAGTTCTAGGGTTTCTGTTGTGCAGTCTAATTGCTGCATCCCAGTTATTCTTCATTTCACTAGTAAGTATAAAGTCCCATGGATCCTTAGATGGAACTATGGATTCTTTTCTCCTATGGTTAATGTTGCTCTTTCTTCTGTGGTTTCTCCAGAAAAAGGTGCTTCTAGTAATCACCTTAATCAAATTACTCATGTTACTAGTGAGTTTTCAGTTAAATGGTGGGATAAGTTTGATCCTTATCGCATTGTTGGTCAAGTTCAGAAGGAGTTTCCCAATCCTTCCCCTATTCAAACGATTCCTCCTCCAAAGGAATCTTCTTCTAGTAAATCAAAATCCAAGAAATCTTCTGTTTCAAAGTTAGATTTTGCGGATATTGATCATTGTACTAATAATGAGTTAAAACAGTTATCCCGTTTAATTCAGAAAAGAATGGATAAACTCAGTGAGGACTCAGTTCCTTCGGTTTGTTCATCTTCTTCTTCTCATTCCAGTCAACATTCTAGCCCTAACGATCCGTACGGAAGCATCTCTCTCCAAGATGCTCAGGATCCATTTGCCTAGAATTCCTACAGTTACTTTGGTCAGCCTCGTTGCAAGATGCTCCTGCCCGCGCAGCCCGTGCTTCTTTGTCTAAAGTAGCCGAAAGCAGTTGCTGAGTCATTTGTCGTCTTGTGTGAGTCTTGTCCTGTTTGTCGGCCATATGGCCTCTTTAGTCAAAAGTAATTATTGTTTTGTGTCTGTATTTTCCTTTACGCGTCTGTAATAGTAAAAAGTTGTTTGTATTGGTCAAAAGTTGTAATAATGCTTTCATCTTTTGATAAAGCATTACTATTGCTCAATAGTCATTTATGTTTTGTAATTATTGAGTTGTATTCACTTCGCCTTTTCTCTTCCTATATAAGAGAGGCTCAGTTATTGTTGAGAGGCAGGATTGAGTAATCCAATAGAAAGCTTGTGAAGACTTAGATTCCTATCTAACGAATCTTCAGCTCTCTTGCCTTCTCTCTTAGATATGATAAGCTTCTATAATCGAGTCAATTTGTTGTAAGTTACCAAGTTAATTGTTTGTAATTATTTCAAAGTTCAATAAAAGATTCGATTTTATTTAAACTCTTGTTAATATTTATGAACTGCTGTTATTATTTCTTATAGTTTTGCTATAGTTGTAATTCAGCTTTGTATGCGCCTCCTTTCCCTTAATCTTCCGCCTTTTGGTATCAGAGCCATGAGTTGTTTGTTTACTAAACGTTGTTCTTGATCTATTTCGTCTTGACATTCTTAAAAATCAAAAGTTTTCTGTCTTTCTGTGTTCACGAAGTCACCTAGTCTCTTTGTATAGACCACCCTCCATCGTCATAGGTCCCTGTCCAGCCTTTGTAAGTCTCGAGTGTGTGAGCAGTTTTGGCTTTCTGGGAATCACTAGATGCTAGGGTATGTGTCTATGTTAAGCAAAGAAAGGGGTATGTATGGAAGAACATAGATTGGTTAAAAACTTTAGTTTTTAATTATGAGTAGATTATTCAGATCGAGTTCTTCGGTTAGTAATAGATCTTCTCTTCCTCCTGTTCCAAACATAGTTAATCAAGAAGAACATAGTTATGAAAACATTAGTCAAACCCTTAGTAATTGGAACATACCCAGTGTTTCCCCTAAGGAGATCTACCAGTCAACCTTTATAGATAATTTTAAGACTGATTATAATGTTAAAACTGTTGAACGTGTTTACGCTATTAACAAAGAATATGAAAATTGTAGTCTTCTTTCTCCTGATGTTGTTAATAAACATAGAAAGAAAGGTTATAATTTTATTCATATTGGTTTAGTTCAAGTTGCGGTTAAACCTTTGTCCATTAAAGGAATAAACTCAAGTGTCTTTTTATGCTTAAGAGATGCTCGATATCTTAATTATGCCCCTAGCATAATTGGTATCATGGAATCAAGTTTGCATGATGGTGCTATCCATTTCAATTGCTTTCCTGATCTTCCATTGAGTCTTTCTGATATTAATTTGTTAAAAGCCTTAACTCTGAATATTAAAACTGCTGGTGAGATAACTCAGATGATTGAGGGTTCTCAACCTCTAGCTTTAATATACAGGATTTATTATAAAGTCATGAAAACTAATTTGAACATTCATGCTCTTAATAAAAGTCCTAAAGACCATACTGTTCTAATTCAAAGCAGTACTAGTAACGCTAATATCCAAACCCCGAAGACTATTCTTTGGAAAGATATTACGTTACCTAGTCAGTGGATTCTCCCTCAGGAAATTCCACAAAAACCTATTAATAATAATTTATTAAACTTGGAAAATATTAAACAATTTTCTGATGGTACGGTTCGAATTAGCTTTGAACGTACTCAAAGACCTTTGATTATAGAAGAGTTTACTAATTCTTCAGTTCCTTCTGTTTCTAGAAGAGATACCGAAGTATTAAGTGATTTTTCTATCCCTGATATTAAAATGAAAGGTGTTTTGAATCAAGGGCAGACAAGTCATCCTTGTTATACTCCAGCCTTTCATGCTGAAGAAGAGCAAGATGATGTGTCTCCTACAGTTTCTGTAGGTCCTACACCCTCTGATTTCGATGCTCCTGTTAATCACCAGTTGAGAGTTATAACGAAAGTTAATAAATTAGATTGGGATAGTCTGGTTGCAGATTTTAATTCCAAATCTAATCAAGATAAACGACATGCTTTTCGTAATAATTACGATAAATATGATCGTGATAAAATCATTCATAATTGGAAAAAATATGTTAAACTTAATAGAGAGAACCTTACATTTTATGATTGGTATGATAAATATCATTCACAATGCAAAGTTCTTACTAATTTGAACATTCATGCTCTTAATAAAAGTCCTAAAGACCATACTGTTCTAATTCAAAGCAGTACTAGTAACGCTAATATCCAAACCCCGAAGACTATTCTTTGGAAAGATATTACGTTACCTAGTCAGTGGATTCTCCCCTCAGGAAATTCCACAAAAACCTATTAATAATAATTTATTAAACTTGGAAAATATTAAACAATTTTCTGATGGTACGGTTCGAATTAGCTTTGAACGTACTCAAAGACCTTTGATTATAGAAGAGTTCCAAAAGGCGGAAGATTAAGGGAAAGGAGGCGCATACAAAGCTGAATTACAACTATAGCAAAACTATAAGAAATAATAACAGCAGTTCATAAATATTAACAAGAGTTTAAATAAAATCGAATCTTTTATTGAACTTTGAAATAATTACAAACAATTAACTTGGTAACTTACAACAAATTGACTCGATTATAGAAGCTTATCATATCTAAGAGAGAAGGCAAGAGAGCTGAAGATTCGTTAGATAGGAATCTAAGTCTTCACAAGCTTTCTATTGGATTACTCAATCCTGCCTCTCAACAATAACTGAGCCTCTCTTATATAGGAAGAGAAAAGGCGAAGTGAATACAACTCAATAATTACAAAACATAAATGACTATTGAGCAATAGTAATGCTTTATCAAAAGATGAAAGCATTATTACAACTTTTGACCAATACAAACAACTTTTTACTATTACAGACGCGTAAAGGAAAATACAGACACAAAACAATAATATCTTTTGACTAAAGAGGCCATATGGCCGACAAACAGGACAAGACTCACACAAGACGACAAATGACTCAGCAACTGCTTTCGGCTACTTTAGACAAAGAAGCACGGGCTGCGCGGGCAGGAGCATCTTGCAACGAGGCTGACCAAAGTAACTGTAGGAATTCTAGGCAAATGGATCCTGAGCATCTTGGAGAGAGATGCTTCCGTACTGATCGTTAGGGCTAGAATGTTGACTGGAATGAGAAGAAGAAGATGAACAAACCGAAGGAACTGAGTCCTCACTGAGTTTATCCATTCTTTTCTGAATTAAACGGGATAACTGTTTTAACTCATTATTAGTACAATGATCAATATCCGCAAAATCTAACTTTGAAACAGAAGATTTCTTGGATTTTGATTTACTAGAAGAAGATTTCTTTGGAGGAGGAATCGTTTGAATAGGGGAAGGATTGGGAAACTCCTTCTGAACTTGACCAACAATGCGATAAGGATCAAACTTATCCCACCATTTAACTGAAAACTCACGAGTAACATGAGTAATTTGATTAAGGTGATTACTAGAAGCACCTTTTTCTGGAGAAACCACAGAAGAAAGAGCAACATTAACCATAGGAGAAAAGAATCCATAGTTCCATCTAAGGATCCATGGGACTTTATACTTACTAGTGAAATGAAGAATAACTGGGATGCAGCAATTAGACTGCACAACAGGAACCCTAGAACTAAAAACATTAAGAACAGTTTGAAGTTCGATAGGGAGGATATCAAAGATGAGACCATAACGTTCCCACCATAAAACAAACCAATGAGGAATTTGACTTTTAAATTTGTGGTCAAATTGAATGAACCACGAATGACTAAACGATGGAGTTTGAAACAGAAAAACCCTGTTCCAAGCTTCCATGTAATCATAATAGCAAAACTGGCTATCATGACCTTCTAACTGCCTAAGATCAGACGGATGATTACCCCAGTTAGGCATGGAGATAACCTGTTTAATATAAAGAGAATGATAGATGATCTTTGAAGAATCATTTCTATCATAAATAGGTTTAATAGCAATTGACTGAGTTTGCAAAAGGACATCCTTATAATACATAAGAGATTTATAAGGAGCAGAAGGAATGAAATGCCAGCCAGTTGGGAAAAACTGGGCAGCTAATTTTACTGGATCATCAATCGATTTCATATGTCTTTCAATATGAAATAAATTGGTGGAGAAAACAGGGACGTATTCAGTTTGAATACGCTGACCAGCAGGAGGATTACTGGTAGAAGCATATGGATCAACCATTAGAGGGGGTTGGACCAGAGCTGAACTATAGGGCTTTGAACTAGAAACAAGGGGGTGAACCTATTGACTACAGTAAGGGGGGTAACCGGGTGAGGGATTATAGCTCCCATGGGCTTCTGACTAGGCAGGCTTGGGCCTGGAGGGCCAGGGGGCCGAACACTTTTATCTTTCCCTCTCACACTCATTTTGAACTTGAGGGGTACTTGAATTAATAAATTCCCGAGTTAAAAAATCAGGAACTGAATTATCACTGCCTTTAATATATTCAATGTCAAAATCAAAAATACTTAAAATAGATTGCCATCTGGCAAAAATATGTTTAGCAGCAATGTTTTTAACATCTTTTTCTAAAATATATTTCGCTGACTTACAGTCAATACGAACGAGAAATTTTTGATTTAATAAATCATTTTGAAATTTACTAATACAAAAAACTAAAGCTAAAATTTCTTTTTTAATTGTGCTATAATTTAATTGTGCTTGATTCCACGCGCCGGAGTGGAACCGAACAATTTGTTCAGAGGAAGCAGGAGTCAACTTCTGCTTCAGAATGCCACCGAAGCCAATATCGGAGGCGTCAGTTTCAACAATTTTGAAAGCTGATTCATTAGATATGCCAAGGCAAGGAAGGACCTTAACATATTTTTTGACTTGCTGAACGATGGCAGTATGCTCATCAGTCCAGGGAGGAGGATTTTTCTGTAAACGAAGGAACAAAGGTTTACAGATTTTTCGTAAGTTTTTATAAAACTTGCCAACATAATTAAGAGATCCTAAGAACCTCTGGAGTTGAGTCCTATCAATGATTTTATCAGGAAATCTATCAGCGAATTGAATAACTCTTTGGATTGGACGAACCAAACCACGATGAATATCATGACCAAGGAACTTAACTTTAACTTGGAAAAGGCAACATTTGGTTGGTGAAAGAACCAAACCATTGACTTTAATGGCTTTGAAGAACGAGTTCAAATGTTTGAAATGTTCGTCAATTGACTTAGAAAAGACAAGGATATCATCAATATAAACAATGATGAAATGACTGAAGGGATTCAAAATCTCATTGAGAATATTTTGAAATTCACTGGGAGCGTTCTTCAAGCCAAATGCTTGAACAACCCATTCATAATGACCAAAGGGGGTGGTGAAGGCAGTTTTATATCTATCTTCCGGATGAATACTGACTTGCCAAAACCCAGACTTAAGGTAAAATTTACTAAAAATAGTGGCATTACCTAAGCGACTAAGAAGGTCTTCCTTATTAGGTAGGGGATACCTAATCCACTCAAGAACCTTATTAAGAGGCTTATAGTTAATAACAAGACGAGGAACACCTCTCTCTTTCTCAGATTCATTATTAACATAAAAGGCTGGGCAAGACCAAGGTGATTTACTGTGTTTTATTAACCCTTTTGCAAGCAAGTCGTTAATCTCTTGTTTGCAAAGTTCCATTTGCTGATGACTCATCTGGATAGGCCTAGCCTTAGTAGGAATTAAATGTTCCTTGAATTCCTTAGCATAAGGTAGTCTAACCACATGTTTCCTACAATGCCAAAAGGCATTAGGAGAATCAGCACATAAGTTTTTAACCATAAACAACCGAAGTTCTTCTATCTTATCTTGTATTTTATCAAGTAAGAGAAGATCTTCAACCTGCTTATATTTAATTTCTTGCTTTAAGAATTTTAACTGTGCAGTTTTACAATTTAACAGATTGAGCGACTTAGAAATGGATTCATCTTGAATAAATTTCAAGTCTCTTTCTTTAGGCTGAGTGATAAATTCAAATACCACCTTTTGCCCCAGATGCTCAGTTGTTAAACCATTATTACTAGTAGTAAATGGATATAATAAATATATAAACGGTAGACCTAAAATTATTTTGTCAGTCAAATTGCGAATTAAAACAAAAGAAGTTTTAAAACACATATTGTTTTGACAAATATGAACTTTAGGAAGTTTATATTTTATTTCCATACTACTACCATTAGCAGAGTTTAAACGCTCACTGGTTTTGACATAGAACTTTGTAGGGACTAAACCTTCCTGTATGCAGTTAAGGTCTGCACCCGTATCAACTAGAGCAGGAAGTTGGATAGCAAAAGTTCCGTCAACCATTAAACGAACTAAAATATACCATTTTTGAATGGTTATATCTTTTAATCTTTTTAAAGAATTTCCTTGAACAATTAGGAGAGACTCTTCATCCTTGACTCCTGAAGTTTCAGGTTGATCTTCATTATCTGAAGAATCAGAGATATGAAGTTCTGAACCTTTAGCAGCCAAAGCAGTCATATCACTTCTTAAGTCCGAAATTTCATTCTTAAGACCAGAAATTTCTTTCTTAAGCCTATTGACTTCTTGATTCAGTTCTGGGAGAGTAATTTCTCTCTCAGTAACTTTAAATCTCTCAAGAGTTTTATTAAGACTAATAATCGGTTTCTCTTTTCCTTTTATTATCTTATTTTTACCCGAAATGTTTTTAGAAAATAAGTCTTTTAATTGTTTCATATACTGTAATTTTAAATCTTCATCTGTAAGTTTGCTAATTAACTCAATCAGCAAAGAACTCTCTTGATCCTCTTTGCTAAGTACGTTAATAGTTTTACAGCAATCCGATCTACAATTATCAGTACAAAGAGTGACTTCATTATCTTCACTAGGAATCGGACTGTTATTTTCGTTATTAGAGGAATAAGGAATATCAGAGTGATCACTTTCATTATCAGTCTGGATTCTTATTAACTCTAAAATTTTTTCAGTATCTTCAGTGGAGATATTTAATCGACTTAATTTTTGTTTTAACTTACATTCACTTTTATAATGACCCTTTTTACCACAGTTGAAACAGGTAATTTTACTCTTATCATTAGGTTTAGAAGAAGATTTTTTACTATGTGTTCTTTTAGACTTAGGTTTTTCATAATAGCTTTGTTTATTATTATTCTGAATAGAACGCTTCTTATGATGCTTACGTTTTTTGTGACTTTCGATTTGCTTTGTCCTATGTTTTCTCCTAGAAGGAGCAATAGGGGGCAAACCATATTGTTCACAAAAGGTACCAAGCTCATACTTAGCTTTCTTCTTATCTTTAGCAGCTTGTTTAGCAATTTTAAAATCAATACACATTTTTAAACCTATTTTTTGAATATAACTGATTATATCACCATAAGTCAGGTTATCATAATCAATATACCCAAGGGTTTTACTAAGCTCTTCTCTAACCTTGTGAGCAAATAAGGAAGGGAGACCATTAACAAACTTTTCTTTTCAGAAAGGTTTGTTGCTGTCACTGCGTAACATAACGCGGGAAATAAAAACATCCTTGTACCACCTAAAATCACTTAGAGTAGGACAAGTAAGATTACTTAATTGGTCATGAATCCTTTCAGTGATGTTACTAGGAGTTCCAATAAAATGTTTTATTATAGTAAAAATTAATTTGTTAATACCATCAGGAACACCAAAACCCATATCTTCTCTAAAAATAGGGTGACCATTGTCATCAAGCTGGTAAGCATGAACAATAGAGTTCCTTGCATCTTCGTCTAGGTGTTTTTCCCACCAAGAACGAAGAACACCAGTGAAGCCGTTAGTTAATATTTCAACGATATCAGGCTGAGTAAGACTGCTAAACGCTGTAATATAACTATTAGCTACCATAGACAAATGGTTCATTTTAGTGAGAATTTGATGCTCACTAAAGCCATCAATGTTCCATTCATAAATTTTATTAGATGAAACAGAAAATTGATTGTCTAGATTTTTCTCCTCATACTGAAGATCAGGGGGAGTAGGTCTAGTATACCAATTTTTTGTTATACTCGTATTATTGAAGGTTAATTTATTTAATTGTTTAGTGATGTCAGGAATAGAAGCGATCTCAGAAAACTCTTCTGAGGCACTATTGCTTTCATCGTCCGATTCTTGGATCTGATCAATGATGGCAACAGTTCCACTAGCTTCACCTGAACTGGAACCAATTTTTTTAATTAGTTTATCTATGCTTTTAACTAAATCAGAGTCTTTACTTGGCAATCCCTTTCCATCTCTGTTATCAGGGAGAGTAAGTAAAGGTTGATCTAATTTCTTTTCAGGATTTTTAACTAAAAGCCAGTGGACGAAAGAAGATAAGTCAAAAATTTTGGCTTCTCATCCTCCGTTAGAAACTGTTCAAGGTTGCTGATGGAAAAACTGATGATAAAAAGATTATTGAACAAAATTATTTCACTAATCAATATTTGGCCACTATAGATAAACAATTAGATAAAATTGAAGAAAAATTTGAGCCATGAGTTGTTTGTTTACTAAACGTTGTTCTTGATCTATTTCGTCTTGGCATTCTTAAAAATCAAAAGTTTTCTGTCTTTCTGTGTTCACGAAGTCACCTAGTCTCTTTGTATAGACCACCCTCCATCGTCATAGGTCCCTGTCCAGCCTTTGTAAGTCTCGAGTGTGTGAGCAGTTTTGGCTTTCTGGGAATCACTAGATGCTAGGGTATGTGTCTATGTTAAGCAAAGAAAGGGGTATGTATGGAAGAACATAGATTGGTTAAAAACTTTAGTTTTTAATTATAAGTAGATTATTCAGATCGAGTTCTTCGGTTAGTAATAGATCTTCTCTTCCTCCTGTTCCAAACATAGTTAATCAAGAAGAACATAGTTATGAAAACATTAGTCAAACCCTTAGTAATTGGAACATACCCAGTGTTTCCCCTAAGGAGATCTACCAGTCAACCTTTATAGATAATTTTAAGACTGATTATAATGTTAAAACTGTTGAACGTGTTTACGCTATTAACAAAGAATATGAAAATTGTAGTCTTCTTTCTCCTGATGTTGTTAATAAACATAGAAAGAAAGGTTATAATTTTATTCATATTGGTTTAGTTCAAGTTGCGGTTAAACCTTTGTCCATTAAAGGAATAAACTCAAGTGTCTTTTTATGCTTAAGAGATGCTCGATATCTTAATTATGCCCCTAGCATGATTGGTATCATGGAATCAAGTTTGCATGATGGTCCTATCCATTTCAATTGCTTTCCTGATCTTCCATTGAGTCTTTCTGATATTAATTTGTTAAAAGCCTTAACTCTGAATATTAAAACTGCTGGTGAGATAACTCAGATGATTGAGGGTTCTCAACCTCTAGCTTTAATATACAGGATTTATTATAAAGTCATGAAAACTAATTTGAACATTCATGCTCTTAATAAAAGTCCTAAAGACCATACTTTTCTAATTCAAAGCAGTACTAGTAACGCTAATATCCAAACCCCGAAGACTATTCTTTGGAAAGATATTACGTTACCTAGTCAGTGGATTCTCCCTCAGGAAATTCCACAAAAACCTATTAATAATAATTTATTAAACTTGGAAAATATTAAACAATTTTCTGATGGTACGGTTCGAATTAGCTTTGAACGTACTCAAAGACCTTTGATTATAGAAGAGTTTACTAATTCTTCAGTTCCTTCTGTTTCTAGAAGAGATACCGAAGTATTAAGTGATTTTTCTATCCCTGATATTAAAATGAAAGGTGTTTTGAATCAAGGGCAGACAAGTCATCCTTGTTATACTCCAGCCTTTCATGCTGAAGAAGAGCAAGATGATGTGTCTCCTACAGTTTCTGTAGGTCCTACACCCTCTGATTTCGATGCTCCTGTTAATCACCAGTTGAGAGTTATAACGAAAGTTAATAAATTAGATTGGGATAGTCTGGTTGCAGATTTTAATTCCAAATCTAATCAAGATAAACGACATGCTTTTCGTAATAATTACGATAAACATGATCGTGATAAAATCATTCATAATTGGAAAAAATATGTTAAACTTAATAGAGAGAACCTTACATTTTATGATTGGTATGATAAATATCATTCACAATGCAAAGTTCTTACTAAAAGCCAGTGGACGAAAGAAGATAAGCCAAAAATTTTGGCTTCTCATCCTCCGTTAGAAACTGTTCTTTTACAAGTCAAGAATACCTCTGTTACTGCCAGCCCCTTCAAGGTTGCTGATGGAAAAACTGATGATAAAAAGATTATTGAACAAAATAATTTCACTAATCAATATTTGGCCACTATAGGTAAACAATTAGATAAAATTGAAGAAAAATTTGATAATGCTTTAGTTAAAAATCCTGAAAAGAAATTAGATCAACTTTTACTTACTCTCCCTGATAACAGAGATGGAAAGGGATTGCCAAGTAAAGACTCTGATTTAGTTAAAAGCATAGATAAACTAATTAAAAAAATTGGTTCCAGTTCAGGTGAAGCTAGTGGAACTGTTGCCATCATTGATCAGATCCAAGAATCGACGATGAAAGCAATAGTGCCTCAGAAGAGTTTTCTGAGATCGCTTCTATTCCTGACATCACTGAACAATTAAATAAATTAACCTTCAATAATACGAGTATAACAAAAAATTGGTATACTAGACCTACTCCCCCTGATCTTTAGTATGAGGAGAAAAATCTAGACAATCAATTTTCTGTTTCATCTAATAAAATTTATGAATGGAACATTGATGGTTTTAGTGAGCATCAAATTCTCACTAAAATGAACCATTTGTCTATGGTAGCTAATAGTTATATTACAGCGTTTAGCAGTCTTACTCAGCCTGATATCGTTGAAATATTAACTAACGGCTTCACTGGTGTTCTTCGTTCTTGGTGGGAAAAACACCTAGACGAAGATGCAAGGAACTCTATTGTTCATGCTTACCAGCTTGATGACAATGGTCACCCTATTTTTAGAGAAGATATGGGTTTTGGTGTTCCTGATGGTATTAACACATTAATTTTTACTATAATAAAACATTTTATTGGAACTCCTAGTAACATCACTGAAAGGATTCATGACCAATTAAGTAATCTTACTTGTCCTACTCTAAGTGATTTTAGGTGGTACAAGGATGTTTTTATTTCCCGCGTTATGTTACGCAGTGACAGCAACAAACCTTTCTGAAAAGAAAAGTTTGTTAATGGTCTCCCTTCCTTATTTGCTCACAAGGTTAGAGAAGAGCTTAGTAAAACCCTTGGGTATATTGATTATGATAACCTGACTTATGGTGATATAATCAGTTATATTCAAAAAATAGGTTTAAAAATGTGTATTGATTTTAAAATTGCTAAACAAGCTGCTAAAGATAAGAAGAAAGCTAAGTATGAGCTTGGTACCTTTTGTGAACAATATGGTTTGCCCCCTATTGCTCCTTCTAGGAGAAAACATAGGACAAAGCAAATCGAAAGTCACAAAAAACGTAAGCATCATAAGAAGCGTTCTATTCAGAATAATAATAAACAAAGCTATTATGAAAAACCTAAGTCTAAAAGAACACATAGTAAAAAATCTTCTTCTAAACCTAATGATAAGAGTAAAATTACCTGTTTCAACTGTGGTAAAAAGGGTCATTATAAAAGTGAATGTAAGTTAAAACAAAAATTAAGTCGATTAAATATCTCCACTGAAGATACTGAAAAATTTTTAGAGTTAATAAGAATCCAGACTGATAATGAAAGTGATCACTCTGATATTCCTTATTCCTCTAATAACGAAAATAACAGTCCGATTCCTAGTGAAGATAATGAAGTCACTCTTTGTACTGATAATTGTAGATCGGATTGCTGTAAAACTATTAACGTACTTAGCAAAGAGGATCAAGAGAGTTCTTTGCTGATTGAGTTAATTAGCAAACTTACAGATGAAGATTTAAAATTACAGTATATGAAACAATTAAAAGACTTATTTTCTAAAAACATTTCGGGTAAAAATAAGATAATAAAAGGAAAAGAGAAACCGATTATTAGTCTTAATAAAACTCTTGAGAGATTTAAAGTTACTGAGAGAGAAATTACTCTCCCAGAACTGAATCAAGAAGTCAATAGGCTTAAGAAAGAAATTTCTGGTCTTAAGAATGAAATTTCGGACTTAAGAAGTGATATGACTGCTTTGGCTGCTAAAGGTTCAGAACTTCATATCTCTGATTCTTCAGATAATGAAGATCAACCTGAAACTTCAGGAGTCAAGGATGAAGAGTCTCTCCTAATTGTTCAAGGAAATTCTTTAAAAAGATTAAAAGATATAACCATTCAAAAATGGTATATTTTAGTTCGTTTAATGGTTGACGGAACTTTTGCTATCCAACTTCCTGCTCTAGTTGATACGGGTGCAGACCTTAACTGCATACAGGAAGGTTTAGTCCCTACAAAGTTCTATGTCAAAACCAGTGAGCGTTTAAACTCTGCTAATGGTAGTAGTATGGAAATAAAATATAAACTTCCTAAAGTTCATATTTGTCAAAACAATATGTGTTTTAAAACTTCTTTTGTTTTAATTCGCAATTTGACTGACAAAATAATTTTAGGTCTACCGTTTATATATTTATTATATCCATTTACTACTAGTAATAATGGTTTAACAACTGAGCATCTGGGGCAAAAGGTGGTATTTGAATTTATCACTCAGCCTAAAGAAAGAGACTTGAAATTTATTCAAGATGAATCCATTTCTAAGTCGCTCAATCTGTTAAATTGTAAAACTGCACAGTTAAAATTCTTAAAGCAAGAAATTAAATATAAGCAGGTTGAAGATCTTCTCTTACTTGATAAAATACAAGATAAGATAGAAGAACTTCGGTTGTTTATGGTTAAAAACTTATGTGCTGATTCTCCTAATGCCTTTTGGCATCGTAGGAAACATGTGGTTAGACTACCTTATGCTAAGGAATTCAAGGAACATTCAATTCCTACTAAGGCTAGGCCTATCCAGATGAGTCATCAGCAAATGGAACTTTGCAAACAAGAGATTAACGACTTGCTTGCAAAAGGGTTAATAAAACACAGTAAATCACCTTGGTCTTGCCCAGCCTTTTATGTTAATAATGAAGCTGAGAAAGAGAGAGGTGTTCCTCGTCTTGTTATTAACTATAAGCCTCTTAATAAGGTTCTTGAGTGGATTAGGTATCCCCTACCTAATAAGGAAGACCTTCTTAGTCGCTTAGGTAATGCCACTATTTTTAGTAAATTTGACCTTAAGTCTGGGTTTTGGCAAGTCAGTATTCATCCGGAAGATAGATATAAAACTGCCTTCACCACCCCCTTTGGTCATTATGAATGGGTTGTTCAAGCATTTGGCTTGAAGAACGCTCCCAGTGAATTTCAAAATATTCTCAATGAGATTTTGAATCCCTTCAGTCATTTCATCATTGTTTATATTGATGATATCCTTGTCTTTTCTAAGTCAATTGACGAACATTTCAAACATTTGAACTCGTTCTTCAAAGCCATTAAAGTCAATGGTTTGGTTCTGTCACCAACCAAATGTTGCCTTTTCCAAGTTAAAGTTAAGTTCCTTGGTCATGATATTCATCGTGGTTTGGTTCGTCCAATCCAAAGAGTTATTCAATTCGCTGATAGATTTCCTGATAAAATCATTGATAGGACTCAACTCCAGAGGTTCTTAGGATCTCTTAATTATGTTGGCAAGTTTTATAAAAACTTACGAAAAATCTGTAAACCTTTGTTCCTTCGTTTACAGAAAAATCCTCCTCCCTGGACTGATGAGCATACTGCCATCGTTCAGCAAGTCAAAAAATATGTTAAGGTCCTTCCTTGCCTTGGCATATCTAATGAATCAGCTTTCAAAATTGTTGAAACTGACGCCTCCGATATTGGCTTCGGTGGCATTCTGAAGCAGAAGTTGACTCCTGCTTCCTCTGAACAAATTGTTCGGTTCCACTCCGGCGCGTGGAATCAAGCACAATTAAATTATAGCACAATTAAAAAAGAAATTTTAGCTTTAGTTTTTTGTATTAGTAAATTTCAAAATGATTTATTAAATCAAAAATTTCTCGTTCGTATTGACTGTAAGTCAGCGAAATATATTTTAGAAAAAGATGTTAAAAACATTGCTGCTAAACATATTTTTGCCAGATGGCAATCTATTTTAAGTATTTTTGATTTTGACATTGAATATATTAAAGGCAGTGATAATTCAGTTCCTGATTTTTTAACTCGGGAATTTATTAATTCAGGTACCCCTCAAGTTCAAAATGAGTGTGAGAGGGAAAGATAAAAGTGTTCGGCCCCCTGGCCCTCCAGGCCCAAGCCTGCCTAGTCAGAAGCCCATGGGAGCTATAATCCCTCACCCGGTTACCCCCCTTACTGTAGTCAATAGGTTCACCCCCCTTGTTTCTAGTTCAAAGCCCTATAGTTCAGCTCTGGTCCAACCCCCTCTAATGGTTGATCCATATGCTTCTACCAGTAATCCTCCTGCTGGTCAGCGTATTCAAACTGAATACGTCCCTGTTTTCTCCACCAATTTATTTCATATTGAAAGACATATGAAATCGATTGATGATCCAGTAAAATTAGCTGCCCAGTTTTTCCCAACTGGCTGGCATTTCATTCCTTCTGCTCCTTATAAATCTCTTATGTATTATAAGGATGTCCTTTTGCAAACTCAGTCAATTGCTATTAAACCTATTTATGATAGAAATGATTCTTCAAAGATCATCTATCATTCTCTTTATATTAAACAGGTTATCTCCATGCCTAACTGGGGTAATCATCCGTCTGATCTTAGGCAGTTAGAAGGTCATGATAGCCAGTTTTGCTATTATGATTACATGGAAGCTTGGAACAGGGTTTTTCTGTTTCAAACTCCATCGTTTAGTCATTCGTGGTTCATTCAATTTGACCACAAATTTAAAAGTCAAATTCCTCATTGGTTTGTTTTATGGTGGGAACGTTATGGTCTCATCTTTGATATCCTCCCTATCGAACTTCAAACTGTTCTTAATGTTTTTAGTTCTAGGGTTCCTGTTGTGCAGTCTAATTGCTGCATCCCAGTTATTCTTCATTTCACTAGTAAGTATAAAGTCCCATGGATCCTTAGATGGAACTATGGATTCTTTTCTCCTATGGTTAATGTTGCTCTTTCTTCTGTGGTTTCTCCAGAAAAAGGTGCTTCTAGTAATCACCTTAATCAAATTACTCATGTTACTCGTGAGTTTTCAGTTAAATGGTGGGATAAGTTGGATCCTTATCGCATTGTTGGTCAAGTTCAGAAGGAGTTTCCCAATCCTTCCCCTATTCAAACGATTCCTCCTCCAAAGGAATCTTCTTCTAGTAAATCAAAATCCAAGAAATCTTCTGTTTCAAAGTTAGATTTTACGGATATTGATCATTGTACTAATAATGACTTAAAACAGTTATCCCGTTTAATTCAGAAAAGAATGGATAAACTCAGTGAGGACTCAGTTCCTTCGGTTTGTTCATCTTCTTCTTCTCATTCCAGTCAACATTCTAGCCCTAACGATCCGTACGGAAGCATCTCTCTCCAAGATGCTCAGGATCCATTTGCCTAGAATTCCTACAGTTACTTTGGTCAGCCTCGTTGCAAGATGCTCCTGCCCGCGCAGCCCGTGCTTCTTTGTCTAAAGTAGCCGAAAGCAGTTGCTGAGTCATTTGTCGTCTTGTGTGAGTCTTGTCCTGTTTGTCGGCCATATGGCCTCTTTAGTCAAAAGTAATTATTGTTTTGTGTCTGTATTTTCCTTTACGCGTCTGTAATAGTAAAAAGTTGTTTGTATTGGTCAAAAGTTGTAATAATGCTTTCATCTTTTGATAAAGCATTACTATTGCTCAATAGTCATTTATGTTTTGTAATTATTGAGTTGTATTCACTTCGCCTTTTCTCTTCCTATATAAGAGAGGCTCAGTTATTGTTGAGAGGCAGGATTGAGTAATCCAATAGAAAGCTTGTGAAGACTTAGATTCCTATCTAACGAATCTTCAGCTCTCTTGCCTTCTCTCTTAGATATGATAAGCTTCTATAATCGAGTCAATTTGTTGTAAGTTACCAAGTTAATTGTTTGTAATTATTTCAAAGTTCAATAAAAGATTCGATTTTATTTAAACTCTTGTTAATATTTATGAACTGCTGTTATTATTTCTTATAGTTTTGCTATAGTTGTAATTCAGCTTTGTATGCGCCTCCTTTCCCTTAATCTTCCGCCTTTTGGAACTCTTCTATAATCAAAGGTCTTTGAGTACGTTCAAAGCTAATTCGAACCGTACCATCAGAAAATTGTTTAATATTTTCCAAGTTTAATAAATTATTATTAATAGGTTTTTGTGGAATTTCCTGAGGGAGAATCCACTGACTAGGTAACGTAATATCTTTCCAAAGAATAGTCTTCGGGGTTTGGATATTAGCGTTACTAGTACTGCTTTGAATTAGAACAGTATGGTCTTTAGGACTTTTATTAAGAGCATGAATGTTCAAATTAGTAAGAACTTTGCATTGTGAATGATATTTATCATACCAATCATAAAATGTAAGGTTCTCTCTATTAAGTTTAACATATTTTTTCCAATTATGAATGATTTTATCACGATCATGTTTATCGTAATTATTACGAAAAGCATGTCGTTTATCTTGATTAGATTTGGAATTAAAATCTGCAACCAGACTATCCCAATCTAATTTATTAACTTTCGTTATAACTCTCAACTGGTGATTAACAGGAGCATCGAAATCAGAGGGTGTAGGACCTACAGAAACTGTAGGAGACACATCATCTTGCTCTTCTTCAGCATGAAAGGCTGGAGTATAACAAGGATGACTTGTCTGCCCTTGATTCAAAACACCTTTCATTTTAATATCAGGGATAGAAAAATCACTTAATACTTCGGTATCTCTTCTAGAAACAGAAGGAACTGAAGAATTAGTAAACTCTTCTATAATCAAAGGTCTTTGAGTACGTTCAAAGCTAATTCGAACCGTACCATCAGAAAATTGTTTAATATTTTCCAAGTTTAATAAATTATTATTAATAGGTTTTTGTGGAATTTCCTGAGGGAGAATCCACTGACTAGGTAACGTAATATCTTTCCAAAGAATAGTCTTCGGGGTTTGGATATTAGCGTTACTAGTACTGCTTTGAATTAGAACAGTATGGTCTTTAGGACTTTTATTAAGAGCATGAATGTTCAAATTAGTTTTCATGACTTTATAATAAATCCTGTATATTAAAGCTAGAGGTTGAGAACCCTCAATCATCTGAGTTATCTCACCAGCAGTTTTAATATTCAGAGTTAAGGCTTTTAACAAATTAATATCAGAAAGACTCAATGGAAGATCAGGAAAGCAATTGAAATGGATAGGACCATCATGCAAACTTGATTCCATGATACCAATTATGCTAGGGGCATAATTAAGATATCGAGCATCTCTTAAGCATAAAAAGACACTTGAGTTTATTCCTTTAATGGACAAAGGTTTAACCGCAACTTGAACTAAACCAATATGAATAAAATTATAACCTTTCTTTCTATGTTTATTAACAACATCAGGAGAAAGAAGACTACAATTTTCATATTCTTTGTTAATAGCGTAAACACGTTCAACAGTTTTAACATTATAATCAGTCTTAAAATTATCTATAAAGGTTGACTGGTAGATCTCCTTAGGGGAAACACTGGGTATGTTCCAATTACTAAGGGTTTGACTAATGTTTTCATAACTATGTTCTTCTTGATTAACTATGTTTGGAACAGGAGGAAGAGAAGATCTATTACTAACCGAAGAACTCGATCTGAATAATCTACTCATAATTAAAAACTAAAGTTTTTAACCAATCTATGTTCTTCCATACATACCCCTTTCTTTGCTTAACATAGACACATACCCTAGCATCTAGTGATTCCCAGAAAGCCAAAACTGCTCACACACTCGAGACTTACAAAGGCTGGACAGGGACCTATGACGATGGAGGGTGGTCTATACAAAGAGACTAGGTGACTTCGTGAACACAGAAAGACAGAAAACTTTTGATTTTTAAGAATGTCAAGACGAAATAGATCAAGAACAACGTTTAGTAAACAAACAACTCATGGCTCTGATACCAAAAGGCGGAAGATTAAGGGAAAGGAGGCGCATACAAAGCTGAATTACAACTATAGCAAAACTATAAGAAATAATAACAGCAGTTCATAAATATTAACAAGAGTTTAAATAAAATCGAATCTTTTATTGAACTTTGAAATACTTACAAACAATTAACTTGGTAACTTACAACAAATTGACTCGATTATAGAAGCTTATCATATCTAAGAGAGAAGGCAAGAGAGCTGAAGATTCGTTAGATAGGAATCTAAGTCTTCACAAGCTTTCTATTGGATTACTCAATCCTGCCTCTCAACAATAACTGAGCCTCTCTTATATAGGAAGAGAAAAGGCGAAGTGAATACAACTCAATAATTACAAAACATAAATGACTATTGAGCAATAGTAATGCTTTATCAAAAGATGAAAGCATTATTACAACTTTTGACCAATACAAACAACTTTTTACTATTACAGACGCGTAAAGGAAAATACAGACACAAAACAATAATTACTTTTGACTAAAGAGGCCATATGGCCGACAAACAGGACAAGACTCACACAAGACGACAAATGACTCAGCAACTGCTTTCGGCTACTTTAGACAAAGAAGCACGGGCTGCGCGGGCAGGAGCATCTTGCAACGAGGCTGACCAAAGTAACTGTAGGAATTCTAGGCAAATGGATCCTGAGCATCTTGGAGAGAGATGCTTCCGTACGGATCGTTAGGGCTAGAATGTTGACTGGAATGAGAAGAAGAAGATGAACAAACCGAAGGAACTGAGTCCTCACTGAGTTTATCCATTCTTTTCTGAATTAAACGGGATAACTGTTTTAACTCATTATTAGTACAATGATCAATATCCGCAAAATCTAACTTTGAAACAGAAGATTTCTTGGATTTTGATTTACTAGAAGAAGATTCCTTTGGAGGAAGAATCGTTTGAATAGGGGAAGGATTGGGAAACTCCTTCTGAACTTGACCAACAATGCGATAAGGATCAAACTTATCCCACCATTTAACTGAAAACTCACGAGTAACATGAGTAATTTGATTAAGGTGATTACTAGAAGCACCTTTTTCTGGAGAAACCATAGAAGAAAGAGCAACATTAACCATAGGAGAAAAGAATCCATAGTTCCATCTAAGGATCCATGGGACTTTATACTTACTAGTGAAATGAAGAATAACTGGGATGCAGCAATTAGACTGCACAACAGGAACCCTAGAACTAAAAACATTAAGAACAGTTTGAAGTTCGATAGGGAGGATATCAAAGATGAGACCATAACGTTCCCACCATAAAACAAACCAATGAGGAATTTGACTTTTAAATTTGTGGTCAAATTGAATGAACCACGAATGACTAAACGATAGAGTTTGAAACAGAAAAACCCTGTTCCAAGCTTCCATGTAATCATAATAGCAAAACTGGCTATCATGACCTTCTAACTGCCTAAGATCAGACGGATGATTACCCCAGTTAGGCATGGAGATAACCTGTTTAATATAAAGAGAATGATAGATGATCTTTGAAGAATCATTTCTATCATAAATAGGTTTAATAGCAATTGACTGAGTTTGCAAAAGGACATCCTTATAAACATGAACAATAGATCAACCTTTACTGCGTTTAGCAGTCTTACTCAGCCTGATATCGTTGAAATATTAACTAACGGCTTCACTGGTGTTCTTCGTTCTTGGTGGGAAAAACACCTAGACGAAGATGCAAGGAACTCTATTGTTCATGCTTACCAGCTTGATGACAATGGTCACCCTATTTTTAGAGAAGATATGGGTTTTGGTGTTCCTGATGGTATTAACACATTAATTTTTACTATAATAAAACATTTTATTGGAACTCCTAGTAACATCACTGAAAGGATTCATGACCAATTAAGTAATCTTACTTGTCCTACTCTAAGTGATTTTAGGTGGTACAAGGATGTTTTTATTTCCCGCGTTATGTTACGCAGTGACAGCAACAAACCTTTCTGAAAAGAAAAGTTTGTTAATGGTCTCCCTTCCTTATTTGCTCACAAGGTTAGAGAAGAGCTTAGTAAAACCCTTGGGTATATTGATTATGATAACCTGACTTATGGTGATATAATCAGTTATATTCAAAAAATAGGTTTAAAAATGTGTATTGATTTTAAAATTGCTAAACAAGCTGCTAAAGATAAGAAGAAAGCTAAGTATGAGCTTGGTACCTTTTGTGAACAATATGGTTTGCCCCCTATTGCTCCTTCTAGGAGAAAACATAGGACAAAGCAAATCGAAAGTCACAAAAAACGTAAGCATCATAAGAAGCGTTCTATTCAGAATAATAATAAACAAAGCTATTATGAAAAACCTAAGTCTAAAAGAACACATAGTAAAAAATCTTCTTCTAAACCTAATGATAAGAGTAAAATTACCTGTTTCAACTGTGGTAAAAAGGGTCATTATAAAAGTGAATGTAAGTTAAAACAAAAATTAAGTCGATTAAATATCTCCACTGAAGATACTGAAATTTTTTAGAGTTAATAAGAATCCAGACTGATAATGAAAGTGATCACTCTGATATTCCTTATTCCTCTAATAACGAAAATAACAGTCCGATTCCTAGTGAAGATAATGAAGTCACTCTTTGTACTGATAATTGTAGATCGGATTGCTGTAAAACTATTAACGTACTTAGCAAAGAGGATCAAGAGAGTTCTTTGCTGATTGAGTTAATTAGCAAACTTACAGATGAAGATTTAAAATTACAGTATATGAAACAATTAAAAGACTTATTTTCTAAAAACATTTCGGGTAAAAATAAGATAATAAAAGGAAAAGAGAAACCGATTATTAGTCTTAATAAAACTCTTGAGAGATTTAAAGTTACTGAGAGAGAAATTACTCTCCCAGAACTGAATCAAGAAGTCAATAGGCTTAAGAAAGAAATTTCTGGTCTTAAGAATGAAATTTCGGACTTAAGAAGTGATATGACTGCTTTGGCTGCTAAAGGTTCAGAACTTCATATCTCTGATTCTTCAGATAATGAAGATCAACCTGAAACTTCAGGAGTCAAGGATGAAGAGTCTCTCCTAATTGTTCAAGGAAATTCTTTAAAAAGATTAAAAGATATAACCATTCAAAAATGGTATATTTTAGTTCGTTTAATGGTTGACGGAACTTTTGCTATCCAACTTCCTGCTCTAGTTGATACGGGTGCAGACCTTAACTGCATACAGGAAGGTTTAGTCCCTACAAAGTTCTATGTCAAAACCAGTGAGCGTTTAAACTCTGCTAATGGTAGTAGTATGGAAATAAAATATAAACTTCCTAAAGTTCATATTTGTCAAAACAATATGTGTTTTAAAACTTCTTTTGTTTTAATTCGCAATTTGACTGACAAAATAATTTTAGGTCTACCGTTTATATATTTATTATATCCATTTACTACTAGTAATAATGGTTTAACAACTGAGCATCTGGGGCAAAAGGTGGTATTTGAATTTATCACTCAGCCTAAAGAAAGAGACTTGAAATTTATTCAAGATGAATCCATTTCTAAGTCGCTCAATCTGTTAAATTGTAAAACTGCACAGTTAAAATTCTTAAAGCAAGAAATTAAATATAAGCAGGTTGAAGATCTTCTCTTACTTGATAAAATACAAGATAAGATAGAAGAACTTCGGTTGTTTATGGTTAAAAACTTATGTGCTGATTCTCCTAATGCCTTTTGGCATCGTAGGAAACATGTGGTTAGACTACCTTATGCTAAGGAATTCAAGGAACATTTAATTCCTACTAAGGCTAGGCCTATCCAGATGAGTCATCAGCAAATGGAACTTTGCAAACAAGAGATTAACGACTTGCTTGCAAAAGGGTTAATAAAACACAGTAAATCACCTTGGTCTTGCCCAGCCTTTTATGTTAATAATGAAGCTGAGAAAGAGAGAGGTGTTCCTCGTCTTGTTATTAACTATAAGCCTCTTAATAAGGTTCTTGAGTGGATTAGGTATCCCCTACCTAATAAGGAAGACCTTCTTAGTCGCTTAGGTAATGCCACTATTTTTAGTAAATTTGACCTTAAGTCTGGGTTTTGGCAAGTCAGTATTCATCCGGAAGATAGATATAAAACTGCCTTCACCACCCCCTTTGGTCATTATGAATGGGTTGTTCAAGCATTTGGCTTGAAGAACGCTCCCAGTGAATTTCAAAATATTCTCAATGAGATTTTGAATCCCTTCAGTCATTTCATCATTGTTTATATTGATGATATCCTTGTCTTTTCTAAGTCAATTGACGAACATTTCAAACATTTGAACTCGTTCTTCAAAGCCATTAAAGTCAATGGTTTGGTTCTTTCACCAACCAAATGTTGCCTTTTCCAAGTTAAAGTTAAGTTCCTTGGTCATGATATTCATCGTGGTTTGGTTCGTCCAATCCAAAGAGTTATTCAATTCGCTGATAGATTTCCTGATAAAATCATTGATAGGACTCAACTCCAGAGGTTCTAAGGATCTCTTAATTATGTTGGCAAGTTTTATAAAAACTTACGAAAAATCTGTAAACCTTTGTTCCTTCGTTTACAGAAAAATCCTCCTCCCTGGACTGATGAGCATACTGCCATCGTTCAGCAAGTCAAAAAATATGTTAAGGTCCTTCCTTGCCTTGGCATATCTAATGCATCAGCTTTCAAAATTGTTGAAACTGACGCCTCCGATATTGGCTTCGGTGGCATTCTGAAGCAGAAGTTGACTCCTGCTTCCTCTGAACAAATTGTTCGGTTCCACTCCGGCGCGTGGAATCAAGCACAATTAAATTATAGCACAATTAAAAAAGAAATTTTAGCTTTAGTTTTTTTGTATTAGTAAATTTCAAAATGATTTATTAAATCAAAAATTTCTCGTTCGTATTGACTGTAAGTCAGCGAAATATATTTTAGAAAAAGATGTTAAAAACATTGCTGCTAAACATATTTTTGCCAGATGGCAATCTATTTTAAGTATTTTTGATTTTGACATTGAATATATTAAAGGCAGTGATAATTCAGTTCCTGATTTTTTAACTCGGGAATTTATTAATTCAGGTACCCCTCAAGTTCAAAATGAGTGTGAGAGGGAAAGATAAAAGTGTTCGGCCCCCTGGCCCTCCAGGCCCAAGCCTGCCTAGTCAGAAGCCCATGGGAGCTATAATCCCTCACCCGGTTACCCCCCTTACTGTAGTCAATAGGTTCACCCCCCTTGTTTCTAGTTCAAAGCCCTATAGTTCAGCTCTGGTCCAACCCCCTCTAATGGTTGATCCATATGCTTCTACCAGTAATCCTCCTGCTGGTCAGCGTATTCAAACTGAATACGTCCCTGTTTTCTCCACCAATTTATTTCATATTGAAAGACATATGAAATCGATTGATGATCCAGTAAAATTAGCTGCCCAGTTTTTCCCAACTGGCTGGCATTTCATTCCTTCTGCTCCTTATAAATCTCTTATGTATTATAAGGATGTCCTTTTGCAAACTCAGTCAATTGCTATTAAACCTATTTATGATAGAAATGATTCTTCAAAGATCATCTATCATTCTCTTTATATTAAACAGGTTATCTCCATGCCTAACTGGGGTAATCATCCGTCTGATCTTAGGCAGTTAGAAGGTCATGATAGCCAGTTTTGCTATTATGATTACATGGAAGCTTGGAACAGGGTTTTTCTGTTTCAAACTCCATCGTTTAGTCATTCGTGGTTCATTCAATTTGACCACAAATTTAAAAGTCAAATTCCTCATTGGTTTGTTTTATGGTGGGAACGTTATGGTCTCATCTTTGATATCCTCCCTATCGAACTTCAAACTGTTCTTAATGTTTTTAGTTCTAGGGTTCCTGTTGTGCAGTCTAATTGCTGCATCCCAGTTATTCTTCATTTCACTAGTAAGTATAAAGTCCCATGGATCCTTAGATGGAACTATGGATTCTTTTCTCCTATGGTTAATGTTGCTCTTTCTTCTGTGGTTTCTCCAGAAAAAGGTGCTTCTAGTAATCACCTTAATCAAATTACTCATGTTACTCGTGAGTTTTTAGTTAAATGGTGGGATAAGTTTGATCCTTATCGCATTGTTGGTCAAGTTCAGAAGGAGTTTCCCAATCCTTCCCCTATTCAAACGATTCCTCCTCCAAAGGAATCTTCTTCTAGTAAATCAAAATCCAAGAAATCTTCTGTTTCAAAGTTAGATTTTGCGGATATTGATCATTGTACTAATAATGAGTTAAAACAGTTATCCCGTTTAATTCAGAAAAGAATGGATAAACTCAGTGAGGACTCAGTTCCTTCGGTTTGTTCATCATCTTCTTCTCATTCCAGTCAACATTCTAGCCCTAACGATCCGTACGGAAGCATCTCTCTCCAAGATGCTCAGGATCCATTTGCCTAGAATTCCTACAGTTACTTTGGTCAGCCTCGTTGCAAGATGCTCCTGCCCGCGCAGCCCGTGCTTCTTTGTCTAAAGTAGCCGAAAGCAGTTGCTGAGTCATTTGTCGTCTTGTGTGAGTCTTGTCCTGTTTGTCGGCCATATGGCCTCTTTAGTCAAAAGTAATTATTGTTTTGTGTCTGTATTTTCCTTTACGCGTCTGTAATAGTAAAAAGTTGTTTGTATTGGTCAAAAGTTGTAATAATGCTTTCATCTTTTGATAAAGCATTACTATTGCTCAATAGTCATTTATGTTTTGTAATTATTGAGTTGTATTCACTTCGCCTTTTCTCTTCCTATATAAGAGAGGCTCAGTTATTGTTGAGAGGCAGGATTGAGTAATCCAATAGAAAGCTTGTGAAGACTTAGATTCCTATCTAACGAATCTTCAGCTCTCTTGCCTTCTCTCTTAGATATGATAAGCTTCTATAATCGAGTCAATTTGTTGTAAGTTACCAAGTTAATTGTTTGTAATTATTTCAAAGTTCAATAAAAGATTCGATTTTATTTAAACTCTTGTTAATATTTATGAACTGCTGTTATTATTTCTTATAGTTTTGCTATAATTGTAATTCAGCTTTGTATGCGCCTCCTTTCCCTTAATCTTCCGCCTTTTGGTATCAGAGCCATGAGTTGTTTGTTTACTAAACGTTGTTCTTGATCTATTTCGTCTTGACATTCTTAAAAATCAAAAGTTTTCTGTCTTTCTGTGTTCACGAAGTCACCTAGTCTCTTTGTATAGACCACCCTCCATCGTCATAGGTCCCTGTCCAGCCTTTGTAAGTCTCGAGTGTGTGAGCAGTTTTGGCTTTCTGGGAATCACTAGATGCTAGGGTATGTGTCTATGTTAAGCAAAGAAAGGGGTATGTATGGAAGAACATAGATTGGTTAAAAACTTTAGTTTTTAATTATAAGTAGATTATTCAGATCGAGTTCTTCGGTTAGTAATAGATCTTCTCTTCCTCCTGTTCCAAACATAGTTAATCAAGAAGAACATAGTTATGAAAACATTAGTCAAACCCTTAGTAATTGGAACATACCCAGTGTTTCCCCTAAGGAGATCTACCAGTCAACCTTTATAGATAATTTTAAGACTGATTATAATGTTAAAACTGTTGAACGTGTTTACGCTATTAACAAAGAATATGAAAATTGTAGTCTTCTTTCTCCTGATGTTGTTAATAAACATAGAAAGAAAGGTTATAATTTTATTCATATTGGTTTAGTTCAAGTTGCGGTTAAACCTTTGTCCATTAAAGGAATAAACTCAAGTGTCTTTTTATGCTTAAGAGATGCTCGATATCTTAATTATGCCCCTAGCATAATTGGTATCATGGAATCAAGTTTGCATGATGGTCCTATCCATTTCAATTGCTTTCCTGATCTTCCATTGAGTCTTTCTGATATTAATTTGTTAAAAGCCTTAACTCTGAATATTAAAACTGCTGGTGAGATAACTCAGATGATTGAGGGTTCTCAACCTCTAGCTTTAATATACAGGATTTATTATAAAGTCATGAAAACTAATTTGAACATTCATGCTCTTAATAAAAGTCCTAAAGACCATACTGTTCTAATTCAAAGCAGTACTAGTAACGCTAATATCCAAACCCCGAAGACTATTCTTTGGAAAGATATTACGTTACCTAGTCAGTGGATTCTCCCTCAGGAAATTCCACAAAAACCTATTAATAATAATTTATTAAACTTGGAAAATATTAAACAATTTTCTGATGGTACGGTTCGAATTAGCTTTGAACGTACTCAAAGACCTTTGATTATAGAAGAGTTTACTAATTCTTCAGTTCCTTCTGTTTCTAGAAGAGATACCGAAGTATTAAGTGATTTTTCTATCCCTGATATTAAAATGAAAGGTGTTTTGAATCAAGGGCAGACAAGTCATCCTTGTTATACTTCAGCCTTCATGCTGAAGAAGAGCAAGATGATGTGTCTCCTACAGTTTCTGTAGGTCCTACACCCTCTGATTTCGATGCTCCTGTTAATCACCAGTTGAGAGTTATAACGAAAGTTAATAAATTAGATTGGGATAGTCTGGTTGCAGATTTTAATTCCAAATCTAATCAAGATAAACGACATGCTTTTCGTAATAATTACGATAAACATGATCGTGATAAAATCATTCATAATTGGAAAAAATATGTTAAACTTAATAGAGAGAACCTTACATTTTATGATTGGTATGATAAATATCATTCACAATGCAAAGTTCTTACTAAAAGCCAGTGGACGAAAGAAGATAAGTCAAAAATTTTGGCTTCTCATCCTCCGTTAGAAACTGTTCTTTTACAAGTCAAGAATACCTCTGTTACTGCCAGCCCCTTCAAGGTTGCTGATGGAAAAACTGATGATAAAAAGATTATTGAACAAAATAATTTCACTAATCAATATTTGGCCACTATAGGTAAACAATTAGATAAAATTGAAGAAAAATTTGATAATGCTTTAGTTAAAAATCCTGAAAAGAAATTAGATCAACCTTTACTTACTCTCCCTGATAACAGAGATGGAAAGGGATTGCCAAGTAAAGACTCTGATTTAGTTAAAAGCATAGATAAACTAATTAAAAATATTGGTTCCAGTTCAGGTGAAGCTAGTGGAACTGTTGCCATCATTGATCAGATCCAAGAATCGGACGATGAAAGCAATAGTGCCTCAGAAGGGTTTTCTGAGATCGCTTCTATACCTGACATCACTGAACAGTTAAATAAATTAACCTTCAATAATACGAGTATAACAAAAAATTGGTATACTAGACCTACTCCCCCTGATCTTCAGTATGAGGAGAAAAATCTAGACAATCAATTTTCTGTTTCATTTAATAAAATTTATGAATGGAACATTGATGGTTTTAGTGAGCATCAAATTCTCACTAAAATGAACCATTTGTCTATGGTAGCTAATAGTTATATTACAGCGTTTAGCAGTCTTACTCAGCCTGATATCGTTGAAATATTAACTAACGGCTTCACTGGTGTTCTTCGTTCTTGGTGGGAAAAACACCTAGACGAAGATGCAAGGAACTCTATTGTTCATGCTTACCAGCTTGATGACAATGGTCACCCTATTTTTAGAGAAGATATGGGTTTTGGTGTTCCTGATGGTATTAACACATTAATTTTTACTATAATAAAACATTTTATTGGAACTCCTAGTAACATCACTGAAAGGATTCATGACCAATTAAGTAATCTTACTTGTCCTACTCTAAGTGATTTTAGGTGGTACAAGGATGTTTTTATTTCCCGCGTTATGTTACGCAGTGACAGCAACAAACCTTTCTGGAAAGAAAAGTTTGTTAATGGTCTCCCTTCCTTATTTGCTCACAAGGTTAGAGAAGAGCTTAGTAAAACCCTTGGGTATATTGATTATGATAACCTGACTTATGGTGATATAATCAGTTATATTCAAAAAATAGGTTTAAAAATGTGTATTGATTTTAAAATTGCTAAACAAGCTGCTAAAGATAAGAAGAAAGCTAAGTATGAGCTTGGTACCTTTTGTGAACAATATGGTTTGCCCCCTATTGCTCCTTCTAGGAGAAAACATAGGACAAAGCAAATCGAAAGTCACAAAAAACGTAAGCATCATAAGAAGCGTTCTATTCAGAATAATAATAAACAAAGCTATTATGAAAAACCTAAGTCTAAAAGAACACATAGTAAAAAATCTTCTTCTAAACCTAATGATAAGAGTAAAATTACCTGTTTCAACTGTGGTAAAAAGGGTCATTATAAAAGTGAATGTAAGTTAAAACAAAAATTAAGTCGATTAAATATCTCCACTGAAGATACTGAAAATTTTTTAGAGTTAATAAGAATCCAGACTGATAATGAAAGTGATCACTCTGATATTCCTTATTCCTCTAATAACGAAAATAACAGTCCGATTCCTAGTGAAGATAATGAAGTCACTCTTTGTACTGATAATTGTAGATCGGATTGCTGTAAAACTATTAACGTACTTAGCAAAGAGGATCAAGAGAGTTCTTTGCTGATTGAGTTAATTAGCAAACTTACAGATGAAGATTTAAAATTACAGTATATGAAACAATTAAAAGACTTATTTTCTAAAAACATTTCGGGTAAAAATAAGATAATAAAAGGAAAAGAGAAACCGATTATTAGTCTTAATAAAACTCTTGAGAGATTTAAAGTTACTGAGAGAGAAATTACTCTCCCAGAACTGAATCAAGAAGTCAATAGGCTTAAGAAAGAAATTTCTGGTCTTAAGAATGAAATTTCGGACTTAAGAAGTGATATGACTGCTTTGGCTGCTAAAGGTTCAGAACTTCATATCTCTGATTCTTCAGATAATGAAGATCAACCTGAAACTTCAGGAGTCAAGGATGAAGAGTCTCTCCTAATTGTTCAAGGAAATTCTTTAAAAAGATTAAAAGATATAACCATTCAAAAATGGTATATTTTAGTTCGTTTAATGGTTGACGGAACTTTTGCTATCCAACTTCCTGCTCTAGTTGATACGGGTGCAGACCTTAACTGCATACAGGAAGGTTTAGTCCCTACAAAGTTCTATGTCAAAACCAGTGAGCGTTTAAACTCTGCTAATGGTAGTAGTATGGAAATAAAATATAAACTTCCTAAAGTTCATATTTGTCAAAACAATGTGTTTTAAAACTTCTTTTGTTTTAATTCGCAATTTAACTGACAAAATAATTTTAGGTCTACCGTTTATATATTTATTATATCCATTTACTACTAGTAATAATGGTTTAACAACTGAGCATCTGGGGAAAAAGGTGGTATTTGAATTTATCACTCAGCCTAAAGAAAGAGACTTGAAATTTATTCAAGATGAATCCATTTCTAAGTCGCTCAATCTGTTAAATTGTAAAACTGCACAGTTAAAATTCTTAAAGCAAGAAATTAAATATAAGCAGGTTGAAGATCTTCTCTTACTTGATAAAATACAAGATAAGATAGAAGAACTTCGGTTGTTTATGGTTAAAAACTTATGTGCTGATTCTCCTAATGCCTTTTGGCATCGTAGGAAACATGTGGTTAGACTACCTTATGCTAAGGAATTCAAGGAACATTTAATTCCTACTAAGGCTAGGCCTATCCAGATGAGTCATCAGCAAATGGAACTTTGCAAACAAGAGATTAACGACTTGCTTGCAAAAGGGTTAATAAAATACAGTAAATCACCTTGGTCTTGCCCAGCCTTTTATGTTAATAATGAAGCTGAGAAAGAGAGAGGTGTTCCTCGTCTTGTTATTAACTATAAGCCTCTTAATAAGGTTCTTGAGTGGATTAGGTATCCCCTACCTAATAAGGAAGACCTTCTTAGTCGCTTAGGTAATGCCACTATTTTTAGTAAATTTGACCTTAAGTCTGGGTTTTGGCAAGTCAGTATTCATCCGGAAGATAGATATAAAACTGCCTTCACCACCCCCTTTGGTCATTATGAATGGGTTGTTCAAGCATTTGGCTTGAAGAACGCTCCCAGTGAATTTCAAAATATTCTCAATGAGATTTTGAATCCCTTCAGTCATTTCATCATTGTTTATATTGATGATATCCTTGTCTTTTCTAAGTCAATTGACGAACATTTCAAACATTTGAACTCATTCTTCAAAGCCATGAAAGTAAATGGTTTGGTTCTTTCACCAACCAAATGTTGCCTTTTCCAAGTTAAAGTTAAGTTCCTTGGTCATGATATTCATCGTGGTTTGGTTCGTCCAATCCAAAGAGTTATTCAATTCGCTGATAGATTTCCTGATAAAATCATTGATAGGACTCAACTCCAGAGGTTCTTAGGATCTCTTAATTATGTTGGCAAGTTTTATAAAAACTTACGAAAAATCTGTAAACCTTTGTTCCTTCGTTTACAGAAAAATCCTCCTCCCTGGACTGATGAGCATACTGCCATCGTTCAGCAAGTCAAAAAATATGTTAAGGTCCTTCCTTGCCTTGGCATATCTAATACATCAGCTTTCAAAATTGTTGAAACTGACGCCTCCGATATTGGCTTCGGTGGCATTCTGAAGCAGAAGTTGACTCCTGCTTCCTCTGAACAAATTGTTCGGTTCCACTCCGGCGCGTGGAATCAAGCACAATTAAATTATAGCACAATTAAAAAAGAAATTTTAGCTTTAGTTTTTTTGTATTAGTAAATTTCAAAATGATTTATTAAATCAAAAATTTCTCGTTCGTATTGACTGTAAGTCAGCGAAATATATTTTAGAAAAAGATGTTAAAAACATTGCTGCTAAACATATTTTTGCCAGATGGCAATCTATTTTAAGTATTTTTGATTTTGACATTGAATATATTAAAGGCAGTGATAATTCAGTTCCTGATTTTTTAACTCGGGAATTTATTAATTCAGGTACCCCTCAAGTTCAAAATGAGTGTGAGAGGGAAAGATAAAAGTGTTCGGCCCCCTGGCCCTCCAGGCCCAAGCCTGCCTAGTCAGAAGCCCATGGGAGCTATAATCCCTCACCCGGTTACCCCCCTTACTGTAGTCAATAGGTTCACCCCCCTTGTTTCTAGTTCAAAGCCCTATAGTTCAGCTCTGGTCCAACCCCCTCTAATGGTTGATCCATATGCTTCTACCAGTAATCCTCCTGCTGGTCAGCGTATTCAAACTGAATACGTCCCTGTTTTCTCCACCAATTTATTTCATATTGAAAGACATATGAAATCGATTGATGATCCAGTAAAATTAGCTGCCCAGTTTTTCCCAACTGGCTGGCATTTCATTCCTTCTGCTCCTTATAAATCTCTTATGTATTATAAGGATGTCCTTTTGCAAACTCAGTCAATTGCTATTAAACCTATTTATGATAGAAATGATTCTTCAAAGATCATCTATCATTCTCTTTATATTAAACAGGTTATCTCCATGCCTAACTGGGGTAATCATCCGTCTGATCTTAGGCAGTTAGAAGGTCATGATAGCCAGTTTTGCTATTATGATTACATGGAAGCTTGGAACAGGGTTTTTCTGTTTCAAACTCCATCGTTTAGTCATTCGTGGTTCATTCAATTTGACCACAAATTTAAAAGTCAAATTCCTCATTGGTTTGTTTTATGGTGGGAACGTTATGGTCTCATCTTTGATATCCTCCCTATCGAACTTCAAACTGTTCTTAATGTTTTTAGTTCTAGGGTTCCTGTTGTGCAGTCTAATTGCTGCATCCCAGTTATTCTTCATTTCACTAGTAAGTATAAAGTCCCATGGATCCTTAGATGGAACTATGGATTCTTTTCTCCTATGGTTAATGTTGCTCTTTCTTCTGTGGTTTCTCCAGAAAAAGGTGCTTCTAGTAATCACCTTAATCAAATTACTCATGTTACTCGTGAGTTTTCAGTTAAATGGTGGGATAAGTTGGATCCTTATCGCATTGTTGGTCAAGTTCAGAAGGAGTTTCCCAATCCTTCCCCTATTCAAACGATTCCTCCTCCAAAGGAATCTTCTTCTAGTAAATCAAAATCCAAGAAATCTTCTGTTTCAAAGTTAGATTTTGCGGATATTGATCATTGTACTAATAATGAGTTAAAACAGTTATCCCGTTTAATTCAGAAAAGAATGGATAAACTCAGTGAGGACTCAGTTCCTTCGGTTTGTTCATCTTCTTCTTCTCATTCCAGTCAACATTCTAGCCCTAACGATCCGTACGGAAGCATCTCTCTCCAAGATGCTCAGGATCCATTTGCCTAGAATTCCTACAGTTACTTTGGTCAGCCTCGTTGCAAGATGCTTCTGCCCGCGCAGCCCATGCTTCTTTGTCTAAAGTAGCCGAAAGCAGTTGCTGAGTCATTTGTCGTCTTGTGTGAGTCTTATCCTGTTTGTCGGCCATATGGCCTCTTTAGTCAAAAGTAATTATTGTTTTGTGTCTGTATTTTCCTTTACGCGTCTGTAATAGTAAAAAGTTGTTTGTATTGGTCAAAAGTTGTAATAATGCTTTCATCTTTTGATAAAGCATTACTATTGCTCAATAGTCATTTATGTTTTGTAATTATTGAGTTGTATTCACTTCGCCTTTTCTCTTCCTATATAAGAGAGGCTCAGTTATTGTTGAGAGGCAGGATTGAGTAATCCAATAGAAAGCTTGTGAAGACTTAGATTCCTATCTAACGAATCTTCAGCTCTCTTGCCTTCTCTCTTAGATATGATAAGCTTCTATAATCGAGTCAATTTGTTGTAAGTTACCAAGTTAATTGTTTGTAATTATTTCAAAGTTCAATAAAAGATTCGATTTTATTTAAACTCTTGTTAATATTTATGAACTGCTGTTATTATTTCTTATAGTTTTGCTATAGTTGTAATTCAGCTTTGTATGCGCCTCCTTTCCCTTAATCTTCCGCCTTTTGGTATATATATATATATATATATATATATATATATATTAAATATACATATATATACCGCTATATAAATTTTTAGCTCAAAAATCTCATTTTGAACTCCGAAAATCTCAAAATAATATATTTATGATTAATACAAATTTTTACAGGTCTCTCACTCTTTGTTGCACCATAAAATAATTTTATAGGCAACCTTGGTTTTTATTTCGCTTAAATATGTAAATTTATATTTATTACATATTTTTATTGCATTATTTATGCCCGAAAGAATGTTTCTCGGCATAAAATATCCTTTATAGTCAAATCTTGTCCCGTAAGACTTTATTAGATTTATTATGACTTATTATTCCGCCGGAACGCGATTCGAAACGTCGAACGTCAAAATCGCTCGGCGCGTCGACGCTCGGCGTCGCCCAAATTTTAAGTTCTGACATGCATGTTCGCTCATTTTTAATTTTCAAATCATAAGTTGTATAACAGAAATTTTTCGGGCATGTTATAGACCTCATGTCATAGTATTTTAGAAAAATTTTAAACTTTGAAAACGGATCATGAGAACTCATCAAAAACGCGCTTAAAAATGATGTCAGAACACATTTCCAGCCCAACGCCGCTCTGCCACCAGCGGGCGCGCGCGGGCTTGAGCGGGCGCGCGCGGGCGCTGCTGCGCACGGCGGCGTGCTGAAATCTGCTCGACTTCTTATCAACGCAGCCACTTCGCGATTTTCGTACGCTCTGCTCGTTAATCGGATTAATATGATTTTTGGATATGTTATAATTGGCATATCAAAGTATTTTTAAAAAATATCACCACTGATATTTGGGTATTTTAAGCTGTTCAAATAATGCGTCCAAAAAGGCTGTTCGCACTAGTTTTTTAACTTTGCGATTAACGTTCAAAACTCGCCTCGCTCCGTTCTAACCCGACTTTCATTACAAATAAATCTCTATTAACATAATAAGACTTGTTCCAAGTGTCGGCTTCGTTAAATTCCAACTTTTTATCCGTGTTGGTTCTTTTAGGTCATTTATCGAACATATAATGTGCGTTATTTGTTCAAGTCGATTGCTTATTAATTTGTTACCGATTTTTTGCCACAAATCCATCCTTATACATCCCACAATCCATACCTAGCCACCAAGTCTCTAAAACCCATCGTTCCATTAATAATTCAAGCATAAAAGCAAACTAAAATGAATGTTAGTAAACTAAAGTTTACTAATAACATCAAATTTTGATTCTTTGGATTCAAAATTAATTTCAACTCTATATTTCATATACATAAATCAAATATTGATTTACTACAAAGAAATTCCATTAATAATTCTATCTAACTTACTAAACTTCCAAAATCCCAAGTTTAGCAATAAAATTATATATCATATAACTTTGATAAAATTCAAAGAAATTACATAAGGAATAATACCTTATGCTCATAATCTTCTATTATTCCAAGCTTGAAATCCTCTCAAATTCTCTAATCTTTGGTTCCAATTTGTCCATGCTCCCTCAAACAATACAATTTCTTCACTTTTCATTTTTGAAAAATTACAAAATCTCAACAATATGGGAGAGAGAGACTTCGAACATGGGGAAGGAAGAAGAAAGAATGAGGGAGACTTCTCCTAAATTCTTAGTCAACTCAACTTGGTGCCCAAGCTTAATAATGAGTAGCCTTCACTCTTCATTCTCTCCTCTAACTCACGGCAAGACAAAGAAATGAAATAGCTTGGATATTAAGTTTGTAATAGTAAGTTGAGTGAACTAGAAATTAACCCATTTGCTTAATTAATTAACTCACCCACTTAAACTTTTAATCCCTTTGTTGAATAAATAATTTATCCCATAGTTAGCAACTAGATTATATATTCCAAGTTACTAATTTACCACCTTAAATAATTTTACTCAATAGGAATCATATAATTATACAATTACATATTCCTAAAATAAAACATAATATCTCTTAACTACATATTTATTTGTTTTAAAATAAATATGCAACACCTAATATTCCATGCAAATACCATTATTTGCGTACTTAAGATATTACAACAATTATAATATCCTTGTCTCATCAACATCAATTCATTAAAGAACTTATTTACCTTCTTAAGATATTATAATAAATATAATATCCTTCATTTATTAAAATAATTCCTTATAAGAATTCACTCTAATACACTTGAGTAAAGTATATATAAATATTATATACGTAAATCATCTCTTTTAATACATTACGCAAATTGCTCATAACAATTTTATTTTCTCGCATAATGAATATATATAAATATTATAAATATATTTATTACAAATACTCCAAGTAATACTCATATACTTCCATCACATCTAGAAAATAATTAATAAATTTATTCTCTTACATTATAAATTGAATTATGTCAATTTAAAATAATATTATCTCTTTATTAAAATAATTCAATGATAGAATTTTTTTTAATATCTTTTAATTAAAGTATACCATAATATTTGTATACTTAAACTAATTATTTCCTTTTCCTTTCTATAAATTGTTTTTAACAATTTAACTGCAGTAAATATTATAATATATTCGCTACATTAAAACATGCATACATTACACTCAATAATGTAATATATGATTTCTTTAATAAAATTATGGTTATACATTAAGTATATTTAATGCCACCAATTACCACATTAAAATAATCAATTATTTTAATTTTTAGCCATCTCATTTCCTTTAATAAATTGCTCCTACAATTTATTTATAAGTAATAAATATATACTTCTAATATATTTATTAATATAAACATCACACATTGCATAGTACTTACTCACATATGTAATAATATCACTCAACATATCATTTAATAAGAATTTTATTTATTAAATTCTTATTTTAATAATTCTCAAAAATTCGGGTTCTTACAGTACTCAACTTAATATATTATCTTTTGAGAGTTTTATTATTAACAAGTCTCATCTTGATTAATGTGCATGCAAATGTATATAAAAATACGCATCATATTAAATATACATCAACATGTACTAAAATAATTTAAGTTAAGTTAGACCCAACATTTTCTTGTAAGTAAAGAGAAAAATACAGTCCTTGTGTGTGCACAACAAAATAGTATTGTTCAATTCCTTATAAATATCCAATGTAATAAAATAACATTTCAAATATTTAATACTTGCCTTGTGTGTGCACAACAAACTCATATTAAATGTTCGATACTTTATTATTTTACTATGCTTGAAGGCTACGTTCGACATTCTCCAATGTCTTTGAACGTACTCAACTTAATATATTTTCTTTTGAGAGTTTTATTATTAACAAGTCTCATCTTGATTAACGTGCATACAAATATATATAAAAATACGCATCATATTAAATACACATCAACATGTATAATAATATATTTATTATATAATTAGCATGCATTTGTAGAATACTATATTCTATTTCAGTTGATTATGAACTTAATTCTAATTTAGTTCATTAGAGCAACCATAAACCAAAAGGTCAAACCTAGGGTGTAAGAATAAAATATTGAATATAACTATTACATTCAACTCAGGCTTCATTATAAATGGGCCTTCAACGCTCCTGCTCTTCGTCTCCAATTTCTCGAACAATTCTATATAATCTTATTACAATCTAATTTGATAAAAAAAAACCTTGATTAGCAGTCAAATGAAAGTACATATGAAAGAGATAGAATTTACATCATAATATTATAGAGTTGAGGTACCCAAACCCCATTTATAAAAACCACATCAATGTGAAAAAAAAATTGCTCTCTTTGTCTCTCTCAAAATTTTGCTCTTCCTTCTCTCTAACTTTCCCATCATCTTTTTCAAATCTTCTCCTTAATCCGTCTTCCTTCTTCAAATTTCCATCCCTTTGTTATCTCAATCTGTCTTTGTCCAATTTTCTCTTCCGTTTTGCTTTTTCTTTCGTCTCATCATGGTGAGCCATTCTCATCTTTCTGCTGGGAATTCGCTTAGCAGTGAGTCGCATGACTTTTGTGCAGAGTATGGGGTTTCTAAACCTAATTCTCCTTCGCTCTCTTCCCCCTTAGTGCTGAGTTGTGAAAATATGGTCGAATCTGAAGCTATTCCCATTGTTGTTGATATTAACTCGGATTCAGATGATCATGACAAAGCTCTAACTGTTAAAGTTGGTCATGTTGGTCATGTAACTATTGTAAGCTTTGAAGAATCGTCCTCTTTCGCAAATGACCTGGAAGCTAACCTTGGTCCACCTTTTGGGTCAAATGTTTTCGACATCTTTAAAGCAGCACAACACGTCTCTCAAAAAGATCGAGAGGAAGCTGCGTTTTAGAGGCAAAAGAATCAAAATCTCTTGACTTTTATTTCTGCCCATGGATTCTCTTGAATTTTTTCGAAGGCAAAATGGAAAATCCTAGAAATGCTCGCAAGCTGCTTGATGAAAGTCCCCAGTTTCCAATTGTTGTCCCTAATCTTTCTGACGACAATAAGATCCCCTCCAAAGTATGGATGAGTTATCTGGTATGACGCGTGGTGAGCCATCTAGAGTAGCGCGTGGTTCAAAATTGATACAGAATACTACTCCTAAAAATATCTGTACGGACATAGCTATTGGAAATTCAAATTCAAATTCTCTTCCGTTTTGCTTTCTCTTTCGTCTCATCATGGTGAGCCATTCTCATCTTTCTGCTGGGAACTCGCTTAGCAGTGAGTCGCATGACTTTTATGCAGAGTATGGGGTTTCTAAACCTAATTCTCCTTCGCTATCTTCCCCCTTAGTGCTGAGTTGTGAAAATATGGTGGAATCTGAAGCTATTCCCATTGTTGTTGATATTAACTCGGATTCAGATGATCATGACAAAGCACTAACTGTTAAAGTTGGTCATGTAACTATTGTAAGCTTTGAAGAATCGTCCTCTTTCACAAATGACCTGGAGGCTAACCTTGGTCCACCTTTTGGGTCAAATGTTTCCGACATCTTTAAAGCAGCACAACACGTCTCTCAAAAAGATCCAGAGGAAGCTGTGTTTTAGAGGCAAAAGAATCAAAATCTCTTGAATTTTATTTCTGCCCATGGATTCTCTTGAATTTTTCTGAAGGTAAAATGGAAAATCCTAGAAATGCTCGCAAGCTGCTTGATGAAAGTCCCCAGTTTCCAATTGTTGTCCCTAATCTTTCTGATGACAATAAGATCCCCTCCAAAGTATGGATGAGTTATCTGGTATGACGCGTGGTGAGCCATCTGGAGTAGCGCGTGGTTCAAAATTGATACAGAATACTACTCCTAAAAATATCTGTACGGACATAGCTGTTGGAAATTCAAATTCAAATTGTGGGAAAAGTCCTAGCTCTTCTTTTGAGGAAGGTGAAATTCCTTGAAAACCATCCTGGTCTGACATTGTTACAAATAAGTCCACGCACACTCTATTCTTATTGCCAACTCCTTCCGTTGATTGTAAATTTCTGGTGAAGCCTCCTTTTGATGCTTTTAAACGAGGAAATCAATTATGGTCTACCAGCTTGGTGGGGTATTTCTTGCATTCTAATTTGCTTTTTAAGGTAGTGGAGCCTATAGCCAGACGATTATGGGGCAATATGAGGCTAACAAATGTGATCCACCATAGCAAAGACTATTATGTTTTTATATTCTCCTCTAAAGCTGACAGAGAAAATGTACTTGTGTCTGACCCATGGAATTTTGTATCCAAGATCATTGTTCTGCAACCTTGGCAAGAGGTAGTTGAGTTTGCAAAGTCTAACCGTGATAAGTTCCCCATCTGGATGAAGTTGATCCAAATTCCCTTATCTTATTGGTCTGATGAAGGCATAATTTATTTGGCAAGTGCAATTGGCAAGCCACTGTTTACAGATGACATGGCTTCGAAGAATGACTGGATGAATTTTGCTATAGTTTGCATTGAAATACATGCTTCCTTTTCCTTTCCCTCAACATTAAATGTAATTGTTCGCAATGAAGAAACTTCAAAAGAGATTGTTGTTCCTTGTTGAGGTGGAATACAAGAGTAGACCCCCTTCATGTCCATCCTGTAAGGTTTTTGGTCATTCTCCTTTGAAATGCACAAAATCCAATTTCCAATGGGTACCAAAGATTTCTTCTGCTCCAAAATCATCTGAGGAGGGTGCTGTGGTTCAAGTTGAAAATCCTATATCCTCAAATCCAGATATCTCTAAGACTCTTGCTACTTCTCCTGACATTGCAAATGATTGGGACTGTTTCTAGTGGTGCTAAAAATGCAAATCTCTCTCCTCCTCAACATCCTATTATATCTTCTAGAAATTCATTCTCCCCTATTGCCAGAACAAGTGCTATTGAGGTAAATATGTCTGATAATGATTCTCCCCCTGTTGACAATCATCTTCACAATAAGTTAAAAGTTATTGATGAAAAGGAAGGAAAGGATTTAAAAAAAAGAGGTCTAGCAAAGAACCAGCCCAAGATGCTAAGCGTAGAAATAAGGGCAAGAACCATGGTAGCTAATATTATAAGGGCAAGATGCTAAGCGTAGAAATAAGGGCAAGAACCATATAAATGAATAAGTTAGCTACCTATAATATTAGGGGACTAAATAAAAAGCCTAAGCAGGCTTATGTTAGACAACTTATTGCTGATGATAATATATCTTTTGTTGGGCTACTTGAAACCAGAGTTAAGTCTCATAAGGCTACTAGAATCTCCAAAGCTATCTATAGAAACTGGAGATTTTTAATTATTACAACCACTATAATGGAAGAATTTGGGTTGGCTGAAACCCTTCTTTATGGGATGTGGAAATTCTTTTTGTTTCTTCTCAAGTGATCCATTGTAAAATTCAGCAGCTTAATAATAGTAGATGTAATTCTTTTGTGCTCTCCATTACTTATTCTCTGAATTCTATTGTTGAAAGGAGGCAACTTTGGTGTGATTTTAATACTCTGACAACTGATCTGTGCTGGTGTCAAATAGGGGATTGTGGGTAGTGACTTCTTTTTGTTTTTATTTTTGCTAAATAAAAATGTGTATTAAAAGTAAAGAGATTTACAAAAGTAAGGGGCATATCTCAAAGCTAGTATATCAGTACCATCAGAAGACATGCCCAATGATGGGAAAGCTATACTATAACATTCAGATCCAAATGAACATAACTAGGTCTAACAATATGTTTCCTAAACAGATTAGAGCTATGGAATTTACTCTTTAAGAGATGAATTATTTGACGTCCAAGATGCACCGAATTTGTTCCAGATTCCCCATGCAGTCGAGCATTCCTTTCTCTCCAAATATAGTAGACAACTGCTGAAATACCGAAAGAAAGAATAAGTCTTTTGAGTTTTGAGTGATGTGGGTATTTAGCAAAATCTGTAATAGTGGCCCAGTCTCGTTGGAGACCCCTCCATCCACACTGTCGCATAACATAAAACAATATCCGAAAAGCATAGTTGCAATTAAAGAAAAGGTGAGAAAAGCTTTCAGCATGTGAGCAAATCTGACATGTCACCGGAAGGTCAATTTCGTAACCATGAAGCACATCCTTATAGTCTTAAATCATCTATGAAATACCAGCCATAAACTACTAGAAAACTTGGGGACAAAAAACTTGCGCCACACCAGCCGCCCCCAGTCCACTTCAGGACCACGTCGCCGGATTGATTGCCAAATGATCCCAACCGAGACAACAGGGCATGAATTCCGAAGCAAATGGTCATGCACATTTAAGGTATATGGCCTAGCATAATCAAATGAGGTTCGGAAGTTGATAACATAGGTATGATTGGAAGAAGGCAACGTCCAGTCCCTAGATCCCAGTATGTCAGCTACAGTGGCCTTGGACCTAAGCCCGGAGTTAGTAACCAAAAGATCCATACCAGAATTGGCAGTAGGGGAATTTTGTAACCATGGATCAAACCACAAGCTAGTTAGCGATCCATCCCCAATGCAATATTTAATATGGCTCGTAGCAATCGGTTTAAGCTTCAATTCCTTTCTCCAAATCCAGCTGCAGTCAGTACGTATAGGCAGATTCCAAAATAAAATTCCTTTGATGACAATATTCTTGATCCATTTGGCCCAAAGAGAGGTAGTGTGTGGGTTAGCAAAATTCCAAACGTGCAATAATATGGCAGCAGTGTTCCAATCATCAAGTTATTTAATATTCAATCCACCTTCAACAAAGGGGAGGGCCAGTTTATCCCAAGCCACTTTAACACCACGAGTTTGAAGCGTAGGCCCTTTCCAAATTAAGCGAATCAGAATGGATTTAATAGCTTTGAGAATTGCCGATGGCAGGATGAAGAAGGAGGACCAATAGGCTTGAAGAGCAAAGAGCACCTAACGTACCAGCTGTATTCGACCAGAGAAGGAAAACATTTTAGTTTGCCATAAAGAGATTCTGGATGTGATCTTATTAATTAGGGGTCTACAATTCTCTGCAGAAAGCTTCGAGGATAAAAGAGGGACTCCCCTAAATTTTGCAGGAGTGAACCCTCTTGGGAAATTAAGCAAGCCCAAAATGTTACAACAAACTTCAGGACTAGCATTAGCGAGGAAACACCGACTCTTAGAAGAATTAGGAGTTAGCCTAGAAAGCCTAGAGAACATGGATAAATATGAGGCTAAGGTTGAGACACAGGCAAAATCTCCATGGCAAAACAACATTAGGTCATCCGCAAAGCACATGTTAGTAATATTGGTAGAGGCTGCTCGCCAGTGAAATTTAAAAGGCAGCCTTTTAATGCTATCCTCGATGAGCAGAGCAAGAAATTCCATGACAATCACAAACAGATACGGGGAAAGAGGGCAACCTTGGCGCAGACCCTTGGCTCCCTTGAAATACCCACATAAGGATCCATTAATTTCACAGAAAATTTGGGTGTGGTAACATATGCTTTGGTCCAGTATATGAACTTAGGGGGAAACCTTAACTGATGCAGGACATCAAAGAGAAAATCCCATCTAATAGAATCAAAGGCCTTTTTGAGATCTATCTTTAAGAGTGCAACGAGGGGAGCCTGAATTCCTATGGTAATTGCGCATCAGTTCCTGGGCCAGCAAGATATTATCACCAATCTTCTTTCTTGGGATAAAAGCAGCTTGGGTTGGAGATATGATGGAAGCAAGAGTGCTTTTCAAATGATTAACAATAATTTTAGAGATACACTTATAAGTGGTATTACAACATGAGATTGGCCTGAAGTCCCCCATCGAAGAAGGATTCTGCACTTTGGGGATAAGCGCAATAGCTAAAGCATTAGAGGCCTTAAGCGGACAACCATGGCTAAAAAAAGATTTCACAGCAGCTAATAAATCCTGCCCCACAATTTCCCAATTAAGTAAGAAGAAGTTAATGTTAAATCCATCCGGCCTGGGACTTTTATTCTTCTTTATAGATTTCAGCACCCCCCTCCCCCAACCCAAATTTCAGCCTCTGTAACTTCTCGTTCAAACAACTTAGCTTGAGAAGCAGTAATAGTTCTAGAGAAAACATGAGTCTAGTCCTGGAAACCCGAATAGTCAGAAGAGTGAGGAGTTCCTAAAAGCCCTTTATAGTAATCCACTGCAACTCTCTGAACCTGATCATGATCATGAACACTATTCCCATCTTCATCCTCAATAGCCAAAATTTTATTCACATTCCATCTACTCTTAACCATGCTATGGAAGAAACCAGAGTTGGAGTCCCCCTCCTTAAGCCAGAGCACCCTAGATTTTTGTTTCAGGAAAGCCTCTTCATAAGCTAGAGCATCCCAAAGCTTATTAGAACATTCTCGTTGACATTTTAGCAGATTACAGTCACCAGGATTAGTGATAAGATCGTTTTAAATCTGGTGCAGCTGTTGTCTTGCCAAAACTACCATTGTAGAGACATTGCCCACTTTTTTGTTGAGCTCACAAATAGTTTGCTTAGCTCGCCGAAGTTTTTTAGCCAAAACATTGATGGTGTCCCCAATAATATTACAGTCACAGGCCGAAGTAAGAGAACTAACAAACCCATCCACATTCTACATGAAGATAAAAAATTGGAATGGCTTAGGAGTCCTGGGCATGACCAAACCAGTGTGGAGAATCGCATGACAGTGATCAGAAAAACCCATGGGCCCCAAAAAAACCGAGTGCCCAAGCTTGACGAGCCACATATTATTAACCAAGACACGATCCAGCTTCCTGTAAATAGGACTATTATCCTGAGAGTTCCACAATGTAAAGAATGCCCCTGTAGCTCCGAGGTCCTCTACAGAGATATTATCCAAACAAGCTTTGAAATCCGTGTTACCAGTATCCCAACAAAAAGCCCCTCCCAAAACTTCGTTCTCATTCAGCAGTTCATTGAAATCCCCAGGAATAGTCCAAGGTTCCCTCATAGAGTGTGAAATATTGCCCAATACATCCCACAAGCATCTCCTCTCCACAGGAGTATGAAGAGCATAAATAATGGAAACTGTTAACTCCAAGTGTAACGCCCTCAAAATAGGTTCAATACCAACCCATTCTGAATCGCCAAATACATAGTACAGAATTTCAAATACAAATCTTTTATAACAAAATGTCGTGAAAAATATGACCATACAACTATGAATTTCAATGCAAATGGTATATAATACGAAATATAAACATTCAAATTCATTCCTTATTCATTACAATTATTATTCCACTATTTTATAGAATAGTGAGGACTTCTACAAATCTAACTCTGATCATCACACTATTCCCCGACTAGTCCCCTTAACATTCTCATTCCCTGAAGAGGACAATAGATAAAAAGGGTGAGCTCAACTAGCCCAGTAAAGAATATTATGACTAAGATAATAGAAAATAAATTATCGTTAGTTTTCAACAATTCAGATAAAATATTATGGACAGCAAGTTTTAGATCAACAACTGCAGCGGAAATAACAATATATCAGAATGATTAAGTAAAAAATAATGTCTACTATCTTCTATGAGTTAAAATTTCATCATCAATATTTTATCCCTGTAAAATCAATCAATATACATCTCGAATCAAATATTCATCTTTCCATTACGGGCCAAAAATATTCATTTGTATCACCAACTGGTCATGTTCATCTCAACACCTGTCCATCTTTGCACTACGGGCCAAAGATATTCATCAGGTAATCATTCATCTTTGCACTACAGGCCAAAAATATTCATCAAGTAATCATTCATCTTTGCATTACAGGCCAAAAATATTCAGTTATATCACCATTTAGGATTGAGGATGATGAAAAATATTTTAAAGAACGAATCCAGCGAGATAAAGGATAAAAATTAAGGATTCGTATTTTAGTTTTTCCAAGTTCAAAAATACTCTATAACAATACTTTGTGGAGCAAAATTCAAGAATGAAGTTCAAAGCTTGGATACAATCAGAGATAAAAAAAATATTTTTTTTACCGTGAATAGTAACTCGTGAATAGTAACTCAATATGAAAAGATAAAAATTTCACGAGAAAGTTTAGAAAATTATTCCGGTGAAATGATACTAGATGAAGCGCAAAACTCAAGAAATTTTTGATCATTTCAAGAATTATAGAACCAATGCTTACCTTGGTAAGTTCAGATTTAGGAATATGAAATGAAATATTATTACTTCCATAATATGGAATATGAAAGAAAATAATATTCTTTATGAATATTGAAAGACAATAACATCATTTACTTAAAAAATAATATCCCTTACCTTAACAAGAGAGTAGTTTTGACTGGAATGTCGGATATTATGTGAACGAAAACTTGCACTGTAATTCACACTCAAACTATCCTTATACTCACAAGAAATATATTCAATATTATAGATAGAAAATTTTCTGATTCTATTGTGATTTTTATTTCTAACTAAGCACCCTATTTATAGAAAAAGGCTAGGACGCCAGGATTGAAAATACCTGCTACCGGTGGCTTCTTGCAAATTCAACACGTACACCACTTTGAAATTTTCAGCATTTTATTCCATATAAGACAAAAGCGGGGCCCACCCATGTTTTTAATAAAAAAATATTTATTTCTGAAACTTCAATAATTCATAATAAATAGCCCTTTAATCAGAAAAATACGAACTCTGTGTTATTTTCATAGGAAATTTAATTCTCTACAACTTTGTAGAAGAAAGTTTTTTCAAATTCCCAACCAAAAATGGCCGAAATCCACAAACGGATGATTTTTCACACTAAAATACCGATAAAAACACATCAGCACTAATTCCTTCTTTTATATACACAAAAATAAATATTTTCTTATCATATAAATCAATAATTTATTATTCACAAATAATATTACAGAACTACAATATTGACAACCAGGTCGTTCTCAAGAAAGAGGAGACCTTCCGGTAAAGATTTCTCCTTACTGGCGCGTAATTAATCAACCCCTTTCCTAGACAGAACTTTCTTAGACATTGCCAATAATGCTATCTAATAATATTATTCAAATAATATGAATTATTAATTTGATAATTTGAAATACTGTGCAATGACAATAATTGAATCACTGATATAAAATAGCAAAGTAGCACTTATTGATATAAAATAGCAACGTAGCAAATATTGAACTAATAAAATATTATGCAATTATTGAATCAATAATATAAAATATTGAACAGTAATTACTGTAACAATAATTGAGTAAGTGCCTTCCTACGTAAGAATCGATAATTCGAAATACTGTGCAATACCGTGTGCTACTGTGCAACATCGCGTATTACTGTATTTTAACCACCAGGTATTTCAACAGTATTAACGGTAACAACTACGCAGTTATTTTATAAAAAAATTATTTCTGTCGCTTTCTATATCCGACATTCATTCCGTTGTGGGGTCCATCAATGACTGCGCTGTAAGATCCCGAATTTTATAAATAAAGATTTAATTTTCTTTATATATTATTTTAAAATAGTAAGGTGTATATTTGATAAATGTGAAAAGTTATGGGTGAAATGTGCAAATATTTTAAAATGAGCAAGTGGTTATAAAATATTCATTGTTGTTGGAGAATATTCGTTTGGTCGTGGAATATTCTTGTTGTTGGAAAATATTCGTACGACGGCGCAGCTATTTGTGGGCCCCACAACGGAATAACTGTCGGATACAGAAAGTGACAGAAATAACCTTTTTATAAATAATGGTAAAACTGTTACGGTTAAACTGTTGAAATACCCGGTGATAAAAATACAGTAATACGCGTTGTGCACAGTAGCACACGGTATTGCACAGTATTTCGAATTATTGATTCTTACGTTAGAAGTCACTTACTCAATAATTGTTACAGTAATTGCTGTTCAATATTTTATATTATTAATTCAATAATTGCATGATATTTTCTTGGTTCAATAATTGCTACATTGATATTTTATATCAATAATTGCTACGTTGCTATTTTATATGATTGATTCAATAATTGCTACCATTGATATTTTGTATTATTGATTCAATAATTGTCACTGCACAATATTTCACATTATCAACTCAATAATTCATATTATTTGAATAATATTATTAGATAGCATTATTGACAATGTCTAAGAAAGTTCTGTCTAGGAGGGGTTATTTAATTGCGCGTCAGTAAGGAGAAATCGTTATCGGAAGGCCCCCTCTTTTCTGGGAACGACCTGGTTATCAATATTATAGTTCTGTAATATTATTTGTGAATAATTAATTATTAATTTATATGACAAGGAAATATTTATTTTGTGGATATAAAAGAAGAAATAAGTGCTAAAGTGTTTTTATCAGCATTTTGTTGTGGAAAATCACCCGTTTATGAATTTCGGCCATTTTCGGTTGGGAATTTGAAAAAACTTCCTTCTACAAAGTTGTAGAGAATTAAATTTCCTATAGAAAAGACATAGAATTTGTATTTTTTTGATAAAAGGCTATTTATTATGAATTATTGAAGTTTCAAAAATAAACATTTTTATTAAAAACACGGATGGACCCCACTTTTGTTTTTTTGTTGAAAAATCTGAATTCTAAAGTGGTGGCGGGTGATTTTTCAAAGTTCGGTATACTGGAGGCTGCAATTGTCAATTATGGCATGCTGGGTCTTTCCTATAAATAGGGTGTTTAGGTTAGAATTGAAAATCACACCAGAATCAGAAGTTTTCTCTCTCTATAATATCGAGCGTATTTTTGTGAGTATTTAGATACTTTGAGTGTTGCTATTCAGTGCAAGTTTTCTTCAGCCTTATATCCGATATTTCAGTTAGAAGCACTATTCTTTTGAGGTAAAGAATGTTATTTTCTTTCGTAAACGATGTTATTCTTTTCAATATCATTATACCAAAATAGTGTCATGGATTTTATTATGAAATTCTTACTTTTTTCGTCGGGGTTACTATTCACGTATACGGCACTATTCACGGAAAAATTAAATTTTCTTCTATATGTCCAAGTTGCTTGTTAAGGTTCCTATTTTTGATTGGATCCAAGTTTTGAACTCTATTCTTGAATTTTGATCCACAAAGTATTATTATGGAGTATTTTTGAACTTGGATAAACTAAAATGTGAATCATTAATCTTTGTTCTTTATCTCACTGGATTCGTTATTTATATTATTTTTCATCATCCTTAGTTCTAAATGGTGATATAACTGAATATCTTTGTCTTATAGAGCAACGATGAATGATTACCTAATGAATATCTTTGGCCGTAGTGCAAAGATGAACAGGTGTTGAGATGAACATAACCAACTGGTGATACAAATGAATATCTTTGGCCGTAGTGCAAACATGAATATTTGATTCGAGATGTATATTGATTGATGTTACAGGGATAAAATATTGATGATGGACTTTAAAATCATAGAAGATAGTAGACTTCATTCTCTACTTAACTCTTCTAATGAATTGTTATTTCCGCTGCGAATATTGATCTAAAACTTGTTGTCAATAATATTTTATCTGAATTGTTGAAGACTAACGATAATTTATTTTTTATTATTTTAGTCATAATATTCTTTACTGGGCTAGTTGAGCTCACCCTTTTCATCTATTGTCTTATTCAGGAAATGAGAATGTCGCAGGAACTAGTCGGGGGACAGAGTGATGGTCCGAGTTAGAGTAGTAGTAGTCCTCAGTATTTCTGATAAATAGTGTGATAATAATTGTAATAAGGACTTAGTTTGAATGTTAATATTTTCTACATATTTGTATTTACACTCACAGTTGTGTGGTCGTATTTTGCACGACCGTGTGATATAAAAGTTTGTATTTGGATTCTGTACCATGTATTTGGCGACTCAGAATGGGTTGAGTTGACTGGACCTATTCTGGGGGCGTCACAGTTAGTATCAGAGCTTAGGGATATGATTTCTGGCGAAGATCGGGGAATAGAACTAGGAGGAGAGAGACGAGTAAATTCTTTACTAGTATGTCCTACCTAAGCTTATGTAGTATTTAATTGGTCAGTCTAAGCATAGGGTTATTATGTGATATGTTAATTTATTTAATTAACCCTTGTTTTATAGCAGTATTTGATAATGGCAGCTGAGAATGTTAACAATGAAGTGATTGAGACTGTGGAGACACCTTTAATCACCAACCAGGAGAACGTGCAACAAGAAGGGAATGTTCATCCTGAAAACAACGCTGATCAGACGATAAACGATGAGATGTTTAGAAGTTTTTTGCAGTTCATTCAAAACCAGCCGAGGGAAACTCGTGTGCAAAATACAGGTGGAGATAATAATAACTCGCGGCTTGTCACTGCCAAGCAGTTCCAAGAGTTGGGACCACCAGAATTTCAAGGAAAGCTAGATCCAATCAAGGCAGAGACGTGGGTTAAGCAAATTACCAAGATATTTGATGTCTTGGGATGCATGGAGGAACAGAAGGTTCCATTCGCCACCTTTATGTTCCGAGGAGAGGCAGATTGCTGGTGAGAGTCTGTGAAGCGTACCCAGCCTGCCGCACTCAAGATGTCTTGGGAAGCGTTCCAAAAACTGTTAAATGATAAGTACTTTCCTGAAAGTATTCGTCATATGAAGGAGGTAGAGTTTATCAGACTAGAACAAAACAACATGACTGTGTTCCAGTACGAGGCTAAGTTCGCGGAGTTGTCCAGGTTTGCACCTCATTTGGTAGAGAATGAGGAACGTATGACGCGGATGTTTCTGAGAGGTTTGAAACCCGAAATATGTCAATACCTCATTTCTCACAAATTTTCCCTATATTCGGATGTAGTGAACAGGGCCCAGTTGTTAGAACGAGATAGTGATTATATTCAACCAAGGGACAACAACCAAGGTCGTACCGGTGGCAGCAGTCATCGGAGCAATGACAACCAGCGGGGAGGAAATTATGACAGAAGCGGTAACCACTCCGATGGTAATCGTGGCCAAGATAGTAGAAAAAGCGAATCGGGGGGAGATTTCAAGAAGAGAAGGTATAACAATGAGAACGTGAAGACGTCAACATCAGCACCAGCATCAACTGTTTCTAGGGGAGGAGAACGACCACTGGTCGTATGCTATAAATGCGGGAAAGAGGGACACAACAGCCCAAACTGCCCACAACAATTCAAAGCATGCTATAACTGTGGAAAAGAAGGACATATAGCTCGAGATTGTCCTATAGCGAAACCAAGTCCAGCGAGGGTGGTGATTCCAAAGGTGGTTTCGGACAAGTCAAAGTCTGTGATTCCTAGAAGAGCGTTTGTCGTGACAGCCCAAAACGCGAGGAACCCACACGAGGTGATTACGGGTAAGCTAATTATAAACTCTTGCTAAGTTTACACCTTGTTAGACACCGGTGCTTCCCATTCTTTTATTTCACCTGCTTGTGCTCAACGTTTGAACTTGACTTCTGATAAATTAGACTTTGACTTATCTGTTGAAACTCCATTGGGAGAAACCTTTGTTACATCCACAGTTTACAAATCTTGCTTGATTCAGATTGGTACCCTTACCTTACCTGTTGATCTTATATCTTTGAAAATACTTGCATTTGACGTGATTTTAGGAATTGATTGGTTAACCACTTACCATGCCAAAATTGATTGTTTTCGTAAGGTTGTTAGTTTTCATATTCCTAATCAACCTGTTGTGCGAATCCAAACCACCAAACCACTAAAATCAGTCAATATCATTTCAAGTCACAAAGCTATTCGTTTATTGAAAAACAGATGTCAAGCTTTCTTAGCTCATGTCACTGATCTAAACCAGAATACGTTAGGTTTGAATGATATTTCTGTTGTTAATGAGTTTCCTGATGTATTTCCCGAAGTCTACCCCCAGAACGTGAAGTAGAATTCTTTATTGACCTTGAACCTAGTACAAAATCCATTTCTAAAACCCCATATCGAATGGCTCCTATTGAACTTCAGGAGTTAAAGGTCCAATTACAGGAATTGTTAGACATCGGTTTTATTCGCCCTAGTACGTCTCCTTGGGGTGCTCCTATTTTATTCGTAAAGAAGAAAGACGGGAGTATGCGACTTTGTATTGACTATCGGGAGTTGAACCATGTCACCATCAAGAATAGGTATCCGTTACCTCTTATTGATGACCTGTTCGACCAGTTGCAAGGAGCACAATTCTTTTCAAAGATCGATCTTCGTTCTGGATATAATTAGCTGAAGATTAAAACTGAGGATATTCCGAAGACTGCCTTCAGAACTCGGTACAAGCATTATGAGTTCTTAGTCATGTCTTTTGGATTGACTAATGCTCCTGCTGCTTTCATGGATATGATGAACAGTGTATTTAAGAAATATTTGGATCAGTTCGTTGTTGTCTTTATTGATGACATCCTCATCTATTCTAAAAGCCGTGAAGATCATGAGCACCACTTGAAGTTGGTATTTCAAAAGCTTCGTGAGAACAAGCTATATGCCAAACTGAAGAAGTACGAGTTCTGGCTTGAGGAAGTAGCATTCCTTGGGCACGTGGTATCGAAACGTGGAGTATCTGTTGATCCGACGAAGATTGAAGCAATACAAAGTTGGGAGCAACCTAAGTCGGTGACCGAAGTACGAAGCTTTCTGGACTTAGCTGGTTATTATCGGAGGTTCGTAGAGGGATTTTCCCGAATTGCTACTCCATTTACTCAGTTGACTCGGAAAGATACAAAATTCATTTGGAGCAAGGAATGCGAGAAGAGCTTCCAAGAGCTCAAGAGAAGACTTATCTCGGCACCTGTTCTGACAATACCATCTAGTTCGGATGGATTTGTTATCTACAGCAATGCTTCGGGCAAAGGGTTAAGATGTGTTTTCATGCAACATGGGAAAGTCATAGCCTATGCCTCGTGACAACTCAAAGAATATGAGAGAAATTATCCTACTCATGATCTAGAGTTGGCAGCTGTCGTTTTCACGTTGAAGATCAGGAGACATTATCTGTACGGGGAGAAAGTGGAGATTTATACGGATCATAAGAGCCTTAAATATTTCTTCACTCAAAAGGAACTCAACATGCGGCAACAACGTTGGCTTGAGCTATTGAAAGATTATGATCATTCCATCCAATACTATCCTGGAAAAGCGAACGTGGTAGCTAACGCGTTGAGTAGAAGATCATATGCGGGAACGAGTGCAATGATGTCAAGTATATGCGTAGAACTAGCTTTGATTGATAAAGTTAAAGATGCTCAAGCTATGGATCCGGAGCTGATGAAGATGAAGAAGAAAGTGCAAGAAGGTGCCATTCCAGAAGCAAGAATCGATGAAGAGGGAATACTTCGAGTCAACTCCAGACTTTGTGTTCCTAACGATTTCGACTTGAAGCATAGAATCATGATGGAGGCACACAACACACCGTTTGCAATCCATCCTGGGAGTACCAAAATGTATCGTGATCTTCGACATACATTTTGGTGGAGCAATATGAAAAGAGAGATCGCGGAGTTTATTTCGAGATGTTTAACGTGTCAACTTGTAAAGGCGGAGCATCAAGTGCCGAAGGGTCCATTGCAACCACTGGAGATTTCGAAATGGAAGTGGGAACACATTACGATGGATTTCGTTATGGGTCTTCCCAAGGTTTCTCAAGGCATAGATGCGATTTGGGTTATTGTTGATATATTAACCAAGTCTGCTCATTTCTTGCCGATACGAGAGACTTATTCCCTTGAACGTCTTGCTCGTATGTACATGAATGAGATTGTGAGATTGCATGGCATGCCAGTATCCATAGTTTTGGATCATGACCCCAGATTTACTTCACGATTTTGGATCAGTTTGCAGAAAGCAATGGGCACGGATTTACGATTCAGTTCAGCTTATCATCCTCAAACAGACGGACAATCAGAAAGGACTATTCAAACTCTTGAAGATCTATTGAGACTCTGTGTTCTAGACTTCAAAGGGAGTTGGGATAAATACTTACCATTGGTGGAATTCTCCTACAACAACAGTTATCAGGCAAGTATAGGCGTGGCTCCATTCGAAGCGTTGTATGGACGAAAGGGTTGTTCTCCAGTATGCTGGGATGAGGTGGGTGAAGCAACATTGTTGGGACCGGAGTTAGTACGTATGACTACGAAAATGATCTAAATGATCCGGCAACGGATACAAACAGCACAAGATCGACAAAAGAGTTATGCGGATCTTCATCGAAAGGACGTGGAATTTAATGTTGGGGATCATGTATTGTTACGTGTTGCTCCATGGAAAGGAGTTACTGTTGGGTTTGTACGTAACGCAATCATGCAATCAAATCACATAAATAGGGCGGAAGCGTAAAAACTAGGTTTTCAAAAATTTATACAAACCCATTACCATGATCATTCTTATGCATCAATTATCAGTGAATGAAGAAGGAGAAAAACAGAATTATACCTTTGAAGATACAAGCTTCCTCAGGTACAAGTTCTACTCCTTTGATTCCTTTGATTCCTCTGTAGTGGCTCCTTCCCTTGATCAATGTCAGCCACCCAAATGTTTGGCCTCTAACGGTGATCCACCAAGGAAGATGAAGAACTCAGTAAGATGGGTTATTGGCTTAACCCTTGTTTCTATCTCTATAGAATATGTGTACTCCCAACTCTTGAAAAATTCACGTACCTTATTTCTGATATAAGACTCTCTTATATAGATATTAGGTTAACCCTCCTAATCCAATTAGAATAGGGTTTTATTTAATTAATTAAATACTTTTAATTAATTTATATCCTAATCTTTATTAGGATTGAGAGAGAGTACTGATATTATATTAATTCCTAAACTCCTTTAGAATTAAAATAATAATAATAATATTAATATTAATAAGACTCCTCTTATTAATTTATATTTAATATTTCTAAAATATTAAATAATAAACATTAAGCTATTTAATTTATTCTATCATCATAGATTAAATTAATTATACTTAATGCATTATTACTATCATGCCATTTTCTTCTTAAATAATTCTTCTTCCTTTTATGGTGTGACCCTTTAGGTTCTCCATATTAAACCGGTTGTGAATAAATCAATTAGAACAATTCTAATCTTATTTAAATAAACAAATTAAACTAATAATCTATTTAAATAAATAACATTTATTCTACAATAGGGATAAGCCTCCCTAGCGATCAACGACTTTCCAGATAATATAGATTTTAACATTAATCATAAAAGAACCTGTGAGTTAATAGTTACCGTACAATTCAATCCTTCCACCATACAATGTCCCAATTAAATATAAGACATGGATTTACTGTCAAGTCTTAATTTATTTAATCATATGTATTTCAATTAGAAAATGCACAACTCCAAATAATGCAAATTAGAAACCTCTTTCTAATTTCATTCTACCTTGGCCAAGGATTCCTGGGTTGTCATTTAACGAATCACATAGGACATATCTCCTCTTTTACTAGAGGTGGTAGATTCTTTATTGATCATTCATTATCTCCATATGTAACTCATTATACCCAAGCATACCCTATATATGCCTTAAAAGGCCTTAAGGAATTAGTCAAAGTATAATTTGTTACATACAAGATACTATGATGATCTCAAGTCCAAGGATCACATGTACTATTATCACATTAGGAATTCCTATTGACAGGCGAGTAAAACTCCATTAGGTATTCCATAGCGAGTCACGTTCAGTGAACTTATTCTCCAATAAGCACCTACATACTTGCTTCATGTCTCCACACAAATGACCATGAGATCAGTCATCCTCATCCAATGAGCAAGCAACATATGTACCAATCTATCCGGATTTACTAATCCCCATTTTAGTAATCCCACAATTGGGAACTATTTTAGTTTTTAAGCTTTCTAAGAATTTAGATCTCATTATCATGATCTCATCATGATTCTAAAAGCATTGCTTAAAACTATGGGTTATTTACATATTATAAAAACAGCACCATGTAGATAATTATATGCCTTAAATGAATATTTTATTAATAAATAAATAAGATTGTTTACAAAGTATGTGCTTTGTTATCATACATGATTGGCTTGTATGCACACTACTATCAATCTCCCACTTGCACTAAAGCCAATCGCCATGGTATCTCATACCCATCTTCTTTAAGTGACGATCAAACTGCTGTTGTGTTAAAGCTTTAGTAAATGGATCTGCAATGTTGTCTTGAGAGTCTACACGCTCCAAGGTGACGTCTCCTCTTTCAATGATCTCCATGATCAAGTGAAATCGCCGCAACACGTGTTTAGATTTCTGATGAGACCTGGGTTCCTTAGCCTGTGCAACCGCTCCGGTGTTGTCACAGTATACGGGAACTGCTTCTCCAATGCTAGGAACCACACCAAGTTCAGTTATGAACTTCTTCATCCAAACAGCTTCCTTTGCAGCTTCACTTGCAGCTATATACTCTGCCTCTGTCACTGAATCAGCAACCGTTTGCTGCTTAAAACTCTTCCAACTCACTGCACCTCCGTTCAAGGTAAACACATACCCTGAAACAGATTTACTGTCATCTTGGTCTGTTTGAAAACTTGAGTCTGTAAATCCCTCGAGTTTTAATTCAGACCCACCGTAGACAAGAAAAATATCTTTAGTCCTTCTCAAGTACTTTAGGATATTTTTCACTGCCTTCCAGTGCTCTTCTCCTGGATTCGACTGGTATCTGCTTGTTACACTAAGTGCGTGAGAAACATCCGGTCTAGTACATATCATACCGTACATGATAGATCTTATTGCAGAAGCATAAGGGATCTTACTCATACGGTCTCTCTCCTCAGGTGTCTTTGGGGCCTGTTTCTTGGAGAGATTTATTCCATGGCTCATCGGCATGAGACCACTTTTGGAATCTTCCATGCTAAACCTCTTTAGCATCGTATCAATGTACGTTCCTTGGGATAAGCCGAGCATCCTTTTAGATCTATCTCTATAGATCTTTATCCCCAAAATATAGGATGCTTCACCCAAGTCCTTCATGGAGAAGTTTTTAGATAACCAGATTTTAATGGATTGTAACATAGGAATGTCATTCCCTATCAGTAATATATCATCAACATATAATACAAGGAATGATGCTGCGCTCCCACTAACCTTCTTGTATACACATGGTTCATCCTCGTTTTTGATAAAATCAAACTCTTTGATTGTCTCATCAAAACGAATGTTCCATCTACGAGAAGCTTGCTTCAACCCATAAATGGATCGTTGTAGCTTACAGACTTGATTTGTTCCAACTTTTGAAATAAATCCCTCTGGCTGTGACATATACACATCCTCCTCAAGTTTCCCATTGAGGAAGGCCGTTTTCACGTCCATCTGCCAGATCTCATAGTCGTTGTAAGCTGCAATCGCAAGCAAAATCTGAATGGACTTGAGCATGGCTACTGGTGAGAAGGTTTCATCATAGTCAACTCCTTGTCTTTGTTTGAAACCTTTTGCAACCAGTTGGGCCTTATAGGTCTCTACCTTTCCGTCTTCTCCAGTCTTTTTCTGAAAAAACCCATTTACACCCAATAGGTTTAATACCTTCAGGTGGTGAAGCCAAAGACCATACTTTGTTTTCATACATGAAGTCCATTTCGGATTTCATGGCTTCAAGCCATTTCCCTGAGTCTTTATTACTCATAGCCTGTTCGTAATTCAATGGATCATCATCATTCATGATGTGTACCTCATTGTCATCCTCTATAACGAATCCATACCTCTCAGGTATCTTCGGTACTCTTCCAGATTTACGAACAGGGTGTGGTACAGTAGGTTCTTCTACTTGGTTAGGTACCTGACTTTGGTCCGTGGTAACTTGTGGTTCTTGAACTTCTTCAAGATATATCTTGCTCCCACTGACCCCTTCATGGATAAACTCTTTCTCCAAGAAGGTAGCATGTTTCGCAACAAACACCTTTTGATCAGTTGGATGATAGAAATAATACCCTACGGTTTCTTTAGGGTATCCCACAAATCTACACTTATCGGATTTAGTCTGTAGCTTATCATTTTCAAACTTTTTGACATAAGCTGGACAACCCCAAGTCTGAACATGCTTAAGATTTGGTTTCCTCCCTTTCCACATCTCATATGGAGTCTTTGGGGCGGATTTGGTAGGTACCTTGTTAAGTAGGTATGCAGCCATTTCTAGGGCATATCCCCAGAAGAAAATTGGAAGGTCGGTAAAACTCATCATGGATAGAACCATGTCCAACAGTGTTCGATTTCTCCTTTCAGATACTCCATTTAACTGTGGTGTACCTGGAGGAGTCCATTGTGAGATTATACCATTTTCTCTGAGACAATTGAGAAACTCACTGCTTAAGTATTCTCCACCTCGATTTGATTGAAGTATCTTAATACTCTTGCCCGTTTATTTCTCTACTTCACTTCTGAACTCTTTGAACTTTTCAAATGATTCTGATTTGTATTTCATTAAATACACATATCCAAATCTTGAGTGATCATCAGTGAAAGTAATAAAATAAGAATACCCACCCCGTGCACTTGTTGTCATAGGTCCACAAACGTCTATGTGAATCAATGCCAACAACTCTGTAACTCTCTCTCCTTTTCCACTAAAAGGAGATTTAGTCATTTTACCCATGAGACAAGATTCACAAGTTGGATATGATTCATAATCAGATAGCTCGAGGAGCCCATCTTTATGCAACTTGGATAATCTTGTTTGATTGGTATGACCGAGTCTACAGTGCCACATATAGGTATAATTAATATCATCTTTTTTCCTTTTCTTAATTTGTTCAATTTGAAATATATTTTCTTGTAAGTCAAGTATATAAAGTCCATTTCGCAAATTTTCAATACCATATAAAACATCGTCTTTATAAATAGAACAACCATTGTTCTTTATAATAACGTCAAAACCTTCCATATCCAATACAGAAATTGAAATAATATTTTTAATAATATTCGGAACATAATAACAATTATTAAGATAAATGGATTTGCCCGAAGGCATTGCTAAACAATAAGTTCCTACAGCTAATGCAGCAACTTTTGCTCCATTTCTCACTCGTAGGATCACCTCATCTTTGTTCAGCTTTCTACTTCTGACCAGTCCTTGCACAGTATTACATATGTGAGAACCACAGCCGGTATCCAATACCCAAGTAGAATTATGACTTTCAGAAAAATTAATTTCAATCATAAACAAACCTTGATTGGAAGTCGAAGCTTCTCCAAGCTTCTTCTCTGCTAGAAACTTCTTGTAGTTCCTCTTCCAATGTCCCGGCTCATTGCAATGAAAGCACATTCCTTTAGCTGGTTCAGGTTTCTTTTGCTCCTTTTCTTTCCCTTTTCCCTTAGCCTTCTTAGATTTCTTCTTTTCAGAAGACACCTTGGGCCTCTTCCTTTTATTGGAAGAATCCACCATCAAGACATGGTTCTTCTTGGATGAGAAGTGACCTTCTGCAGTTTTCAGCATGTTAAACAGCTCAGGTAAGCTGACATCTAGCTTATTCATGTGAAAATTAACCACAAACTGCGAGAAGGTCTCATAGAGTGACTGCAAGACCAAGTCTTGACTCAACTCCCCATCCATGACGAACCCAAGCTGTCCAAGGCGTTCAATCAAATTGATTACCTTCAGAACATGAGTCTCGACGGCAGTGCCCTCGGTTATCCGAGATCAGAAGAGCTCCTTAGATATCTTATATCTAGCAGTCCTACTCTGTTCACCATACAATTCCTTGAGGTGAAGCAGCATAGCAGGAGCATCCATTTTTTTGTGCTGACGCTGAAGCTCGTTATTCATGGATGCGAGCATGATGCATTGAGCCACAGATGCATCATCTTGCCACTTATTGAAAGTGGCAATCTCTTCCTCAGAGGCTGTTTCTGAAACAGATTCAGGGATAGTGGAATTTAGGACATAAGAAATCTTTTCAGCAGTGAGAACAATTCTCAGATTTCTTAGCCAGTCCTCATAATTCAGGCCGGTAAGCTTATTTGCATCAAGTATGCTTCGTAGTGAGATTAGTGATTTTGACATTTTTAAAATTTTGCATGTGAAAAGACAACATTTTAGCAAACTCATTTTATTAACTTTGCATACCAAAATAAATTTAGGTCTTTATTTTAAATTGGTATCTCCCACTATTTTCATCAAACTATATTACCCTCACTCATATAGTTCGGCAACATCTAATTAAAGATTTGCTAGTGAGATTAAGGATCCCATTTCAAATGTATATAACCTTGTGGATAGCACAACAAGCGATATACAAATAAATAGGTAGACAACTCTTGTCAATTATATCACCATGTAACTCCTTTTATTTTGCCTCTTAAATCATAATGGTCATGTGTGTGCACATCCGAACTAAAATGATTTAAGTTAAGTCCAGCCTAGCACTTCCATAAATTCAAAAAAGAAAAATTTTCGTCCTTGTGGATAGCACAACAAGACTAGATCGTTCAATTTTCTTGATAAGCATCAAATGTGATTAATTAACATCTTAAATATTCAATACTCGCCTTGTGGATAGCACAACAAACTCATATTAAATATTTAATACTCTATTAACTAATCATGCTAGAAGGCGACGTTCGATATTCCAAATATCATTTGAACGCTTTAGACTTAATAATATTTCTTTGAGGGGTTTGTTATTATTTGTCTCATCTTTTTAAGCGAGCATGCACATATATATATAAAATACGCGTCATTTTATTAAACATGCGAAGCATGTTTGTATAAAATATAATATATATAATATTTAGCATGCAATATAGAATACTATATTCTACCCGGATTGATTATGGACTTTTATTCTAGTTTGGTTCACTAGAGCCACCAAGTGAACCAAAAGGTCAAACCTAGGAGTGCAAAAATTTAAATTTAAACGTAACTGTTACTTTTAAACCCGGGCTCCATACAAACGGGTCTTCACGCGCTCCTTGCTCCTTGGTCTCCAGTTTCTTCAAGATAATTCTAACTATCTCTATTACATAAATTATTTTTAAATAGAAACCTTGATCAGCAGTCATGGGGAAGTACATAGAAGGGAGATAGAATTTTACACCGAGAATAAAATCAGAGAAGACGAGGTACGCAGACCCCATTTTATAAAACCCATACATTTAAGCATTCATCCAAAATAAAATCCAATCACATTGGTCATAGTCCATAATCAATCCCTTTTATTACCATACATATCATCATACGTATCGATAAAACTTATTCATCTCATGAAAGTAAATTCATTCCATATATGTATTAATATCAGTTAATGGGTAAAAGTTTGTTAAAATTTGTTTTTTGGAAAAATAAACTCCTTTATTTCATTCAAAAAACAATTCCAAATTAAACTCTTTAATTTTAGCAATTCCGAAATCTCATTTCATATAAAATAATCATCTTTATTTTAAACCTTTATTAATTAAATAAATCATTCATTTAATTAAATAAAACAAAAATAAAAATAAAAATTCAGATTATGTTAGTGGCGCAGCTGCGCCAGGAATATAAAAAGAACCAGCGCAGCTGCGCAGCATGAAAAACCAGGCCAAGACACCGGCACAGCTGCGCAGCAAGAAGGCCAGGAACCGGCGCAGCTGCGCAGCATGAAAACCAGCACAGGACACTGGCGCAGCTGCGCAGCAAGAAGGCCAGGAACCTGCGCAGCTTCGCAGAATCAGAAAAATTTTTGTTGCCCAGAACTCGATCCAATCGCATATTATACATGTATGGAATCACATAGACTGATAATTAGCACAAGATTGGCTCTGATACCACTGTTGGGTTTGTACGTAACGCAATCATGCAATCAAATCACATAAATAGGGCGGAAGCGTAAAAACTAGGTTTTCAAAAATTTATACAAACCCATTACCATGATCATTCTTATGCATCAATTATCAGTGAATGAAGAAGGAGAAAAATAGAATTATACCTTTTAAGATACAAGCTTCCTCAGGTACAAGTTCTACTCCTTTGATTCCTCTGTAGTGGCTCCTTCCCTTGATCAATGTCAGCCACCCAAATGTTTGGCCTCTAACGGTGATCCACCAGGGAAGATGAAGAACTCAGTAAGATGGGTTATTGGCTTAACCCTTGTTTCTATCTCTATAGAATATGTGTACTCCCAACTCTTGAAAAATTCACATACCTTATTTCTGATATAAGACTCTCTTATATAGATATTAGGTTAACCCTCCTAATCCAATTAGAATAGGGTTTTATTTAATTAATTAATTAAATACTTTTAATTAATTTATATCCTAATCTTTATTAGGATTGAGAGAGAGTACTGATATATTATATTAATTCCTAAACTCCTTTAGAATTAAAATAATAATAATAATAATAATATTAATAAGACTCCTCTTATTAATTTATATTTAATATTTCTAAAATATTAAATAATAAACATTAAGCTATTTAATTTATTCTATCATCATAGATTAAATTAATTATACTTAATGCATTATTACTATCATGCCATTTTTTTTAAAATAATTCTTCTTCCTTTTATGGTGTGACCCTTTAGGTTCTCCATATTAAACCGGTTGTGAATAAATCAATTAGAACAATTCTAATCTTATTTAAATAAACAAATTAAACTAATAATCTATTTAAATAAATAACATTTATTCTACAATAGGGATAAGTCTCCCTAGCGATCAACGACTTTTCAGATAATATAGATTTTAACATTAATCATAAAAGAACCTGTGAGTTAATAGTTACCGTACAATTCAATCCTTCCACCATACAATATCCCAATTAAATATAAGACATGGATTTACTGTCAAGTCTTAATTTATTTAATCATATGTATTTCGATTAGAAAATGCACAACTCCAAATAATGCAAATTAGAAACCTCTTTCTAATTTCATTCTACCTTGGCCAAGGATTCCTGGGTTGTCATTTAACGAATCACATAGGACATATCTCCTCTTTTACTAGAGGTGGTAGATTCTTTATTGATCATTCATTATCTCCATATGTAACTCATTATACCCAAGTATACCCTATATATGCCTTAAAAGGCGTTAAAGAATTAGTCAAAGTATAATTTGCTACATACAAGATACTATGATGATCTCAAGTCCAAGGATCACATGTACTACTATCACATTAGGAATTCTTATTGACAGGCGAGTAAAACTCCATTAGGTATTCCATAGCGAGTCACGTTCAGTGAACTTATTCTCCAATAAGCACCTACATACTTGCTTCAGTGTCTCCACACAAATGACCATGAGATCAGTCATCCTCATCCAATGAGCAAGCAACATATGTACCAATCTATCCGGATTTACTAATTCCCATTTTAGTAATACCACAATTGGGAACTATTTTAGTTTTTAAGCTTTCTAAGAATTTAGATCTCATTATCATGATCTCATCATGATTCTAAAAGCATTGCTTAAAACTATGGGTTATTTACATATTATAAAAACAGCACCATGTAGATAATTATATGCCTTAAATGAATATTTTATTAATAAATAAATAAGATTGTTTAAAAAGTATGTGCTTTGTCATCATACATGATTGGCTTGTATGCACACTACTATCAGTTACAAGATTCGGGAAGAGAGGAAAGCTCAACCCACGATTCATTGGTCCATTTGAGATCCTTGACCGAGTAGGAAATGTGGCCTATAGACTCGCTTTACCTCCAAGTCTGTCTCGTGTTTATAACGTTTTTCACATATCCGTACTTCGCAAATATGTGAAAGACCCAAACCACATTATTGAGTTAGAACCAGATGAGATAGCCGAAGATTTAACGTACGAGGAGGTACCTGTCAAGATCTTGGATAGGAAGCAGCATGTCCTATGCTCGAAAATTATACCTCAAGTTAAAGTTTTGTGGAGAAACCATGAAATTGAGGAAATGACCTGGGAGTTGGAATCGGAAATGAAAGCGAGGTATCCTCACCTTTTCGACATACCAGGTACGTACGCCAATTTTGAGGACGAAATTTTATAAGAAGGGGAGGATGTAAGACCCCGAATTTTATAAATAAAGATTTAATTTTTTTTATATATTATTTCGTAATAGTAAGGTGTATATTTGATAAATGTGAAAAGTTATGGGTGAAATGTGCAAATATTTCAAAATGAGCAAGTGGTTATAAAATATTCATTGTTATTGGGGAATATTCGTTTGGTCGTGGAATATTCTTGTTGTCGGGGAATATTCGTACGACTAGCGCAGCTATTTGTGAGCCCCACAACGGAATAACTGTCAGATATAGAAAGCGACAGAAATAACCTTTTTATAAATAATGGTAAAACTATTACGGTTAAACTGTTGAAATACCCGGTGATAAAAATATAGTAATACGCGTTGTGCACAGTAGCACACGGTATTGCACAGTATTTTGAATTATTGGTTCTTACGTAAGAAGTCACTTACTTAATAATTGTTACAGTAATTACTGTTCAATATTTTATATTATTGATTCAATAATTGCATGATATTTTATTGGTTCAATAATTGCTACATTGATATTTTATATCAATAATTGCTACATTGCTATTTTATATGATTGATTCAATAATTGCTACCATTGATATTTTGTATTATTGATTCGATAATTGTCACTGCACAGTATTTCACATTATCAACTCAATAATTCATATTATTTGAATAATATTATTAGATAACATTATTGACAATGTCTAAGGAAGTTTTGTCTAGGAGGGGTTATTTAATTGCGCGTCAATAAGGAGAAATCCTTATCGGAAGGCCCCCTCTTTCCTGAGAACGACCTGGTTATCAATATTATAGTTCTGTAATATTATTTGTGAATAATTAATTATTGATTTATATGATAAGGAAATATTTATTTTGTGGATATAAAAGAAGGAATTAGTGCTAAGGTGTTTTTATTAGTATTTTGTTGTGAAAAATGACCCGTTTGTGGATTTCGGCCATTTTCGGTTGAGCATTTGAAAAAAATTTCCTTCTATAAAGTTGTAGAGAATTAAATTTCCTATAGGAAGGACATAGAATTTTTATTTTTCTGATAAAGGGCTATTTATTATGAATTATTGAAGTTTTGAAAATGAATATTTTTATTAAAAACACGCGTGGGCCCCACTTTTGTTTTTTTGTTGAAAAATCTGAATTCTAAAGAGGTGGCGGGTGATTTTTCAAAGTTTGGTATGCTGGAGGCTGCAATTGTCAATTGTGGCATGCTGGGTCTTTCCTATAAATAGGGTGCTTAGGTTAGAATTTAAAATCACACCAGAATCAGAAGTTTTCTCTCTATAATATCGAGCGTATTTTTGTGAGTATTTAGATACTTTGAGTGTTGCTATTCAGTGCAAATTTTCTTCAGCCTTATATCCGATATTCCAGTCAGAAGTACTATTCTTTTGAGGTAAAGGATGTTATTTTCTTTCGTAAATGATGTTATTCTTTTCAATATCATTATACCAAAATAGTGTCATGGATTTTATTATGAAATTCTTACTTTTTCCGTCGGGGTTACTATTCACGTATACGGCACTATTCACGAAAAAATTAAATTTTCTTCTATATGTCCATGTTGCTTGTTAAGGTTCCTATCTTTGATTGGATCCAAGTTTTGAACTCTATTCTTGAATTTTGATCCACAAAGTATTATTATGAAGTATTTTTGAACTTGGATAAACTAAAATGCGAATCCTTAATCTTTGTTCTTTATCTCACTTGATTCGTTATTTATATTATTTTTCATCATTCTCAGTCTAAATGGTGATATAACTGAATATCTTTGGCTTGTAGAGCAAAGATGAATGATTACCTGATGAATATCTTTGGCCGTAGTGCAAAGATGGACAGGTGTTGAGATGAACATAACCAACTGGTGATACAAATGAATATCTTTGGCCGTAGTGCAAACATGAATATTTGATTCGAGATGTATATTGATTGATGTTATAGGGATAAAATATTGATGATGGACTTTAAAATCATAGAATATAGTAGACTTCATTCTCTACTTAACTCTTCTAATGAATTGTTATTTTCGCTGCGAATATTGATCTAAAACTTGTTGTCAATAATATTTTATCTGAATTGTTGAAGACTAATGATAATTTATTTTCCATTATCTTAATCATAATATTCTTTACTGGGCTAGTTGAGCTCACCCTTTTCATCTATTGTCCTCTTCAGAAAATGAAAATGTCACAGGAACTAGTCGGGGAACAGCGTGATGGTCTGAGTTAGAGCAGTAGTAGTCCTCACTATTTCTGATAAATAGTGTGATAATAATTGTAATGAGGACTTAGTTTGAATGTTAATATTTTCTACATATTTTTATTGACACTCACAGTTATGTGGTCGTATTTTGCACGACCGTGTGATATAAAAGTTTGTATTTGGATTCTATACCATGAATTTGGTGACTCAGAATGAGTTGGGTTGACTGGACCTATTATGGGGGCGTCACATGCGCCGTCGTACGAATGTTCTCCGACAAAAAGAATATTCCTCGACCAAACGAATATTTCCCGACACAACGAATATTTTATAACCACTTGCTTACTTTGTAAACTTTGCACATCTCATCCATAACTTATCACATTTATCAAATCAACACCTTACTATTTCAAAATAATATATAAAGAAAATCTTATTCATAAAATTTGGGGTCTTACACCAAGATTTTTCCACGTGCCTCAATCACCAAAAGCGCGTCTAATCCTGCACAGTAAACACGTCAGCACCGGATCTTGACGGCATGGGCCGCCGGGGATCACTCCGGTGTGAGAATAAGTACAGGCCGGAAAAAGGATTAACAATGGAGGTTGTGAATTCTAGTGTTTGGAGAGTAAAATGTTTTTTTTGTTATCTTTTTTTGTGTAGTGCTCTGTATCCTTATATTATCTCACCACCACGCATGTCACCTCTACGCTGATGTCATCTAATTTCATGCAGGCTTTACCAAATACTTGTTCCCCACCAAGTCAATATTATGTCAAGTCCTCATTAATGAAGACGGCTCAAGACGGCTTGGCATCACTCAATCAGCCGCCTGCTAATCCCCCAGATTATGGCTAATCTTGACTATCTAAAGTATCGGACCCCGGTCAACAATCGTTTATTATTATAATATCCTACTCAAGCCCAAATGAATAATCCTTCAAATAAGGGCCTGGAACTCCAAAGGCCCAAGTAAACACGACCCGACCGGCCCGTATAACCACGACCCAACATTGCCCCCCAGTCTTTTATCAAACAGTATGTTTGATGAAAGAGTATAGGAGTCCGGCCTAAACGCCAAAAAGAATTCAAACTGATTTGGCAAAGCCCATTCAATAAAAAGCCCCGGACCGGGTATAGACCCCAAATTCAAAACACACGTCAACCCTTCAAATTCAAAAAGCAAACGACGGCTTCTCCATTATCAAGAATAGACGTCAGCCTTTTCCATCATTACCCTCATTAAATGTGCAGCCTTCAGGTTTCGTGAATCACCAAAAAGACAACTCTATAAAGCCTCAAACCCTTCAGTTTAGACCACTTTACTTGTTCATTTGAAATTCAAAGAATTCTTGCTTCCTTCTTTCTCCAGCTTTCTCTCTCAATCAGTCTGTCAGCAATGGCTTCCCAAAACAATGAAAAGACCGTCCCAACCTCTGAAGCACCTCTTGTAAGAACCCGAACTTTCAGAAATTATAAAATAAGAATTTAATAAATAAAATTGTTAAAGCATGAGATGGGTTCAAATAAGAATATATATATATATATATATATATATATGTGTGTGTGTGTGTGTGTGTGTGTGTGTGTGTGATACGAGGTTTGTAGTATTATTACATAGGATAATATGAGCTATGTAATCAGTGATTTTGTGTTTAATAAATATATATCATTACTATATATTTGTTATAAATTATAGAGATGAATTAGTAAGAAGATGGATAAGATTTATCTATCGACATTAAATAATTTATAGAATTATTTTATCATAGTAAGTTGGTGACATTAAATATCTTTGACGAATAATCACCATTTTCTTGAGTATATATACTAGTGATTAGTATGATTGTAATATAGGTTATTATTAGTACTTAAGCTATCCATGGATGGATTGGGATAGTGAAACATGAGTTAGTTAAGGGAATTAACTAATAAGTATAAATATTAGTTAATTTAAATTAAATTAAAAGTTATATTATGGAATAATATAATTTGAATATTAAAGCCTCAATTAACTATGGTGCTATAGTAAGGGGTTTAAGATCACTTAAGTAAATAGTGAGTTAACACATGCATGGAATATGTGATTTTAGTAAGTGCCTTTATATATATCACTTGGCATGGTATTATATGAATGTGCGAACGACGTTAATAAAATACGTTGTTAAACTAATATATCTTTAAATAAATATTGATTAGAGAATTAATTAATATTGAGATATGGTTAAATGTATAGATTAAAGAAATTATTTTGGAAACAATTTATAGAAAGGAAAAAGAAATGAATATTATATATTTCTAATAAAGGATATTAAAATAATTTCTAATATTGAATTATTTTAATAAAAGGGAGAAGGTTATACCTTGTATGACTTTGTATGAGGTAATATGAATAAGAGTAAATATATTAAAACATATTTGCTATATGAAAATAAACTTATGGTCTATTTTCTATATAAAAGGTGTACATGTGTCGTACATGTAATTATTTTAATGAGATATAGATATTATATTAAGAATAATATCTTGAGATAATGAGTGAATTCTTTTATTATAATTAACGCCTTTAGTTTCTAAAATTATAATAAAAACGTTTTGTCATGGTGGAATACATAATTCTTATAATAATAATGTATCTCCAAGAGGGTTAAATTTATAAAAAAAACTAAGTTATTTTAATTTACTAAATAACTTGAGTTACTATGTTACTGTAGATTTTATTATTTAAATAATTAATAGAGTAAATATCAATTATTCTAAGCATAAAGGTTATACATATTATAAGTGTATAATTATTTAAGGTAGCTTGACATTAGAATGCATGCGTCACACAAATCTTATATTAAAGGAATATTAAGGTGTGGTGGAAGTGATAATAAGCTTAATAGTGTAAGCTTGTGAGATATGCCTAGTGTGGCAAAGTGGTGGAATAAGCATTCATTAAATAATTTAATGAATGAATAATTAAAGAATTAATTAGTATTATTATATAAATTAATTGCTATGTGCAATGATATGTAATTATATGTTATATAGTAGCTACATCTATATAACATAAAATGAAGTGTGACACTTCAAAAAACTATATTATATAAGAACTATATATAGTAAGATTAAAGAAATGATATAAGTTACATAAATAATGTTTATGTGACAAGATGTGATGAATGGATACATTAAGGTGTATGTATGGATTAATAAATTACACTAAATAAATAATTGTTATTTAATGATTATTTCAATAATTAAATATAATTGAAATAATAGAGTTGTAATAATATGGTGTGACAATACTCAATCTTACTATAATTGGTATTGTTAAATGAACATGGATTATATGATTGGGTGTACATATGTGTAGGGTTGGGTATGTGTGACCCTAACATATCATATGGTAGTAATATTAAGCATTGAAGTATGACTTATATTGTCCAAATGAAATAAACATAAGTATGCTAGCATGCAAATGTACTAATGTTGAGTTTGTAGCTTGTCCCAAAATCATTGTCCATTTCTTATAACACATGAATAGGCCAATGGTCTAGGCTATTGCCCAAAACTTTAGGATGGTGATGATGGCTATGGAAATGATTTCAATAATGGTGGTGGGAGTGGTCCTAATAATATTACCTACCAACTCCATTCTTTGCCCCTTGGTTATTGCCCATAGGAGGGTAATAGAGTGGCCATGATTAGAGACCATTAATTAGTATATGAATGTGCTAGTATATAAGTTATGAGAGTATATGATGTATTGGTATTACATTATGAATATATTATAAAATGTGATAATAAGAATAATATTAATTGTAAGATTATAGTATTGTAAGTTTGAGGTCTATTATATACTAAGCTTACATAATTGTGCCTTGTGTGGTATGGGTGGTAAAGTTAAATCAATTAGAGGTTTAACTATAATGGCAAGTTAATAAATAGTTGATATTAATTATCATTATAATATTTGGGTGTAATTGAGATAATAATTTTATGGAAAATTATGGTATGAGAATACCCAACTATTTTATATCTAGTCCAATTAAAATATTAATTGAATTAAACCAATGTACATGAGATACATGATATTATGTATTGGTGTTAGAAGTTTGTTAATTCATTAGATAAGTGTACTTATATATATGTGGGTGTATATATATAGGTATAGATATATGTACATGTGTAAAGGTAACAAATAAGCTAGCATAATGTACCAATGGGATAATGAAAGTGCAACATTTAGATAGTACCCCCCATGACCGAAAATTGTTGCCCTATTAGACCTAAGTGCTGATTTTTGTTGCCCAAATGCTTACAAGTTACCCATGTGAGCTCATCATGAAGAAGGACATAGTTGGTGGAGAGTTGGTGAAGCTTTTCACCAACTAAACTTTGACCAATGGTTATTAACTAGTTGGGTGTACAAATACAAGTAGTATACCAAGTACTAGTACATGGATTTTATACATGAACCTTGCCTATAAATGGTGTGACGAACGAGATTTTTGTAATTTAATTTGAGTATTTATTGAATTAAATAAATATTTTTCGATGATTTAATTATTGAGTTAAATAATTAATTAATGAAATTGTGGTAGATTAATTTAATTATATGTGTTACATTAGTTAAATTAATGTGGTGAATTTTTATATTCAAAGTATGTATTTAATTGAGCTTATTTGATTAAACGAATTAATTAATAAGCACAATATTATTCTAATTAATTTAATAATTAATTAGAGATTTAATAATTTGACATAATTAATAAATAAGAATTTTAATTATGTGACTATGTGAATTATTGTGGAATTATGTAATTTTATTTAATTAATTTAAATAGGATTATTTGATTAATTGGGTGTGACATTTAATTAACTATATAATAGAAAGTTAATTAAATTAAATGGAAAAGGGGGAATAAGGGACAAGCAAATAAGCCCTTGGTGAAGGTTGAGGCCAGTTAACCTATTATGGGATTAACTGACGACCATGACCCCACGACTAATTATACGTATATGTGATAAGTGGTTTTATGACCACTTATTCGGATAGTAACTAACTTGTTTCGTTGCTTAAACTCAAGTAATCCTGTGCTTTTTATATGTCTTTCCTGTGTTTTGCAGTTTTCATGTTTAGGAACTCTCCGAGTGCAATTTGAGTGTTAAAGGACCAAAAATGGCCTAAATGGGGCAAAGCACAGAAAGTGGCTTAAAGCATAAGGAAGGCACGATGGCATGGCAAAGGAGCAATGGTTTGTAATGAAGTAATGAGGCCAAAAGAAGCAAGAATGGAATGATGGCATGACAACGGGAAGAAAATGCAATCCGGACATCGTTTGGGGGTTTCATGTTTATTTCATGTTCTTGGATTAGAACTTGAGTCATATTGTAGAGCATCTTATAAGCTTTCTAGAACATCTTGAATCATCCGAATCGGAGTTCGGAGGCGAGAGTTATGCCTCGTATACCAACGGACGTTAAACTTCATGATTTTGAGTTTTCATGCACAGCTGTCACTAAGAGCTCAATTTCAGCCTTCATCCATCCATTATTTCTCAATTCTCAAAGAATGAAAGTTGTAGAGCTCTTCGATAGCTTCGATTTGACAGGTGTCAGGCCTCCTAACTCCTCCCAGATCAAAAGTTATGGCCGTTTTACCAGAGGTCACTGCAGCAGAAAATCCTTGGCGCGGGCGCGCGGATTTCTAGTGCATTTTGGGCACGTCCGCGCCAGTCCCCAGCTGTGCCAGACTAGACTTTTCAATTGAACAGGACTTGGCTTTTGAGTGGGATATAAGGGGGCTCGTTTTGGGCAAGAAAGAGCATCATATATTGGCCCTAAGCCCTAGTTTCTCTCTTTTCTTCCTTTACATCTTGTTTAGTCTAGATTATGAGTAGATTAGAGAGTAGATTAGTGCTAGTTTAGTGTTAGTTAGTTAGATTCTAGGGTTTTGTTAGTGTGTGAAGATTGAAGCAAGTAATAGCATCAAGATCCAAGCTTGGAGAAGGCACAAGATTTGCATTTCTCTATCTCTTACTCTCCTTGTATTAAATTGTATTCGGATGATGTTTATCTAACTTGTGGATAATATATTCAAGTTGTTTATGACTTAGTTTATATTTTGGGGTTTCAATGGAACCCAACACATAGTTTGTATTGATTGCTCTCTCTTTGCTATTATTATGAATTGGTTATCATAACTTGTGCTTTTGGATTGATTTCTTGTGAACTTGTATGAACTTGACAAATGGATTATAGGTTTAGACCTAGTTATGATATCATACGAAAGTTAGAGATTCTTGTGGGTAATCTATGAGATTATGTGACGTGTGTCTCTTTCATTGTCCTCAAGAGTTGATAATTTGATAGCATTTAGGATAGAAATATACCTAAATGCCGTATGCAACCAAATTGAGAATCTAATCTTAATGACTTCCTATGTGAAAGTTGGTAATTGAAAGAGTAGTTAACGAGATTTTCCTGTGACATGTGTCTTGTTAATTGTTCTTGATATTGGTTGCTTGATAGTGTGTAGGATAGACATATACCTATATGCCACATTAAGAAGATTCATAGTTGTCCGTCGAAAGAGGCTATTATGTAATCATGATTTCTTGGTTGTCAATTCTATGTGTTAATTGTTTCAAATGAGAGAGTTAAAAGATTCAAATGAAATGTTGGGGGAAATTATAATCTCATGTCTTCATTATCTGAATTTACCCTAGGATTAGTTATTGTATGTTTTAATTCTTGCGTAGTTAACGTAGTTTTAATTCCTTCATTCTACCATCCATTTAAATAAGACCGAGATGATTACGGACTAGTGCTTGGCGACTGTTTATCTGTTAATTCCTTGTGGGAACGATAACTTACTTTCACTTTATTACTCGTTGGCCGCATATACTTGCGCGTTAATTGTGTCATCTAATCGGACCAACAAGTTTTTGGCGCCGTTGCCGGGGAATTAATTGGATAACTGTTTGCCAACATTAGTTTCAATCAAATTAGTCTTAATTTAAATATTTTTATTTTTATTTAATTCTCTTCCTATATTCTCTTCTCAGGTACAATGGACTTGAATTTCTATCCATGGAACCAAAGGCAAGAGCAACCAAGGGAAGCATACAATGATGGCGTCAACCCAATTGCAACACTTTCAGCACAACTAGAGGTTCTCTCGAGGACGTTGGATACTGTTTCAGCCCAACGAAATCGAGAGCCAGTTACTTCCTATGACTACGGTGCTGGGAGCTACGCGAGCCATCAGGAGCCTATCAGTTATGGACATGAGCAGTATGGGGGTGGTTATTCCTACACTGAACCTTATCCCACTTATCAGCCAGATTGGGGGTATCACCCAGACCCTTCAGCAAATCCTTCATCAGACTATTATCAAGACCAGTACTAGGATCCAAATCCAGTTTACGCCCCAGAATGCACTTTTCAGACTCCAGTTTACGAGCCTCAATATAATTTTGAGGGTGACATAGAAAATGCAAGATTGGAGGAAGGAGGTGACATATCACTGAAGGACATCTTGATTGAGTAACAAAAGTCAGTCAAGAATATCCAGAACTGGGCAGAGCAAATTAGCAAGGCCTTGATGATAGAGGATGAATAAGGGATGCAAAACCATACTGTGAGCGGTCAAGAATAATATGAGCCAAGTCCAACTGATGCACCCGATCCCACATACCAACCCCCGTGTTTACAAGGAGAACAGTCTTCTATGGAATTCATGTATGCAAGCTCAGAAAACCAAGAGGAGTTGTTTGAGAGCCATGAACCATCAAACCAAAGTTTTCAATATCAGATGGCCCCCATCAACTATGCTTCTACCAGTGAGACTCAGTACATGGATCCCGTGGCTGAAATATAAAAGGAAGGATTGGAAATTATGTGGGGGAATTCCATAGCATCAATAGAGGAGACCTTGATTGAGCAAGAGCAATCGATTGAGGATCTTCAGATTTGGGTAGAGCAGATTAGCACGGCATTAAGGAAGGAGGAGGTATGTGAACAAAAGACAACAATGTAAGATCTTATACCTCCAATGACTGAAGCCTTAAGTTATGAACCCCAAGATACATGGTGCTATGACATGGGTGCAGAGATTGATGAAGAGCCCGAAGTGCACTTGGAACTGGACTAGCGAAAGGCAATGGATATCGAGGAGCCAATTGGGGATGTGGAGTATGAATGTGAACCAACAGTGACATCCCCCAAGAGCCTCCTCCACCAAAGTGGAACAAGCCAGTCAAGTTTGCACACCCTTGCCCCCTTGGAAGCCACATTACAGATACGGATCTCGACGACATGAGAAAGTCCGTGAGCTTCAAACCATGGTGGTCAGAAGAGAAGAGAATAGAAGAAGAGTCCGTTATGTGGTCTATACCTCCATGCCCCGATCATTTCACCTACACAATAGAACCCTTGCCTAGTTCCCCAACCTTCAGGACGGGGAATTCTTTTACTTATCCAATGCTAGGTAGTTTAAATCTGCATCCGCTCCTACTGGGAAGCCGCCAAAGTCACACAGCTATTCTGATGGATGGAGGGGTTCTCCAGTATCGTCAGGGAGTTGGGTAGCAGTGGGTAGACACAGTCGAGCTAGAGGACTATAAATCAAGCGCTAGATGGGAGGCACCCCATCATTTCTCTCTCTCTTTGTTTAATTCTCCATTACCTACTTCCCATCATCCCTCTCTCTATCTCTTTGTTTAATTCTCCATTTACATGCTTTCTATCACATTTCCCTCTCCCTCGTTTAATTCTTATTAGTTAATATTTAGTTTAAATTTTTGCATACTGTAGGAATTAGGAGTTCATTGCCTACATTTTTGAACTTAGGCATGAATGCTTATATTTTTGGGATTACAGAGCTTATAGCATACTTTTGATGCACTTGCATTGCATATACGCCTTTAGAGAATTTTTGGGAATATAAATGCATATAGCTTTCCATGTTCATTCTCTTGATGTAAATAGATTTTATATACTTTTGTTAGTCTAGGAGGGCTTAATAAGTATTGTCTACGTATTTCAGGTCAAAGGCTGCTCGGAACGAATGAAAAGCAAAAGCCAACCTTAGTTCATGCCAAAAATCTGCAGCAACAAAATCTGATGGTCCGCGCAGCCGCGCCCAATCCAAGGCATTACCACGCGCGGCCGCGCCACACATAAACTGGGCCTGTCTTGGGAAAAATCCTTAGATTTTAGGGGGTACCATTTCATGTCAATTATTAGCAGCCCCCAAGCCTCAGTCCCTATAATCCCAAACCCTCAGTTCCTTAATGCAATCCCCCCCACTACAAGCCTTAGTTTTGAAAACCTCCTACCTTTTCAATCCAAAGTACTAATTCCCATCCATCTCATCCTCTCAACCTGATCAATTGAGACATTGAGTGTGGAATCTCTAGCAGAGCAAGATTGATATGGAGCTGGGTTGGTTCGTTGAGTACAGTGCTGAACGGGGTTTATTTTGCCAGAGCAGAAAGAGAGACGGGGGAAACTTCTGAGAGGGCGCCACTTCATTTCATGCAGCATCGGAGCCAAATAGGTGAGTTCCTTTCTTTTTACCTTTACCTTCAATGAGGATATTGAATAGTTTAAGTTTAGGGGTATTGGCTTTATTTTGCATATAGGGTAGTTCATTTCATTTTGCATATTGTGTTTGTTTATATAATGCATATAGGTCGTGTTTTGTTAAAATTTGTCAAAATTTTAAAATTTTTGCATTTTGTTTTTGCATTCTGTGTAGGACATATTGCATGAATCCAGTTTCAGTTGGTTAGTTATGTATTTGGCCTATGAGGAAACTGAATTCACTTGATTTTTGAACTGATTTGAGACTTAAGCCTGATTTCATGGTCATATATGTAAATCCTTACCTGTCAGATACTGTGTAACCAGTAAGCACGATAGAGTAAACACCATGATATGCTAAGTTTAAATGTTTACATACTTGTCTTCTGGTGGAAAAACTATGTTTTAATAAAAGAGTTTCAGTTAGCATATAATAATAACTAGACTGTTAAAAGCTTAAGTTTGGGGGAAACAAGGGACATGCATGATTTATGCGGGGAGATGGAGCGTAAGACGCACTCCCTTGCAGAAAAAGAAAAAGAAAAAGAAAACAAAAGAAAAGATTAAGAAAAAGAAAAAAATAGAATAAACACTTCGGCTACGTCGAGTTCTGTGGCCTTTGATATTCGAGCAAGTAAGCCCTAGGGGTGTCTCTACACCTAGCGCCCTAAGGCCATCTGGTCTGGGATTCGTTGGTCGAAAGCTCGCTACATGGATATCATTGAAAAGCCTAAGAGAACTAGGCATTGCATAGTCGAATGTGTACACAGAAAAGTGTGAATACGCCCTCGTGAGTAATACCCTGTTGACTCTTAACTCTAGTAATACATGGTCTTAGTTAGAACTTATATGATTTACTATTTTTCTTAAGTTAAAGCTTGTTTTTCCCCTAAGAAGCATAGTATGTGAGTTATTTATCTGAATGCATATCTAATGGTTGCTAGGCACACAACGCACAATACATCAGTGCTGACAGTCTTGGATTTGCAAGAATATACGTTATAATCTTGTATTAGGTAGCTTTTCTATTTGATTATCTTGTGGTTTTCTGAGGCATTACTTTGTAAGTTCAATACTGACTGGAACCTGGATTTGCATTCATGATAGCGTAGGTTGCATACATTGTATATATTGCATTGCATCTCGTGTTTAGTTTTATTTTTGTTGCTTGAGGGCAAGCAATGTTTAAGTTTGGGGGTATTTGATAAGTGGTTTTATGACCACTTATTCGGATAGTAACCAGCTTGTTTCGTTGCTTAAACTCAAGTAATCCTGTGCTTTTTATATGTCTTTCCTGTGTTTTGCAGTTTTCATGTTTAGGAACTCTCCGAGTGCAATTTGAGTGTTAAAGGACCAAAAATGGCCTAAATGGGGCAAAGCACAGAAAGTGGCTTAAAGCATAAGGAAGGCACGATGGCATGGCAAAGGAGCAATAGTTTGTAATGAAGCAATGATGCCAAAAGAAGCAAGAATGGAATGATGGCATGACAACGGAAAGGAAATGCAATCCGGACATCGTTTGGGGGTTTCATGTTCATTTCATGTTCTTGGATTAGAACTTAAGTCATATTGTAGAGCATCTTATAAACTTTCTGGAACATTTTGAATCATCCTAATCGGAGGCGAGAGTTATGCCTCGTATACCAACGGACGTTAAACTTCATGGTTTTGAGTTTTCATGCACAACTGTCACTTAAAGCTCAATTTCAGCCTTCATCCATCCATTATTTCTCAATGCTCAAAGAATGAAAGTTGTAGAGCTCTTCGATAGCTTCAATTTGACAGGTGTCAGGCCTCGTAACTCCTCCCGGATCAAAAGTTATGGCCGTTTTACCAGAGAGCACTGCAGCAGAAAATCCTTGGCGCGGGCGCGAGGATTTCTAGTGCATTTTGGGCGTGGCCGCGCCAGTCCCCAACTGTGCCAGACTTGACTTTTCAATTGAACAGGACTTGGCTTTTGAGTGGGATATAAGGGGGCTTGTTTTGGGCAAGAAAGAGCATCATATATTGGCCCTAAGCCCTTGTTCCTCTCTTTTCTTCCTTTACATCTTGTTTAGTCTAGATTAGGAGTAGATTAGAGAGTAGATTAGTGCTAGTTTAGTGTTAGTTAGTTAATTCTAGGGTTTTGTTAGTGTGTGAAGATTGAAGCAAGTAATAGCATCAAGATCCAAGCTTGGAGAAGACACAAGATTTGCATTTCTCTATCTCTTACTCTCCTTGTATTAAATTGTATTCGGATGATGTTTATCTAACTTGTGGATAATATATTCAAGTTATTTATGACTTAGTTTATAGTTTAGGGTTTCAATAGAACCCAACACATAGTTTGTATTGATTGCTCTCTCTTTGCTATTATTATGAATTGGTTATCATAACTTGTGCTTTTAGATTGATTTCTTGTGAACCTATATGAACTTGACAAATGGATTATAGGTTTAGACCTAGTTATGATATCATGCGAAAGTTAAAGATTCTTGTGGGTAATCTATGAGATTATGTGACGTGTGTCTCGTTCATTGTCCTCAAGAGTTGATAATTTGATAGCATTTAGGATCGAAATATACCTAAATGTCATATGCAACCAAATTGAGAATCTAATCTTAATGACTTCCTATGTGAAAGTTGGTAATTGAAAGAGTAGTTAACGAGATTTTCTCGTGGCATGTGTCTTGTTAATTGTTCTTGATATTGGTTGCTTGATAGTGTGTAGGATAGACATATACCTATATGCCGCATTAGGAAGATTCATAGTTGTCCGTCGAAAGAGGCTATTATGTAATCATGATTTCTCGGTTGTCAATTCTATGTGTTAATTGTTCCAAATGAGAGACTTAAAAGATTCAAATGAAATGTTAGGGGAAATTGTAATCTCATGTCTTCATTATCTGAATTTACCCTAGGATTAGTTATTGTATGTTTTAATTCTTGCGTAGTTAACGTAGTTTTAATTCCTTCATTCTACCATCCGTTTAAATAAGACCGAGATGATTACGGACTAGTGCTTGGCGACTGTTTATCTGTTAATTCCTCGTGGGAGCGATAACTTACTTTCACTTTATTACTCGTTGGCCGCGTATACTTGCGCGTTAATTGTGTCATCTAATCGGACCAACAATATGTGTATTATTCATATCAGACTTATATCTTATAAACATATATCAGAACTACTATATATCATATACAAACTCTGAGAAAACTTAGAGAAAAGAGAATTGAGAGAGAGTTGAAAGAATTTGAAGAATAAAAAAGGAGTCTATATCATCAAACAGAGTTATCAAGGGTAAAATTCTTCATCCCAAGTTTTAATTACGTTAGTTATATTTTTCAACAAATCCAATTTCAAATCCTCTGTATATGATTTTGGTGATGAATACTTAAGATGTAATTATATATGTGTTATCATATGATTATAACATGTTTTAGATTTGGTATGAATGATTTAAAATAATTGAATTCATGCAATTAGGCCTTAATTGGGTTTTTAAAAAGTTACAGAGTTTTTCCATTTACATGCTTTAAAAATTTTCTGTGAATGGAAAAATTGATATTTGTTCATTATATGGCTATATGTTTGTTCATATGTGTTTATAACATATTATATGCCATATATGCATAACTTCAGTGATCAAACCATCGAATTTTATTTATATTTGAGTTTTCAAAATTACAGAGTCGTATATATGGCTATACGGCTCTTACGTACAAATTTTATACTATGAATCGATGGTTTAACTTTGAATTAACACTTGAATATGATTGTGTAGGAAGTTAAACGAACGGATTCGGTGTTATAACGAATTCGTAACGTTGAATTTCTTGATTTTCCTTCAAAACTTTACAAAGTAAGAAAAATAGTGAAATTATATGATTGATTCAAATAATTGTATGTTTTAACTCGTTAAAATCGTGCTAAAAAGGTTGGGTAATGATTATATGTGTATTATAGTGTCTGGGTATGCTTAAATTCATGTGCGAATAAATTAATTGGATGTTTTTAGCCAAGTTCTGTTTCCTCGCGAACCTCAAAATCTAGAACTGGCATGTTGCGCCGCAGCGCCAAGGATAGCTTATATGGTGGCGCCGCAGCGCCACTATGTAGTTTGTCCAGAAATGAGAATTTTAATTGTTTTAGTCTAGGGAATGTAATAGTAACCTAATCTAATGAACATAAAAATGTGTTAGACATAAAATGAAATGTTAAAATAGATTCTTAACATGTCAATGAGGTACTTACATGTTTAATTGAACTGTTGAACGCATAGTTAGCTAGTTGTTCGTGAAATCTAATATTTTGTGAAGACAAATGTTGTGATTTGATTAGTATAATCATAATCAGAGTTTAGACAAAAGAGAATGAACTTGTGATGCTAGTTACGTTATTGATTAATGTGTATTGTGAATGTATTGGTATGTAGGACTTAATAAAGAACGTGAATTATAAATTGTAGCTTGTGTAAGAGGCAAGTTTCCTAAATTCAGACCTTACTTTTACATTGAGCAAGTATCCTATCTCTAACTTATTGTTATTAAGCAAGTTTCTTAAAATTCTAAGTTATTCATTTATCAAGTCTTAGACTTGTGTTCTATATCAAGCGAGCTCTTGTTTTTAATTGTTCAAGTTCAAAGGTTTCATATTTGACACTATAACTCTTTTAAGCATGATTCAGCTATACAATACTTATTCGATTGTATACTCTTGAGATTTACCATTCAAGTTGAATATCGATGTTATTGTTGAACTTATAGGACTAGTGAACCCTTATTTATTCGACTAGTCCATAGTTGATGTACGTTCTAAATTCTAGAATACTTATTGAGCTTATCCAAAACAAACTTCCTTTGGTGCGGACTCTGATGTCAAAAATGAGATGAACAACCCTGTAAAGGGGATTATTTACGCTTTAGCGTTGAGATATTGTGCACAGTATGGTACTAAGGGCTGATCCCCCTAAGTACGAGAAGTAGAGTCCATAGTCTTATGACTGTTAAAGGTTTAAAGTATAAACACTTTACAACCTAGGACATAGTTCAAGGTCTTATGACCCTCAGATGTTCTTTTGATTCCTGTTATTTTTCCTCGAGTCAAAAGTTGAGTTTCTTTATTCAGATGTCTTGATTCACTCGCATGTTATTATATTGTTGTCATATTATTATACTTGTGGGCAATCGTGCTCACTCTCGCGTAATAATAACATTGCAGTTAAGAACGAAAGGTCCGACGAGCCTTCTACTAGCAAAGGCAAGGGCAAGGTCAACAAATGATGAAGACTTGTTGTTTATTTTATATATTTATGTTTCAACTTTATGTTAAAGTTGTGTAAGACTATTTATTTGTTTATGTTCCGCACAGATGTTTAAGATTAGTATGACATGGGATTGATGTATTTATTTTTAGATGTTGTAACCCCATAAGGGGAGGATTATTTCTATTTATTTCATGGTTAACATTTATTATGGGTAGATAGATAGATGATATTTGTACAGTGAACACCAAGTCCCGTGAAAATTGAAGTACCCGAATTTTGGGGTGTCACAAATGGAACCCCTCCTAGTTCATTACTTCATTTACTTGAAATTTCATAAGTGTTAGTAGTATAGAGAGAGTTAGAGAGAAAAGAAGAAAACTAGAGAAGTGCTTGCATTTTGGTGGAGTTCAAGAAGGAGAAGCAAACGTGGAGAGCCACTTGAGGTTCCTAACTAAGAGGGAGAAAGCATTCAAGAAGTAAGTTCATAACCTAACTTTAAGTTTTTGTAAGATAAGTTAGTATATATGATTCTAAGTAGAAAAATGCATGCTTGATTTTAGGAGTTTGTATATGTGGGATCATATTGGATCCAAAGTTATAACGATGGATTTTGGAAAGAGAATATGTTATTTATATGTCTTAGTATGTGATCTAGCTTAAAATAAATCTTAGTAAAGCATGTGACCATGAAACCTAGAATGATATAATTATGAGCATGAGACTTGATAAGAAATGTCATTAAATATGTAAGCTATGTTGATGATCCAAAAATACTATGTTGAATATCTATGAAATACGGTCATAACCAAAATGGAGAAAAATTCGAAACCCTGGAGGGGGCCCGCCCCGGCGGGCCTTGTAAGCCTTGTACCCCCGCCCTGGTGGGGGGTATGCAGGGAAAAATATTTGAAGCCGCCCCGGCGGGCATGATAAGCCTTGAACCCCCGCCCCGGCGGGGGGTATACAGAAAAAAGGGGACCTTTGTTTTGAAAAGCTAAGTTTATGTAATAATTTAATGGCATTTTAACATGCCTTAAAATGTTAGATAATAGTAATGAGTTATATTAATAAAATAATGTGTAATTATAATTTGGATAATTATAATTATAGTAAAGCTTTAATTTAAATTATAATTTGTTAAATTATAATGAATATAATTTGATTAATTATGATCAAAGTTAATGTTTAACTTGAAGTATAATTTGTGTAATTATAACTTAATATGTGATTATAATAATTATAATTAAGGTGAATGTGTAAGTTAAATTATATTTTATTTAATTATAATTTAATGAGTGTATAAATTGAAATTGATTATTTATAATCTAAGTAATTGTTTAATTTAAATTATAATTGGTTTAATTATAATTTAATGCATGATGTGATTAATTTTGCTATGAATAACTATTAACTTATTAGTTAAAGAGGAATGAGTTAACCTAAAGTGGTTAACTAACTTTGAGGATTAGCTATGTGATAATTAACTGATATTATTAATTATATATATGATTTGACAGTAAGTGTCAAACGAGTAAATTGAAGAGAATTACGAAGTGTAAATTAGAATTTGCTTAGACTTTTGATAAGCGCTGCTAGGTGACTAATAATTGATGCGTATGGTAATACGTATGTAGGATTGATGAAGCAGATTATATTAAGCTGTCTTTTTTTGGTAATTGGTAATCTACGAGCCAGGCAAGTCTTTCAGTTCCTATTTGATATATGAATTTTATAACTGTTAATTGAGTTATATTATGTTATGAGAATGTTGATGTATATATACGAAATGCATATGAGATAGGTACGAAAATTGAAAGCTGATCTTTGATGATATGCTTGTGAAGTAAATCTCTATGCCTGTTATGTGAGAAGTAACATGCATAGTAAATATTAATTGATTATGAATGCATGAACTGAGTATGTTATTATATGCTATGTGATGCATGAAAACTGTTAGACTTGCTGAGCTGTCGAAGTCACTCTTGCAAATAACCATTTTTGCAGGTTAAGGACTCACGATTAAAGTATTACGCCACTTGATTGATAGAGTTCCGTAGTTTCGTAAGGGGATCGACGTAGTTATCTAATGATACGATCTTGAAAAATGTTTAAGTTTTATACAAGGTACTAGATAGTTGCTTATGCTGTATAACACTTGTCATGTTGTAAAGTTGTACTATGTGATACATGGAAGACTTCGTATTAAGATGTAAAAGTTTATACAGTAATTCGAATAAAGAGAATCATAATATAGTTTGATTCAAGGTTTGTAACTGATTCAAGTTATGAAAATCAATAAAAGATTTTATTCGAGGAAGATTGAAAAAGTTTAAGTTATTCTGTATTTTTATAATATCGAACATGATATAAGACAGGAATGGTAAATGACCAAGATTGTAACTTGTAAAAGTTTGGAGTCATTATATGAGATCTTGATAATGAAAAGAATTTATATTCTAAATTATAATAAAGCAAGTTTTATTCTTTAAGTTATGAATAAAAGACGTAATAGTTTGACGATAGTAGTATCGTGGCGGACCGAATCCGAGGTTTCGAAGGGACCCGAATTTGGGGGCGTCACAGGTTGGTATCAAAGCTGTAGGTTATAAATCTTAGGTAAGTGTACCTTAGACTATAACCTGAGAGATGGAAAGATAAAGATTAAAATATATACGTAAAGATTCAAAGAAGAATCTTGAAGTATCTAGAGAATGAGAATCAGAAGTTTCCTAACTCCGGTAATAAAATGTAATGATTGTGATTTTATATTTAATTTTAAGTCATGTAATCAATTGCCAAGATAACGAAGCTGACTTGCCCCTTTGCCTTCGGTAATGGACCCAGTATATCTACCCCCCAGACAGCAAAAGGTATAGGAGATAAAATCGAGTATAACTCTTCTGGTGGCTGATGTGGGATCGGACTATTCAGCTGGCACTTCTGGCATTTCTTCACATAATCAGTAGCCTCTTCGAAGATTGTTGGCCAATAATACCTTTGACGAAGCACTTTATATGTTAACAACTTTGCAGCCATGTGATCACCGCAAATTCCTTCATGAACCTCCCAAAGGGCATACTCAGCCTCAGATGGAACCAAACATTTCAGCAAAGGAGTTGAATAAGCCCTTCGATAAAGATCTCCATCAATAAGCACAAAGTTTGCGCTTTTATACTTTACTTTCTTTGCTAACATCTGGTCCGAAGGTAGTACGCCATCTGCCAGATAGTTTATATAAGGCGTCATCCAGCAATTAGATCGTTTGAGGCACATTACTTCCTTGTGCTGGATGCTGGGTTGCTTCAAAACCTCCAAGTAAATGAACCCGTGGAAAGCACTTGATTCAGTTGTAGCCAACTTTGACAAAGCATCGGCATTTGAGTTGTCAGTTCGACCAACCCCCTAAAATTCGTAAAAGTCAAAGTACTGAAGCCGATCTTTTAACTCTGCAAGATACTTAATCATCTTCGAGCCCCGAGCTTAATATTCCCCCTAAACTTGTTTGATGACGAGCTGAGAATCACTGTAGATGATCAGCTTCTGTACCTCCAAGCTCTTTGCCAATCTCAACCCAACTAACACTACTTCGTACTCAGCCTCATTATTTGTTGCCCTGAACCCAAATCTGATAGCCTGCTGCACTTTGAATCCCTCCGGACTCATTAGAATGACCCCAGCACCACTGATGTCCGAAGTAAAAGACCCATTAGCATATAACGTCCAAGGACTGTGCGACTGCTGAACTGTTGCTATCGTTTCTGTAGATCTCTCAGCTTCATTTAAACTCTCATCGGCTTTTGAGAACGAGCATTCTACCAAGAAATCGGCCAAGGCTTGACCCTTAATAGCTGTTCGAGGATGATACTCTATAAAGAATTGGGATAATTCCATCGTCCATGCAGCAAGTCTTCCCTAAACCTCTGGCTTTCCCAACACCTTCTTCAGTGGTTGATCCGTGTATACCACTATTACCCGACCTTGGAAATATTATCGAAGCTTTCTGCTAGCTACTATCAAAGCGAAGGCAAACTTCTCAAGATTTGGATACCTTGTTTCTGCATCCCTAAGGGCATGGTTTACATAGTAAACCGGGTGCTGCTTACCCCCAACTTCTCTCACCAGAACCACCCCTACTGCCAATGAACTTGCAGCCAGATACAAATATAAAGGTTCAGCAGGAACTGGCTTCACCAACAAAGGCGCCAAAGACAAATACTTCTTTATCCCCTGGAAAGCATCTTCACACTCCAAAGTCCACAGAAACGTCTTTGTATTCTTCGACCCTTTCAACGTGTCAAAGAACGGTAAGCACCTTTTTGCCGACTTAGACATGAACCTCCGCAACGATGCTATTCAACCAGTTAAATGTTGGACATCTTTGTACCACTATGGAGATTTCATGTCTAAGATAGCCTGGATCTTCTCTGGATTCGCTTCGATACCCCTCTTGCTAACCAAATAACCCAGAAATTTGCCTGCTCCAAGTCCGAAGGTGCACTTGGTCGGATTCAGTTTCAAGTCATAATGTCGAACTGTTTGGAAACACTCCTCTAGATCGTCCAAATGACCACAAACCGACATGCTCTTTACTATCATATCATCGACATAGAGCTCCATATTCTTCCCTAGCTGCTTTATGAAGACGTGGTTCATCATCCTCTGATATGTAGCTGCCGCGTTTATCAAATCGAATGTCATCTTCTTGTAGGCGTATACCGACCGATGAGTAATAAAAGCTATTTTCGGGATATCTTCCTTGCACATAGAAATCTGATGATATCCCGAAAAAGCATCCATGAAGCTAAGTAAGGCATACCCCGAAGTTGCATCAATGAGCTGATCGATGTGAGGCAAAGGATAGAAGTCCTTCGGGCACGCCTTATTCAGATAGGTATAATCTATGCAAACCCACCACTTTCCATTCTGCTTCGGCACTAGAACTACATTGGCCATCCACTCCGGATAATCGATCTCAAAGATAAAGTCCGCAGCCAGCAACTTTGCAATTTCCTCGTCGATTATCTTCTGTCTTTCTGGCTCAAAGATCCTCCTCTTCTGTTGAACTGGCTTTTTTGCTGGATCCACGTGCAGTTTGTGTTCGACCACCTTCCGACTTACCCCCGACATATCACTAGGAACCCAAGCAAAGATATCAGCATAATACCGAAGCAGCTCCGTCAGATTTGTCTGAAAAGGCTCTGGCAGCCCCGAACCGATTTTCACAGTCTTTTCTTTCTTCCCTGGTATTAGTTCAATTTCTTCGGTCTTCTCTGCCGGTATAACCAATGATTCCGTGTTGCTCTCAGTAAATGGCTCAATCTCGATAGCCATTGTCTGCTTCTACCTGCTAACCCCCACACCCGAAGTGATTAAAGCATTCCGATAACACCTTCTTGCCAAGTCCAGATCTCCTACAACTTCGCCAACTCCCTGTGGCGTCAGAAACTTAATCTTGAAATGGGGAATGGATGTAACTGCCTGAAGAGCTGTCAAAGTAGGTCTCCCTAGAATATCATTAAATGCAGAATCCACATGTACAACATAAAATTTACACATAATTTGAACCTGTTGAGGAGCCGTTCCGAAGATAACTGGCAGCTCGATAGTCCCTGCCACTTTAACGGGGTCGTTGCTAAAGCCATACAAAGGAGCCTCCTACCCAATTTCCATCTTTTGACCATTCAAAGGCATCCTATGGTATGCATGTGCGTACAGAATATCCATGGAAGACCCATTGTCTATCATCATTCTCTTCATATCCACCGAACCTACTTGTGCTGTAATCACTAGAGCTCCTTCATGCGGTTTAATTGGTTTTAAAGGGAAATCATCATCTGTAAAGGAGATGACCGATCCTGGATACGCCCTCTCAGCCTTCAAAGGCTTACCCGTCACTGCCATCACCGAATCTAGATAACTTAGACGCTTCTTCCCCGCAGCTTTACCAAAGTTGCCCCCGGTAATCACGTTTATCACATGTCTTGCCTGTTAATTCTGAATTGGTTGCACTGGCTGGTTAACTTGAGCTGGTTCTCTATTCCTCGGATGCCCCCTTTGCTGTTCTAGTCCTGCCACATACTGAACGAAGACTCCACTTTGTACTTTCCTTTCATTGAACTCCTTCAGATTCCAACAAGAATTAGTGTCATGCCCAACCGCCTGGTGGTAATCACAATACTTAGCTGGATCTCCGGATCCTGACCTAGGATTATTTTGAGGTTGTTCAAAGTGCGGCTGATTCTTTATCTATTTCAAAATGGTAGCCCGATCTGTGTTGAGCTGAGTATATACCTTATTCACCTTCGGTCCTGGAAGTGGTGGACGATCTCCTCTTTGTCCCCTTGTACCTCTTTTGGTTTCCATCAGATCGGTCATTATTGTCGCCATTCTTCTTATGATTACAGTCAAACTTCTCCTTATCTTTGTCCTTCGCCCTTTTCGAAGAACCATGCTTCAAGCTGTTCATTGCCTCTTCAACCACTATGAACCCTTCTGCCTTTTCAAACGCTTCGGCTAAGCTCTTTGGATGGTTGAACATCAGCTTCTTTACCAACTTCTCAGACTTCACCAAATCTAAACCGTTTTGAAATAACCCTACAGCTTGAAGGTCATTAAGATCCGACACTTGTCCCACCGCTTCTCTGAACCTTTTCACATACTGGCCCAGGGTCTCGCTGGGATACTGCCTGACCTGCGCTAGTGACCCTGTGGGCTTTCCCCTTCTTTTGTTGCTTCTGAACCGGGTGTGGAACTTGTCACACAATTCAGCCCAGGATGAAATGGAGTCCGAAGCCAAAGTTCCCATCCACTGCCTTGCGTCTTTTCTCAACGTCATCCTAAACGTTTGACACTTAGCCACACCCGAGTAGTCATAGTAATCCATCAGCCTTTCAAATGTCTGGCTATGGTCATACGGGTCCCCTGAACCATCTTAACATTCCATGTGGGGAAGCTTCTTACTAGGATCTGCCTTTTCCTTTAGAATTTCAGAAGAGAAAGGAAAAGCTTTCTTACCCGGAGTCTCCTTCCCCTGTTGGACTTCAGCCAACTATTTTCGAAGCTCCTTCACCTCTGCGGCCAAGAGCTCAAATCCTTCTGGCTTCGGCTTCGGCGTAACTTCCCTCTTCGGGGAGCACATCTTCTTCTGCCCAATTTGATCTTTTCCATCTGAACTGGATGCTCTTGAATGGTTTCGACTAATACTTTGGCTGCAGCGAGAATCCGCAAAGGGGTGCGCCCTCTTTTGACTCCTGGGAGAACGACCTCTTGATCTGCTTCAACGCTCATCCCTTTCACTGTATCGAGAATACTCAAGACGGGGCACCCTATTTGAAGCTTCGGGAGAACGCCCTCTTGACCTACTTTGCTTTCTGACAGGCGAATAACTCTGAAGCCTACTTTCAGACTGTCTGGAATCTTCATCTCTTCCCGCTCGTCGACCCAGTGACCCATCTTGTTTTTTCGATCGAGTGTAACTGGATGCCTCATTTTCTCTTTCAGCCACCAGAACCATTTGCCTAGAAATCTCCTCCCTCTGCTGCAGAAGTGTCTTTAAAGCCGTGTTAGTCTCTTGTGCCATTTTTGCCAAAGTAGAAATTTTATCTGCTTGACCTTCCCGGTGTTGGGTTCTAGGCGGTGTGCCTACCACCCTTTTTTGCTCTTTATCAGGACCCTTGCTAGCAGTAGAAAACAACTTCCTCTTGGTATCACCATAATTTCTAGCATGAGTTCCTCCCGGAACTTCCTGTGACCCAAGCCTATTATGGATACTTTTTTGAAGGACCCAACCTATCTTTCACAGAAATCCTCTGTTGAGAAGAACTTGCGGCCGTAGGCTGCCCTTCAGCTGTAACTGTCCTACTTTTCACCATAACCTCCGGTGTAGGACGTAAAATAACTGTGATTGAAAACCAGAATCACTAGAAAAACCCCTCCTTCTAGCGCCAATGTTAACGCCAAGATTTTGCCATGCGTCTCAATCACCAAAAGAGCGTCTAATCCTGCACAGTAAACACGTCAGCACCGGATCTCGACGGCTTGGGCCGCCGGGGATCGCTCCGGTGTGAGAATAAGTACAGGCCAGAAAAAGGATTAACAATGGAGGTTGTGAATTCTAGTGTCTGGAGAGTAAAATGTTTTTTTTGTAACCTTTTTTGTGTAGTGCTCTGTATCCTTATATTATCTCACCACCTTGCATGTCACCTCTACGCTGATGTCATCTAATTTCATGCAGGCTTTACCAAATACTTGTTCCCCACCAAGTCAATATTATGTCAAGTCCTCATTAATGAAGACGGCTCAAGACGGCTTGACATCACTCAATCAGCCGCATGCTAATCCCCCAGATTATGGCTAATCTTGACTATCCAAAGTATCGGACCCCGGTCAACAATCGTTTATTATGATAATATCCCACTCAAGCCCAAATGAATAATCCTTCAAATAAGGGCTTGGTACTCCAAAGGCCCAAGTAAACATGACTCGATCGGCCTGTATAACCACTGCCCAACAGAAACGAAGAAAAAGGAATTCATAGCAACCTATTTAATAGAGCAATCAATGATTTGAGAAGATTTGAAGAGAACTTTAACTTCCCAAACCCAAGGATCCCACCCAATCTAGATTCTACCATTATAGTAAAAATCATAATTAAAGTCACAACTCCACTTTCTATGAATCCTATAAGAGACAGATTTAGTATGATGCTCTTTGACCCTTGTCTCAATTAAGACCAACAAAAGAAATATTGTTAGACACCAAAAAATCATTAACAACATGTTGTTTAACTCTTTTATTTACACCTCTAATATTATAAGAGAATATATTAGTCATTAAGAAAATTAAGATTTAGAAAGATTCGGGGGAGTACCCTTCCCCCCATTACGCTTATTATTTTTCTTAGAACCCACAATATCATTAAGAGAAGACCGAGGCATACTCTTAAGATCTTTGCTTTCCTTTTCATCCACTTTCTTCAACTTGGCCACAAGATGATTAGGCAAAGGTGTTAAATCAGTGCTGGAAGGGGATTCCTCAAGAGAAGAGGAAATCAGCTTAAAGGAGTTGGAAGTAGGTAGTTGACGGGATATGATGAGTGGTTAAAATTGCAAATAAATTTGCTATATGGGTGTCTGCCCTAAGCCTGGTTACGATAATTAGGCACTCCCATTTTCACCAATCCGATCCCTATTGAAGAAGATAAAAAAAAAACTTAGCAAAAAAAAAAGAAAAAAAAAGTAGGTGAAGAGGCTGGAATAGGGAAAGCCACACCCATGCCACTGGCAATGGTGTAATAACCAAGAATTCTTGTGTTGTATTGTAAATAAATATATTAAATAATTTGTGATATATTATTGATGATTAAGTGATTATGTGAATAATATGCTATAAGTATTTAAAGGAAGTCTCACTAATAAGTTAAATAAGTTAGTGAACTAACCTCAGTATTTTAATAATCTAGAAAATGTATTTAAGGTGTTAAACCCTAATTACATACTCAATAAATTTGAATACGACAAGTCTAATTGGGTTATATAAGTGAATTAATATTATTGATGAATAATAATATGAAAATATCAATAATAATGAGCATTAGCTCAATAGATAATAAATTAGGAAGAGTAAGTGATTTAAACAAGCCCAATTATTTAATTAAGCATTGGACTTGTAGATAAATTGATTTAAAAGAAATTAAATCATTAAATTAGCTCAATATATCATGTATAAAATAAATATAACAATGGCCCAATTTAATTAATAGAGGAAGCCCAAGTTCATTTTTGTAAGTAAGTAAAATAAGAAAAAAATGCAAGCCCAAAGGAACTTAATTAAAAGCCCAAAGTTTAGCCCAAGTTGAGTAAGGGTGTTATAGTCGTTAAATCAAGCATATAATAAAACAAATATAGAGTGGGTAAGAGGCCAAGTGGCCGGATATGGAAGGAGAAAGAGAATGGGAGATGTTTGTTATGATTACTCTTATTTATTAGGTAATTAGCTTTTTAGGTGTTAGTTTTTTAATTAACCAAAGTGAAGTAGATATGCGTATTAGGTAATTAGTTTTGGTTAATGCTTGCAAGCAATCCTTTGTATAATAAGAGAGAGAGAGAGAGAAGAGCAAGTTGGTAAAAATGTGTGGATACAATTAATATATCTATACTTTTTATTTTAAGTAAAGTAGATATAGATTTTCATTTTAATTAGTTCTTTTCATTTACTAAGTTAAGAAAGAGAAAGCAAAGAAAAATAGAGAGAGAAAAGAGAGAAACTCGATGGGAAGAAGAAGAAGAAAGGGAGAGAGCTTAAGCTAGATGCCCCCATGTTTTATAACATATTACGGTTGGAGAAGAAGAGAAGCCAAGAAAATAATGTATAAACTAATCTCTAGACTTTCTTTTCTTTTCTTTTATGGATTTGATGAAAAAAAGGGTTCATGATTTAGAAGTTTAAAACTCCTTAATTTATGTATTTTGTAGTGATTCATGTATGGATCTAACTAATTTAAGTATTAGAAAGTGGATCAAAAGGATAGAAATGAAACTAGGTTTCTAGAAATCTAGAAAAATCTAGCTTTCTCTCCATTTGATCAAATAGTATGTTAAATTTACACATTTGTTTCACGATCCGTCAAATAGGGGTGCTAGATATATGTGTTTACTAATAAACTCAAGTGGTAGAACTCAAAAATCATGTGTAGAAAAGTCGTGGTGTGTGTTTTAGTCAAAATAGTCCATGTAGTAAACAAAGAAGGCTAAAAAGCTCTTTGATCAGTTTTCCACGAGGGCAATTTTGTCAACTTTTCTTGCTTTAAAATTTTGAGGAAAATTGGGAGGGTTAATATCAGAGGTTAGGTAGGTCCTGTAAAAATTTGAGAATTTTTGACAATACGATTTGTGAGTTATACATTTTACGGCGAAGGGCTACTTTTAAATATCTAACCAAATAACTCTCTGTGTGTGAGTCCCAAAATTATGAAAATTATAGTGGAAGTACATGCATATAACACGAGCTTACCTTAAAAATTTTAGAATATTTAGAGTTAATCTCGATTTATGAAAAATCTGGCAATATTTGGCCATTATAGACTATTTAAATATAGTAGATGGACTTTAAAGATTTCTAGAAAAATATATTTTCATAAGGGGATTATATATAGTTGCTTTCTAGAAAAGAAATAATTTTGGAGTTATTTTGCTATTTTTCATATAAATGATGTTATATGGATAAATAAATTTAATTAAATATATGATGTAAAAATTATGGAAAATATGGTTTTATGACTTGAGACCCTTAAGCATGATTTATGCAGATTTGTGATGAAGGTTTGGGTCAGTTGTGAAGAGTCATTATGCGTATGGTGTTTTAGAATGTTTAAAAGAATTAATTAATGAAAGGAAAATAATTAAAATAAATTATTTATTAAATTGATTAAATGATTTAAAATATTTTTACATGACTAATAATATTTGATTGAATTATTATTAGTAGTATATGACTTAAAGGTTATTAAAAGTTAATAACATTAGCTTGAAAATATTGTCACTTAATTAATAATATTAAACAGAGAATTAAAATAAAGAATTAAGTTATTTTAAATTATAGTTGTTGAATTTGGTATTCAAGGAACTATATTATGCATGTAGTAGATTGAAATGAGAATTCAAGGTACTGAAATGGATTTCGAGTTGCTGAAATGATTTCGGTTTACTGAACTTGATTTCGGTCTGCTGAAATGATGATTTCTATGACGCCCCCAAAATAGGTTCAATACTCAACCCATTCTGAGTCGCCAAATACATGGTACAGAATTCAAATACAATCTTTTATAACATACGGTCGTGCAAACTACGACCACACAAACTATGAATTTCAATACAAATCGTATATAATACGAAATATAAACATTCAAATTCACTCCTTATTAATTACAATCATTATCCCACTATTTTATAGAATAGTGAGGACTTCTACTGATCTAACTCTGACCATCACTCTGATCCCAGACTAGTCCCCGCGATATTCCCATTAATTGAAGAGAACAATGGAAAAAAACGGTGAGCTCAACTAGTCCAGTAAAGAAAATTATGACTAAGATAATGAATAATAAATTATCGTTAGTCTTCAATAAATCAGATAAAATATAATGGACAACAAGTTTTATATCAATATTCGCAGCGAAAATAACAATTCATTAAAAGAGTTAAGTAGAGAATGAAGTCTACTATCTTCTATGATTTAAAAGTCCATTATCAATATTTTATCCCTATAACATCAATCAATATATATCTCAAATCAGTATTCATCTTTGCACTACGGCCAAAGATATTCATTTGTATCACCAGTTGGTCATGTTCATCTCAACACCTGTTCATCTTTGCACTACGGGCCAAAGATATTCATCAAGTAATCATTCATCTTTGCACTACAGGCCAAAGATATTCATCAAGTAATCTTTCATCTTTGCACTACAGGCCAAAGATATTCAGTTATATCACCATTTAAGACTGAGGATGATGAAATACAATATAAGAAACGAATCTAGTGAGATAAAGGACAATGATTAGGGATTCGTAATTTAGTTTATCCAAGTTCAATAATACTCCGTAATAATCAATTGTGGAGCAAAATTCAAGAATGAAGTTCAAAACTTAGATACAATAAAAAAAAATATTTTTTTACTGTGAATAGTAACTCGTGAATAGTAACTCGATATGAAAAGATAAGAATTTCACGAGAAAGTTCAGAAAATTATTTCGGTAAAATGATACTAGATGAAGCGCAAAACGCAATAAATTTATTATCATTTCAGGAATTATAGAAGCAATACTTACCGTAGTAAGTTTAGAGTTAGGAATCTGAAATGAAACAATATACGAAACTGTAATTGGATTTTCACCCGTCAGGTAGTAGTCCGCTCAGACAGATTATTTTTATAATTTAATAACAACTGAATACGAAGGGTTATTCACTAGGCATGCAGTAGTCTGCGTAGACAGGTTATTCCCACAGAATAATAAAGAATGGAATAACAACAAAATTTCACCATACATGCGGTAGTCCGCGTAGACAGGTTATTCCAATAGAACAATAAAGAATGGAATAACAACCCTTACGAGTATTGAAAGAAAATAACTCTCTTTATGAATACGAAAGAAATAATACCCCTTACCTTAAAAATTTGGAGACTGCACTACTGTAATAGCAGAATACTCTTCTTCTTTCTCTCTTATTCTCTATATACTTTCTCTCTCTATAGCTTTAGTGAATTGGTGAGAAATAATGAAAAAATGAGCTTCTATTTATAGGCTCGGTAGAGTAAGGGTAAAATAATCTTTTTGTCATAATTTATGACATCATCGCTTACATCATCGATCCTATGACATCATTGCTTACCTCATCGCTCCGATGACATCATTACTTACCTCATCGCTCCGATGACATCATTGTTTGTATCATAAGAGTTCAAATTCAATTTGTTCTCTTCCACCAAAATTAATTCAGACTCAATATTCTGGAACTTTAATAATTCATAATAAATAGCCCTTTTATCAGAAAAATATGAACCTTATGTCCATTCCATATAAAATTTAATTTTCTACAACTTTGTAGAAGAAAGTTTTTATCAAATTCTGCACGAAAAATGACCCAAATTTACATACGGATAATTTTTCCACACTCATCATTCTTGAAAATCTTTAACACACTCAAAATTTTAAAGCCTCCAATTTTGAAATAATGAATTCCACCACATGTTTATATATATATATATATATATATATATATATATATATATATATTAAAACATTTATATTTATTAAAAGAATTCTAAATTTCATTTTCTCTCTTCCACATCATTTTATTCATATATCGTGAATTTGTTGTAAAAAAAAATATCATCACTATTATATTATTATATTATCACATTATACACTTATAATATAATATTATATTAATATATTTGAATGAATTATTTTATCAGAACAGATAAAATATTCATTCTCGATAATTGTCACTTTTACTAAAAATTCCTCCGTTTAAATTCACATTGAATAAATATTTACTTATCATTTTTATCAATAATTATTATTCACAAATAATATTATAGAACCACAATAATGACAACCATGTCGTTCTCAGTAAAGAGGGGGCCTTCCGATAAGAATTTCTCTTTATTGGCGGGCAATTAAATAACCCCTACTAAACAGAACTTCCTTAGACATTGTCAACAATGCTATCTAATAATATTATTCAAATAATATAAAAATACTGTGTAGTGACAATTATTGAAACAACAATATAAAATATCAACATAGCAATTATTGAATCAAGAAAATAAAATATTGAACAGTAATTACTATAACAATTATTGAGTAGTGACTTCTTATGTAAGAATCAATAATTAGAATTATTGTGCAATACCGTGTGCTACTGTGCAACACCGTTTATTACTGTATTTTAACCACCAGGTATTTTAACAGTTTTAACGGTAAAAGTTTTACCGTTATTTTTGTAAAAAGGTTATTTCTGTCGCTTTCTATATCCGACATTCATTCCGTTGTGGGGTCCACCAATGACTGCACTGTCGTACGAATATTCTCCGACAAAAAGAATATTCCTCGACCAAACGAATATTCTCCAACAAAACGAATATTTTATAACCACTTGCTTACTTTGTAAACTTTGCACATTTCACCCATAACTTATCACATTTATCAAATCAACGCCTTACTATTTCAAAATAATATATAAAGAAAATTAAATCTTATTCATAAAATTTGGGGTCTTACAATTTCAGGATACTGAAATATTATCTGGTTTACTAAAATAGTATTTCGATTTACTGAAATGTTATCTAAGTTACTAAGATGACATATAAAAGGGAAAACTTATAAGTATAAGTTATGACATGATGAAAAGATTATCAAAGTATAATAATATTACTAAGACTAAAATGTAATGTCTAATACTTAATTATGTGATTGAATGATAGACAATTTAATATAAAATGATAAGATTATAAGTGAGTTATACTATGACTAATCGGAAGATCAATTATAGGTCTTTTCTCTAAAGAAGTTAAAGTAAATTGCATAGCAGTAGACTACGATTGAAGCAAGTTCTCTAACTCAAACTTGAGTTATATTCCAAAAGCATGTTAGTGAATAGTTATTGATGATTATTCACATCCTTACTGATTGTTGTTAAATCGCACTTTGTGTAATTTAATTCATGTTCTATTATTATTAAACTGTGAATTGTTTAAAGTTCTTTCATTCATGAACTATTTATGATATGGATCTATGCTAGTTGTATCAGCTAGATCAAGTATGTTTAAATTTGTTAAATCAAATATGTTTTGAAAGCGGTGCCTAACCAATTGAAATGATAAGGACTCTTGACTTAGAAAAAGAACAATTTTACTAAAGCATTATTGGAAAACAATTATTGCTAGTATATTGAGTGATTATGCATATTTCACCGGGTATGAAAGGCTGATCTCCTTGATTACCAAACTTTATTAAAAGGACCAGTTTAAATACTGACAACCTTAGTGTATATTCATGGTTATTCTAAACCACTTAGCATCTGATATTCAATTATTCGAATATTCAGTTATGGAAATTAATTCATGTTCTTTCACTATCCATTTATCTGATTGAACTTTGAAAGTTAAATTCTTTTCTAATCATGATATATCTCTTTCATATTTAAACTTGTTAAGCAAATTAGTTGCTTACCCTTGCTATATCATGACATTTATTTCAGCTAAGCCAGAATCGTCCAAGAAGGACAAAGGCAAAGGAAAGGTTCAAGAATAGTTAATATAAACGTATATGTATCCTGAGATACTATGTTTGATGGTTTGTAAACCTTTTGTGTTATTATATGTAACTTAAGTAAGGTATGTTTAAGTTAAGGTAATAGACCTTGGGATATGTTTGTAAGACTTTATTATAATGAACAATGTATGTTTATTATTCCGCAATAGTATATAGAATGCTTATGATGATGATGTATCGTGAGCACTGAATCCGAGGTTGGAGAACCCGTATTTGGGGGCGTCACAGGTTGGTATCAAAGGTGTAGGTTATAAATATTAGGATACGAAACCTAGGTTATAACCTTAGAAGAAAACTCGTATAGAGTGTTCTAGGAGATGAATTGAGGAGATTCATCTAGTATAGATTGTATATAATAACTATTATTTCATTTTATCAATGAATATATTTTATTGTGATACTGATGTTGTGTTTGTTTGGTTATAGGATGCCTGAGGAAGGACAAGATAGCTATACAGTTGAGCAAGAGCCGAGAGATCCAGTAGAGGATCAAGCTGATAGTAACGAGCATGACGAGGATATGATGAGTGACATGGCGCTGGAGAATAGAGTAACACAGTTGGAGTAGGAGAACGCCACTCATCAGTTTACTGAAACTCAATACAAGGAGTTGGCGTACCAGGCTCAGTCAGAGCTTGCCGAAGTGAAGATACAGTTGCAGGGACAGACGACCTCATCTCAGCAGATGGTTACCATGAATGCTGAGCTAAGGGAGAGACTAGATTAAGAAGAGGTAAAGCTTGGAGTGTTAAGAGTTGAGCATAAGGCAATGCGATTTGAGTTTGATCTGGAGATTGCAGATAAGATCAGGATTGAGCAGGCATGGATTAGAGCAGCAAATATGGTGGACCAGCTAGAGTTACTTCTGGAAGAGAAGGAAGTCATACTAGAGTCTTTGGGACGGGCCTTAGATGCAGCATATGTGGGTCCCATGGTTGGTCAGGTGAGGTCGCGTTTTGAGATTGACGAGTCTAGCCGGTTGGTGCGACGTCGTGTGATGGGAGATGCACTGTAGGAGCAAAAGCATGCCCAAGGGGTACCTGACAGCTAGTGAGGTGTTGGTTGGTAGTAATGTATATAGATGCAATAGTACCCTTTTTGTTTAGCAGGGTTAGATTAAGTATGATATAAACCACTAGCTGTGAAAGGTTGTTGTATCCCCATCTTAGTTGTGTAGGGGAGTATACCTTTTGATAGATCCCATATCTAGATGTTTAGAATGGGATAGTTAGCAGTTATAGAAATATGTCAGGCATGTGTACGACACTAAAAATTTGGTATATGAATATAAATGAGCTATTATGACTAAATGTTTGATTAAGTAGAGAAGTCTTGAGAATGAAGATAGTAAGTTATCTCTGTGATAATTGAAAAGGTCATTTCAACAAGCTGAAATGGATAGTTCAGCAAGTTGAACATGATGATAATGTGATTATTAGAGTTTAAATTACATGTTGTATTTTACATACTTATAACATATAATGAAACTCGAAGTGATAATGTAAGATTTTGATTAAACCAGATAATGCCGCTAAGACGCCAAAACCGTAACTAGAGGGAGGAACGATTTGTAAATAATGAAAGAGAGCAAGCTGACCCAATGTAGAACTTTGCAAATATGATAGCTCAAGCTATGCGAACTCGTGCACCTGCAGCAAAGAATCAAGCGAATAATAGATTAGCAAATTTTAAAGATTTTAAAGCAGTAGGACGGCCAGAATTCAGCAGAACCACGAACCCCATAGAAGCTCAGACATGGGTGAAAGAGATGGAAAAGGCCTTTATCATTACTAGGGTAGCCGAAGAGCAAAAGACGGCTTTTGCTACCTACTTGATGAAAGGTGAGACTAATTACTAGTGGGAGTCGAACCAAGCTAGAGTCGGAACGGAAGTAGTCGCATGGACAAGATTTAAGGAGTTGTTCTTAGAAAGCTATTTCTCAGAAGGCATGCAAGCCAGGATGGAAGTGAAGTTTCTTGAATTGAAACAAGAGAACATGACAGTTGTCGAATATGCAGCACAATTCAATGAGTTAGCCAGATTCGCACCTCATCAGGTGGATACAGAAGTACGAAAGGCGCGTTGGTTTGAAAATGGGTTGAAGCCGTGGATACACAGCAAAGTTGTAGTGCTACAAATTGCTACATTTTTAGCACTGTTAGAAAAGGCTATCATTGCAGAAGGTAGTAGTGAGGCAATATCTAGATTCAGCCAAGAGAAGAATAAGAAAAAGATTGAAAGTGGACATCAGGGTGCCAGCAGTGGTGGCAGTAATAGTAAGAAATGCAAGTGGAACAGTGGCAATGAATCAGGAATTCAACAAGGGAGTACACCACAGAAGAAGCCAGCATGTGTAAAGTGTGGAAAGAATCACTCTGGGAAGTGTATGAAGGGAAAAAATGTCTGTTATAACTGCGGCCAGGAAGGACATATCTCACCGAATTGTCCTAAACCAAAGAAGGGAGTTTGCTTTACTTGTGGGGGAACAGGGCATCGATTTAAGGATTGTCCATTTAAGAAGAATACTGATGGAGGAAGTGGAAATAGGAGCAGTACCCCAAAGTTAACAATTGGAGGGCCAACGCAGTAGAGTAAGCTGACAGCCCGAACATTTAACATGACTGTGCAAGACGCAGTGGCATCAAAGGAGGTGGTGTCAGGTATAATTCTGATCAATAATATAAATGCATATGTATTATTTAATTCGGGAGCTACCTGTTCATTTGTGTCTGATGAATTTGCTAGAAGATTAAACTTACCCTGTGAAAAGTTAAAGAACCCAATGAATATAAAAGTTGCAAACAAAGAGTTGATCCTTGTAGTGTTTGTCCATAACAACTGTGGTGTGGAAATAAGGGGACATAAGTTAAGCGTGAATTTGATTCCGATACGCTTAGGAGAATTTGATGTTATCTTAGGGATGGATTGGTTGTTTAACCATGAGGTAGTTATAGATTGCCAGAAGAAGAGTAAACGCCTTAAGACACCAAATAAGTCTAAGATGGTATTTTATGGTAGCAAGTCGCGAAGACAAATGAGTTGTCTGAGGATGATGCAGCCAGGAGGATGTTACGAAAAGGATGTGAAGGTTATTTGGCTCATATAGTGGATACACGGGTTGTGAATTCGGACATGGGGCAGATACCTATAGTTAATGAGTTTGGGGATGTCTTTCCAGAAGAACTTTCGGGACTTCCGCGAGACAGAGAGATAGAGTTTGTGATTGATTTAGTACCGGGGACAACGCCGATATCGAAAGCACCGTATCGAATGGCTCCGGTAGAAATGAAAGAGTTGATGATCCAACTACAAGAGTTGTTGGACAAGAAGTACATCCAACCTAGTGTATCTCCGTGGGGAGCACCAGTATTGTTTGTAAAGAAGAAAAATGGTTTGATGAGGTTGTGTATGGATTATAGAGAGTTGAATAAGGTGCCAATCAAGAATAAATATCCGTTACCAAGAATAGACGATATGTTTGATTAACTTAAAGGAGCGAGATATTTTTCGAAGATTGACTTAAGACTGGTTACCATCAGTTGAAGGTGAGGACGCAGGATGTACCAAAGACAACATTTAGAACTCGTTATGGCCATATGAGTTCCTAGTGATGTCGTTTGGACTGACGAACGCACTAGCTGCATTTATGGACTTGATGAACAGAGTATTTAAACCGTACTTGGATAAGTTTGTGGTTGTGTTCATTGACGATATTCTGGTGTATTCAAAGACTGACGAGGAGCATGCCGAACATCTACAAATTATCTTGGAAACATTAAAGAAAGAGAAGCTATATGCTAAAGTTTTAAAGTGTGAGTTCTGGTTGAAGAAGGTTCAATTTTTGGGACATGTCATCAATAATAAGGAAATTTTTGTTGATCCAGCGAAAGTAGAAGCGGTGAAAAATTGGGGACAACCGAAGACACCGACAGAGATCAGAAGTTTCTTGGGATTGACAGGATATTACCAGAGGTTTATTCAGGATTTCTCGAAGATAGCAACACCATTGACTAATCTGACGAGGAAGGCTGTTAAGTATGCGTGGACAGAGAAGTGTGAATAGAGTTTTCAATAATTGAAGAAAAGATTAAGTGAAGCACCTGTGTTGTCATTACCAGATAGTACAGGGGGTTTTACAGTGTATAGTGATGCGTCACACAAGGGACTGGGGTACGTGCTAATGCAGAATGGTAAAGTCATTGCGTACGCGTCACAGCAATTAAAGGACTATGAGAAGGGATACCCTACCCATGACCTGGAATTGGCTGCAGTAGTGTTTGCCCTTAAAATTTGGAGACATTATCTCTACGGAGAAAGGTGTGAGATATACACAGACCACAAAAGTTTGAAGTATATCTTTACACAAAAATAGTTAAACATGAGGCAGAGGAGATGGTTAGAATTGATCAAGGACTATGATTGTGATATTCTATATCATCCAGGGAAGGCCAATTTAGTGGCAGATGCTTTAAGCAGGAAGAGCTGAGAAAAGTAGTTCGTATTGACAGACCAAGAAGAATTAGTAAGGGAAATGGAGAAAATAGAGTTAGAGGTGAAAAATTCGAAGGATTCGCATAGAGTGATAGAGATGGAAGCAAGTCCGATTATGTTAGACAAGGTGAAAGAATCACAAGAGAATTATGAAGAATGCGGTAACTTAAAGAAGCGGTTGGCTAAAGAAGAGTTGAAGTATAAGATTGACAGCACTGGATTGCTGAGATTTGAAGGAAGAATTTAGGTACCTGCAGTACCAGAGTTAAAAGAGGAGATTTTGCAAGAAGTGCACAATACGAGATACTCAATACACCCAGGAAGCACGAAGATGTATCAAGATTTGCGTCAACATTATTGGTGGCCAAACATGAATAGAGAGGTTGCTGAATGCGTCAGCAGATGTTTAACTTGTCAAAGAGTCAAGGCAGAGCATCAACGACCAAGTGGATTATTACAGCCATTGGAAATTCCTGAATAGAAATGGGAGGACGTCACGATGTATTTTGTGGTAGGACTTCCAGCGACACAGAAGGGTTATGACGCCATATAGGTGATTGTCGATCGTCTTACAAAGTCAGCACACTTTTTGCCAATCAAGATCAGGTATACTTTGGACCAGTTAGCCAAATTGTATATCAAGGAGATAATTTTGAGACATGGAGTGCCAGTATCAATTGTATCTGATAGAGATCTGCACTTCACGTCTAACTGTTGGAGGAGTTTTCAAGAAAAAATGGGGACACAGCTAAGGTTAAGTACCGCATATCATCCACAGACCGATGGGAAAAGTGAGAGAACGATCCAAACACTAGAAGACATGCTCAGAGCCTGTGTGATGGATTTCAAAGGAACTTGGGAAGATCATCTTCCATTAGTGGAGTTTGCATATAACAATAGTTATCACGCAAGCATTGGAATGCTGTCGTATGAAGCCCTGTATGGATGAAAATGCAGAACGCCCTTATGTTGGGACGAGGTAGGTGAACGAAGACTGTTGGATCCAGAATTGGTGTAGCAGACCTTGGAGATTATCAAAGTGATAAGAGCTCGACTGGTAGCAGCCCAGGATCGATAAATGAAGTACACAGATATTCATCGCAAAAAAGAGACTTTGAAGTGGGAAGCTATGCATTTCTCAAAGTATCTCCCTGGAAAGGGAAGATAAGATTTGGAAAGAAAGGTAAACTGAGTCTGAGATTTATTGGACCATTCGAAATACTTAAAAAGATAGGTGAAGTGGCTTACGAGGTAGCTCTACCTCCTGAACTGGAACATATTCATAATGTGTTTCATGTGTCAGTGTTACGTCCGTACAAGCCGGATTACAAGCATGTGATATCCTAAGAGCTGATTCAAGTTGAGAAGGACTTATCATACGAGGAGGTTCCTGAAGAAATTTTGGATAGGAAAGAACAGAAACTGAGAAATAAGGTTATACATTCTGTCAAAGTTCTGTGGAGAAACCACAATGCTGAGGAAACTACGTGGGAACTTGAGGAAAAGATGAGGAAGAATTATCCGAATCTTTTTGAGTAACCTTAGGGAAATTCCGGGGAAGAAATTCTTATAAGGAGGGGAGAATGTAATAACCAAGAATTTCTGTGTTGCATTATAAATAAATATATTAAATAATGTGTGATATATTATTGATGATTAAGTGATTATGTGAATAATATGCTATAAGTATTTAAAGGAAGTCTCACTAATAAGTTAAATAAGTTAGTGAACTAACCTAAGTATTTTAATAATCCAAAAAATGGATTTAAGTTGTTAAACCCTAATTACATACTCAATAAACTTGAATACAACAAGTCTAATTGGGTTATGTAAGTGAATTAATATTATTGATGGATAATAATATGAAAATATCAATAATAATGAGCATTAGCTCAAGAGATAATAAATTAAGAAGAGTAAGTGATTTAAACAAGCCCAATTATTTAATTAAGCATTGGACTTGTAGATAAATTGATTTAAGGGCAATTAAATTATTAATTTAGCTCAATATATCATGTATAAAATAAATATAATTATGGACCAATCTAATTAATAGAGGAAACCCAAGTTCATTTTTGTAAGCAAGTAAAATAAGAAAAAAATGCAAGCCCAAAGGAACTTAATTAAAAGCCCAAAGTTTAGGCCTAGTTGAGGAAGGGTATTATAGTCATTAAATCAAGCATATAATAAAACAAATATGGAGTGGGTAAGAGGCCAAGTGGCTGGATATGGAAGGGCAAAGAGAATGGGAGATGTTTGTTATGATTACTCTTACTTTATTTGGTAATTAGCTTTTTAGGTGTTAGTTTTTTAATTAACCAAAGTGAAGTAGATATGCGTATTAGGTAATTAGTTTTGGTTAATGCTTGCAAGCAATCATTTGTATAATGAGAGAGAGAGAGAGAAGAGCAAGTTGGTAAAAATGTGTAGATACAATTCATATATCTATACTTTTTATTTTAAGTAAAGTAGATATAGCTTTTCATTTTAGTTCTTTTCATTTACTAAGTTAAGAAAGAGAAAGTAAAGGAAAATAGAGAGAGAAAAGAGAGGAACTCGGTGGTAAGAAGAAGAAGAAAGGGAGAGAGCTTAAGCTAGATGCACCCAAGATTTATAACATATTACGATTGGAGAAGAAGAGAAGCCAAGAAACAAGGTATAAACTAATCTCTAGACTTTATTTTCTTTTCTTTTATTGATTTGATGGAAAAAGGGGTTCATGATTTGGAAGTTTTGAAATCCTTAATTTATATGTTTTGTAGTGATTCATGTATGGATCTAACTAATTTAAGTGTTAGAAAGTGGATCAAAACGAGACAAATGAAACTAGGTTTCTAGAAATCTAGAAAAACCTAGCTTTCTCTCCCTTTGATCAAATAGTATGTTAAATCTACACATTCTTTTCATAATCCGTCGAAGAGGGGTGCTATATATATGTGTTGAATAATAAACCTAAGTGGTAGAACTCAAAAATAATGTGTAGAAAAGTTTTGGTGTGTGTTTTAGTCAAAATAGTCCATGTAGTAAACAATGAAGGCTAAAAAGCTCTCTGATTAGTCTGCCACGAGGACAATTTTATCAACTTTCTGTGCTTTAAAAATTTGAGGAAAATTGGAAGAGTTAATTTCAGAGGTTAGGTAGGTCCTGTAAAAATTTGAGAATTTTTGGCTATACGGTTTGAAAGTTATGCATTTTACGGCGAAAGGCTACTTTTAAATATCTAACCGAATAACTCTCTGTGTGAGTCCCAAAATTATGAAAATTTTACTGAAAGTATATGTATATAACAAGAGCTTACCCTGAATATTTCAGAATGTTTGGAGTTAATATCGATTTATGAAAAATCTGACAATATTTGGCTATTATAGAATATTTAAATATAGTAGATATACTTTAAAAATTTCTGGAAAAATATATTTTGATTAGGAGATTATATATAGTTGGTTTCCAAAAAAATAATAATTTTGGAGTTGTTTTGCTATTTTTCATATAAATGATGTTGTATGGATAAATAAATTTAATTAAATATATGATGTAGAAATTATAAAAAATACGATTTTATGACTTGAGACCCTTAAGCATAATTTATGCAAATTTGTGATGAAGGTTTGAATGTTAGACAATTTAATATAAGATGATAAGATTATAAGTGAGTTATACTATAATTAATCGAAAGATCAATTATAGGTCTTTTCTCTAAAGAAGTTAAAGTAAATTACATAACAGTAGACTATGATTGAGGCAAGTTCTCTAACTCAAACTTGAGTTATATTCCAAAAGCATGTTAGTGAATAGTTATTGATGATTATTCACATCCTTACTGATTGTTGTTAAATCGCACTTTGTGCAATTGAATTCTTGTTCTATTATTATTGAACTGTGAATTGTTTAAAGTTCTTTCATTCATGAACTATTTATGATATGGATCTATGCTAGTTGTATCAGCTAGATCAAGTATATTTAAATTTATTAAATCAAATAAGTTTTGAAAGCGGTGCCTAACCAATTGAAATGGTAAGAACTCTTTACTGAGAAAAAGGACAATTTTACTAAAGCATTATTGAAAAACAATTGTTGCTAGTATATTGAGTGATTATGCATATTTCATCGGGTATGAAAGGCTGATCTCCTTGATTACCAAACTTTATTAAAAGGACCAGTTTAAATACTGACAGCCTTAGTGTATGTTCTTGGTTATTCTAAACCACTCAGCATCTGATATTCAATTATTTGAATATTCAGAAATTAATTCATGTTCTTTCACTATCCATTTATCTGATTGAACTGTGAAAGTTAAATTCTTTTCTAATCATGATATATCTCTTTCATATTTAAACTTGTTAAGCAAATTAGTTGCTTACCCTTGCTATATCATGACATTTATTTCAGCTAAGCCAGAATCGTCCAAGAAGGACAAGGGCAAAAGAAAGGTTCAGGAATAATTAATATAAACGTATATGTATCCTGAGATACTATGTTTGATGGTTTGTAAACCTTTTGTGTTACTATATGTAACTTAAGTATGGTATGTTTAAGTTAAGGTAATAGGCCTTGGGATATGTTTGTAAGACTTTATTATAATGAACAATGTATGTTTATTATTCCGCAATAGTATATAGAATGCTTATGATGATGATGTATAGTGAGCACTGAATCCGAGGTTGGAGAACCCGGATTTGGGGGCGTCACAAATGGCACCACCTTTCTTTTTTTCAACTGTAGTCCACTCATTTACAGGCGGAACACCCATAGTAGAATGAACTAAAGCATTAGAAGAAGTTACCATAACCATCTGGCCATCCCCACCAAATGAAGCACCAAGACCAGAAGGGACAGAGTTATCCACCTTAGGAACCCATTTATAAGAGGTTTTGGGGAATTTCAATGGAGAGTGTCTGAATACCTTGCAAATAGGGAAGGAGGGGGGCTTGCTTCGGTATTCGACAGCCATAGGGACTATGATCTCATCAGACACACCTTTTAACACCACCACACAAATGGAACTAGGAAAGGAAAAACTAGCATCCACCTCAATGCAAACACGGGCATAATTTATGGGATCCAATTTAGAGGTCATATCATTAGCAAAAAATGGCTTCCCAATAATACTGGAAATCTAGATAATACCCTCAGCAGACCAATAAGAATATGGAATAAAAGACAACTTCACCCAGATAGGGATTTTATTGTAATCGGATTTAGAGAACTCCACCCCAGCCATCCAAGGTTGAAGCAGAATAACCTTAGAGGCAAAATGATAAGGACCAGACGCAAGAATATTATCCCTATCTATGACAGAATTAAACTTAAAGATATAATAACCTTTATCATGAATGAAGACCTTAGAAAGGCCTAAATTACCCCAAAGTCGCTTAGCAATAGGCTCCACCACTTTATAAGGAAGCTTAGAATGAAGAAAATATCCCACAATACTTGTGGACCATATCTGATTACCTCGATGGAACACATCTACAGGAGGTTTAACCAAGAAACTGCCATCCTCATAAAGAGAAGGGAGGAACGAAAGTGGGAGGTTCACTTTACTTGAACTATTAGAAATAATATCACTCTAAAATTTGAAAAGCCCAGAAGAAGGACCAGGAATCTCACCCTCTTCAGGGTTAGTGTCGCTAGGATTTGAGATGGGTTTAGTAATAGGAATAAAAGCCCCAGAAACATCAGAGGCACGCCCGAAAGGCTTACCAGCTTTGGACGATTCACCCATACAGGTGACCGGAGTAAGGCTACCCCAAGGAAGGAGCCTATTGGGTCAGCAGAGGTTTGCCCAGAACTGATGCCAAGAGAATGACTTTTTTCAAACACTTGTCGAGCAACCCCAGACTTGCAATCTTGCCCTCATAAACAAAAAGGTTAAAGTCTTGAAGAGACCAATCGTGAGCTGAAATAAACTCCAAGAGTACAGAGTTCTTCTTTTTTTCAGCAAGAGATTCTTCCCTGTGCTTAAAGGTGAGAGATTAAGCAGCCTTAAAAATATCTTGAGTTGCCGGGCTAAGGAAAAGCCCTATGTCAACCTGCAAATTTGCATCCACCGACACAGATTCTTCAGAACCCAGCAAAACATTGGGAAGAAAAGCATCCGACTCTCCCATACCATCAAAGTCCTCACCCAAGGAGGCACTCATAGGGGAATTAGGTTTGGAAACCCCATGCTCAACATAAAGGTCAAGAGACACCGAGCTCAAAGAGTTACTAGCAGAAAGATGGGCATAGTCAACCATAATGAGAGAAAGTCAAAAATTTCGAAGAGGGGGGAAAGAAAGACAAGAGAGACTAAGAAGAGGAAGAAGAAAGCAGAGAGGGGGAAATCAGAAAGGAGCCTGTAAGGAACTAAGGGGGCGAATGGAACAGTGAAGAAAATATAGAGAGAAGGCAGAGCAGAAATTCTAGAGAGAGAAATATGTTGCCTCGGGTAATGACTTCGCTCAAGCTGTTAAATATTTCTTCTCTTCATGTCATATGCCTAAAGGTTTAAACTCCACTGCCATTTCTTTAATTCCTAAATCTGGAAATCCAACAACCGTTTCAGACTTTAGGCCTATTTCATGTTGCAACACTATCTACAAGTGTATCTCCAAGATACTGGCTTGCAAACTTAAAATTGTTCTTCATACTCTTATTGATCAAGCCCAATATGCTTTTATTCAAGGAAGGAGCATAAGTGACCTTGCTAAAGAGTTGTTTAGAAACTATCACAGAAGCTCTGGAAATCCTAGATATGCTTTCAAAATTGATCTTCAAAAAGCTTTTGACACTGTCAATTGGGATTTCCTTTTTAAGATGCTGCACTTATATAAATTTCCACTCTCTTTCATCAACTGGATCAAATCTTGTATCACCTCAGCTGTGTTTTTGATCAAGGTGAATAACTCTTTGGCTGGCTATTTTGGTGGCACAAGAGGTCTTAGGCAAGATGATCCTCTTTCACCATACCTCTTTGTTCTCATCATAGAAGTTCTTTCTATTAAACTGAACTGGGGTTCTCTTCAAAGGGGTTTCAACTTTCATTGGAAAACTAAAGATTGTAAGCTCACTCATCTCCTCTTTGCTGATGACATAATCATCTTTTGCTATGGAAACTTAGAATTTCTTAATATAGTTAAGTCTTGCATAGACTCATTTTCAATGTTTCCTGGTCTTATTAGGATATCCACAAGAGTAAATGTTTTCTTTCAAATGTTGTCCTTCCCTTTCTACTGTGATTGTTTCTTTGTTTGAGTTTGGTCTTGGATCCCTACCTATTAAATTTATGGGTGTGCCTCTCTTATCATTAAAAATTTCCTACTTTTCTTGTTCTCCTCTTATTCATAGTATTACTCAGAAGGTTTCCTCTTAGACTTACATTGCCCTGTCCTACTCGGGTAGACATCAGCTCATATCCTCTGTCTAGTTTGTTATTCAGTCCTATTGGACTAAGCATTTCCTTCTTCCTAAAAGGGTAATAAGGGAGATTCAGTCTATCTTGTGTAGATTTTTATGGAAGGGTCCATCACTACCTAAATATGGTGCAAAAGTAGCATAGAATAATATTACTCTTCTTGTGGCTGAAGCTGGTTTAGGCCTTAAAAATCTCATTGAGTGGAATAAGGCTCTTATTCTCCAACATCTTCTAAGAATCATTCAGTTTCAATCCAAATCTTTATGGGCAAACTGGATAAAATCTGTTGTGCTTAAAGGAAAATATTTCTGGTATATTCAGATCCCCTCTGATTGTTCATGGATCTGGAGACAAGTTTTAAAAATAAGATCCACTGCACTGCATTTCATACAGTACTGATGAGTGGGTATCATACCTATGAATTAGATACCTTTTAAACATAAGATATTGCTACTTCAGGTATTTCTAGGAGCATTATTATGTGTTTGCATTGGTTTTATACAAGGATAAGACGGGAGGATAAGAACAAAGGAATAAGTGCAAAAAGGAAAAATCTGGAAAAAAATTATGAACCTCACCGGGGCGCAGGCTCCTCGGGGCGCAGTTTGCAAGACTGAAAAGTGCTCCAGGGCGAGGTTCGCAGCAGACTACTTAAAGTTTCCTTGGTCAAGTTGGACTCTGGAGATATTGGGTGGAAGATTTGGAATGCGATTAGAAAAGTATTAAGGGCACATTGGGGGGCAGAGATGACATTAGCTTGGACATTAACAAACCCTAACATCGGAAGATCACACGTTGGAGAATTGAAACGAGGCTTAAGGCACGAAGAACGCAAGGCAAAATTGGAGAAAAGTAGCACTAAACTTTCAAATTTTATTCTCTTTCTTCATCTATTCTTTGTATTCAGAATGCTAGTAACTTTGTGGATGATAGTTTTTTATTTATCTAGGACGAACTAAGTTACTGTTTAAGTCTACAATGGAGCTTTTTTGTAACTGAGAATTGACATGCTTCCATATTATTTTATTGAGACTATTTCCAGATTATTTACTATGGTTTATGCTTAATGATGTTATTGCTTGATCACCAATTACGTGTTATTCCATATGAATTCGAGAGATGAAATATGGGATTAGAGCTGATCATAGTAACGTATGTTTGTGATTTCTGTGGTAAGTTGGGATTCATAATTCATGTGTAGGATAGAGATATCTATATGTCATATGTAATCTAATGAGAATCTGAACTAAAATTGTAATTCACATAGAGATATAGTAAGTTGGTTAATTAAGGTGTCTTGCTTAATTCTATCAACCGTGGAGTTGAGTTGGTATGGGTATAATTCATTGAGAGATGGTTATATCTACTATTTTGTTCTTGGTTAATAATTTGGAATAGTTGATTTGAATTAAACGGAAGTGTGTCATTCGAAGTGAAATAATAAGTGAAGTTGTAGGCTTAATTCACTGAAAACTTGTCAAATTTCTGGATAATGTTAGTTATAGTTTAATTGGTAGTTTTTCATAAATATCATCACTTGATCATTGGTTAAATAAAATTGAGATAATATAAACTTGGTAATTGTTAGGATAAATTATAGTTATTTTCTCTGTGGGAATGATACTTTACTTCCACTTTATTACTTGTTGACCACGTATACTTGCGTGTTGTGCGTATTAGATTTTACCCAACAAGGTTTTGGCTACGTTGCCGAGGAATATAACCGTGTTTTTCACTTTAACTATTAGTTTAATTAAATCAATTTTAGTTAAACATTTTTTTATTCTTATTTTTTTTATTTATTATTTCAGGTACTCTCGGGTAGTGCATGTAAACTCGATCAAAGAAGCCTGAATTATTGCCTTACGAGGACGACATCGACAAACGGTTTCAGAGGTTGAGTAATAGGATTGAGAAAACTCGAGAATCACTTGAAACACCAGACAACATGGCTGAAGAAGAACAGAAAGCACTGCGAGACTATGCTACACCGCAGGTATCAAAAATTCAGTCCAGTATTACCATGCCTGCTATTAATGCTAACAACTTCGAGATCAAGCCTGGTATTATACAAATGGTGCAGAACACTTGTTAGTTTGGGGGTCTACCGAATGACAACCTGAACGATCATATTGTTTGCTTTATAGAAATTTGCAATACATTCAAGTGCAATGGGGTGTCAGATGATGCTATTAAGCTGAGGTTATTTTCATTCACTCTCAAGGATAAGGCAAAGGGTTGGATCCATTCTCTACCACCGGGGTCAATTACCATATGGAATGATTTAGCATAGAAATTTCTGGATAAATTCTTCCCGCCAGCAAAAACAGCCAGACTGAGAACTGATATTTCTACATTTGCACAGCAACAGGGAGAACCTTTATACGAAGCATGCATGGGAAAGATATAAAGAGTTGTTGAGAAAATGTCCACACCACGGACTACCTCAGTGGATGCAGATGAATACCTTTTACAATAGGTTAGAAGGTCATACACAGACTAACATTGATGCAGCATCAGGGGGAGCTTTCATGGAAAAGAAATTTGAGGAAGCTTATGACTTGATAGAAACAATGGCTGCAAACTGTTGGGTTTGTACGAAATCATGATGCAATCAAATTACAAAAATTAGCGAAAGCATGGTATATCAGAGTTTAAAAAAATTTCTACAAAACCATTACCCGGATCATCCTTTATGCAAATTATTAATTTAAAACGATAAATAAGAAGTTATGGAATCATACCCTTGTAGAACGAAGCTTCCACAGGTACTAGCTCAACTCCTTGTTCTTCGTGATCTCCTTGAATTTTCGGATTAGATTCCTTCCTTTGATCAACGTTAGCCACCCAAGTGTTTGGCCTCTAGAGGTGATCCACCAAGGAAGATGAATTATCAAGAAGGAGGGTGGTTGGCTTAGTTTTCTATCCTCTATAGAAAAGGAGTACTCTCCAACAATTGAAATTGCATCAAGTAATATCTATTATAAGAATCCTCTTATATAGATATTGGTCAACCCTTCTAATCCTATTAGACATGGGATTTCTTTTAATTAATTAAACTCCTTTAATTAATTTAGGCTTCCCACCACATGGAAAATAATTAATTAAATTCATTTAATTAATTTGTCTCCTAATCTTATTAGGAATAAATGAGAGTACTAATATTAAATTAATTACTAAACTCCTTTAGAAATTAAAATAATAATAATATTAATAATATTAATAAGACTCCTCTTATTAATTTATATTTAATATTTCTAAAATATTAAATAATAAATATTAAGCTATTTAATTTATTCTATCACCATAGATTAAATTAATTTCACTTAATGCATTATTACGATTATGCCATTACCTTCTTAAATAATTATTCTTCCTTTTATGGTGTGACCCTTTAGGTTCTCCATATTAAACCGGTTGTGAATAAATCAATTAGAACAATTCTAATCTTATTTAAATAAATAAATTAAACTAATAATCTATTTAAATAAATAATATTTATTCTACAATAGGGATAAGCCTCCCTAGCGATCAACGACTTTCCAGATAATATAGATTTCAACAGTAATCATAAAAGAACCTGTGAGTAAATAGTTATCATACAATTCAATCCTTCCACCATACAATGTCCCAATTAAATATAAGACATGAATTTACTGTCAAGTCTTATTTTATTTAATTATATGTATTTCGATTAGAAAATGCACAACTCCAAATAATGTAAATTAGAAACTCCTTTCTAATTTCATTTTACCTTGGCCAAGGATTCCTGGGTTGTCATTTAACGAATCACATAAGACATATCTCCTCCTTTACTAGAGGTGGTAGATTCTTTATTGATCATTCATTGTCTCCATATGTAACTCATTATACCCAAGCATACCCTTTTATATACCCTAAAGGGCTTTAAGGAATAAGTCAAAGTATAATTCATTACATACAAGATACTATGATGATCTCAAGTCCAAGGATCACTTGTACTACTATCACATTAGGAATTCCTATTGACAGGCGAGTAAAACTCCATTAGGTATTCCATAGCGAGTCACGTTCAGTGAACTTATTCTCCAATAAGCACCTACATACTTGCTTTAGTGTCTCCACACAAATGATTATGAGATCAATCATCCTCATCTAATGAGCAAGCAACATATGTACTAATCTATCCGGATTTACTAATCCCCTTTTTAGTAATCCCATGATTAGGAACTATTTTAGTTTTAGAGCTTTCTAAGAATTTAGATCTCATTGGCATGATCATCATCATGATTCTAAAAGCATTGCTTAAAACTATGGGTTATTTACATATTATAAAAACAGCACCATGTAGATAATTAAATGCCTTTAATAAATGAATATTTTTATTAATAAATAAATAAGATTGCCTCCAAAGTATATGCTTTATCATCATACATGATTGGCTTGTATGCATACTACTTTCAATCTCCCACTTGCACTAAAGCCAATCGCCATGGTATCTCATACCCAACTTCTCTAAGTGACGATCAAACTGCTGTTGTGTTAAAGCTTTAGTTAATGGATCTGCAATGTTGTCTTGAGAGTCTACACTCTCCTCTTTCAATGATTTCTTTAATCAAAGTGCCGCAACACATGTTTAGATTCAAGATGAGACTTAGGACCTATTCCTAGTTCTGTAATGAACTTTTCATCTAAAACATCAACTTGCAGCTTCACTTACAGTTATATACTTTGTCTTTGTCACTAAACCAACAACCTTTTATTGTTTGGAACCTTTTCAATTCACTGCGCCATCTTTCAAGGTAAACACATACCCTGATACAGATTTACTGTCATCTTGGTCTGTTTGAAAACTTGAGTCTGTGAATCCCTTGAGTTTTAATTCAGACCCACCATAGACAAGAAAAATATCTTTAGTCCTTCTTAAGTACTTTAGGATATTCTTCACTGCCTTCCAGTGCTCTTCTCTAGGGTTTGACTGGTATCTGCTCATTACACTAAGTGCATGAGCAACATCCGGTCTAGTACATATCATACCGTACATGATAGATCCTATTGCAGAAGCATAAGGGATCTTACTCATACGGTCTCTCTCCTCAGGTGTCTTTGGGGCCTGTTTCTTGGAGAGATGTATTCCATGGCTCATCGGCATGAGACCTCTTTTGGAATCTTCCATGCTAAACCTCTTTAGCATTGCATCAATGTACGTTCCTTGGGATAAACCAAACATCCTTTTAGATCTATCTCTATAGATCTTTATCCCCAAAATATAGGATGCTTCTCCCAAGTCCTTCATGGAGAAGTGTTTAGATAACCAGATTTTAATCGATTGTAGCATAGGAATGTCATTCCCTATCAGTAATATATCATCAACATATAATACAAGGAATGAAACTGCGCTCCCACTAACCTTCTTGTTCACACATGGTTCATCGTCGTTTTTGACAAAATCAAACTCTTTGATTGTCTCATCAAAACGAATGTTCCATCTACGAGAAGCTTGCTTCAATCCATAAATGGATCGTTGCAGCTTACAGACTTGATTTGTTCCAACCTTTGAAACAAATCCCTCTGGCTGTGTCATATACACATCCTCCTCAAGTTTCCCATTGAGGAAGGCCGTTTTCACGTCCATCTGCCAGATCTCATAGTCGTTATAAGCTGCAATCGCAAGCAAAATTCGAATGGACTTGAGCATAGCTACTGGTGAGAAGGTTTCATCATAGTCAACTCCTTGTCTTTGTTTGAAACCTTTTGCAACTAGTCGGGCCTTATAGGTCTCTACCTTGCCGTCCGCTCCAGTCTTTCTTTTAAAGACCCATTTACACCCAATAGGCTTAATGCCTTCAGGTGGTGAAATCAAAGTCCATACTTTGTTTTCATACATGGAGTCCATTTCGAATTTCATAGCTTCAAGCCATTTCCCTGAGTCTTTATTACTCATAGCCTGTTCGTAATTCAATGGATCATCATCATTCATGATGTGTACCTCATCGTCATCCTCTATAACGAATCTATATCTCTCAGGTATCTTCGGTACTCTTCCAGATTTACGAATAGGGTGTGGTATAGTAGGTTCTTCTACTTTGTCAGGTACCTGACTTTGATCCGTGGTAATTTGTGGGTCTTGAACTTCTTCAAGATATATCTTACTCCCACTGACCCCTTCATGGATAAAATCCTTTTCTAAGAAGGCAGTATGTTTCGCAACAAACACCTTTTGATCAGTTGGATGATAGAAATAATACCCTAAAGTTTCTTTAGGGTATCCCACAAATCTACACTTATCGGATTTAGTCTGTAGCTTATCGTTTTCAAACTTTTTGACATAAGCTGGACAACCCCAAGTCTTAACATGCTTAAGATTTGGTTTCCTCCCCTTCCATATCTCATATGGAGTCTTTGGGGCGGATTTGGTAGGTACCTTGTTAAGTAGGTATGCAGCCGTTTCTAGGGCATATCCCCATAAGGAAATTGGAAGGTCGGTAAAACTCATCATAGATCGAACCATGTCCAACAGTGTTCGATTTCTCCTTTCAGATACTCCATTTAACTGTGGTGTACCTAGAGGAGTCCATTGTGAGATTATACCATTTTCTTTGAGATAATTGAGAAACTCACCGCTTAAGTATTCTCCACCTCAATCTGATCGAAGTATCTTTATACTCCTGCCCGTTTGTTTCTCTACTTCACTTCTGAACTCTTTGAACTTTTCAAATGATTCTGACTTGTATTTCATTAAATACACATATCCAAATCTTGAGTGATCATCAGTGAAAGTAATAAAATAAGAATATCCACCCCGTGCACTTGTTGTATAGGTCCACAAACGTCTGTGTGAATCAATGCCAACAACTCTGTAACTCTTTCTCCTTTTCTACTAAAAGGAGATTTAGTCATTTTGTTGGGTTTGTATGTAACGCAATCATGCAATCAAATCACATAAATAGGGCGGAAGCGTAAAAACTAGGTTTTCAAAATTTATACAAACCCATAACCATGATCATGCTTTGTGCTTGTTATCAATAACAGAAAAGAGAGAACATGGAATTATACCTTTGAAGATCTAAGCTTCCTCAGTTACAAGTTCTACTCCTTTGATTCCTTTGATTCCTCAGATAGTGGCTCCTTCCCTTGAATAATGTCAGCCACCCAAATGTTTGGCCTCTAACGGTGATCCACCAAGGAAGATGAAGAACTCAAGAAGATGGGTTATTGGCTTAACCCTTGTTTCTATCTCTATAGAATATGTGTACTCCCAACTCTTGAAAAATTTCACATCCCTTATTTCTAATATAAGACTCTCTTATATAGATATTAGGTTAACCCTCCTAATCCAATTAGAATAGGGTTTTATTTAATTAATTTATATCCTAATCTTTATTAGGATTGAGAGAGAGTACAGATATTATATTAATTCCTTAACTCCTTTAGAATTAAAATAATAATAATAATAATAATATTAATAAGACTCCTCTTATTAATTTATATTTAATATTTCTAAAATATTAAATAATAAACATTAAGCTATTTAATTTATTCTATCATCATAGATTAAATTAATTATACTTAATGCATTATTACTATCATGCCATTTTCTTCTTAAATAATTCTTCTTCCTTTTATGGTGTGAGCCTTTAGGTTCTCCATATTAAACCGGTTGTGAATAAATCAATTAGAACAATTCTAATCTTATTTAAATAAACAAATTAAACGAATAAACTATTTAAAGAAATAACATTTATTCTACAATAGGGATAAGCCTCCCTAGCGATCAACGACTTTCCAGATAATATAGATTTCAACATTAATCATAAAAGAACCTGTGAGTTAATAGTTACCGTACAATTCAATCCTTCCACCATACAATGTCCCAATTAAATATAAGACATGGATTTACTGTCAAGTCTTATTTTATTTAATCATATGTATTTCGATTAGAAAATGCACAACTCCAAATAATGCAAATTAGAAACCTCTTTCTAATTTCATTCTACCTTGGCCAAGGATTCCTGTGTTGTCATTTAACGAATCACATAGGACATATCTCCTCTTTTACTAGAGGTGGTAGATTCTTTATTGATCATTCATTATCTCCATATGTAACTCATTACACCCAAGCATACCCTATATATGCCTTAAAAGGCCTTAAGGAATTAGTCAAAGTATAATTTGTTACATACAAGATACTATGATGATCTCAAGTCCAAGGATCACATGTACTACTATCACATTAGGAATTCCTATTGACAGGCGAGTAAAACTCCATTAGGTATTCCATAGCGAGTCACGTTCAGTGAACTTATTCTCCAATAAGCACCTACATACTTGCTTTATTGTCTCCACACAAATGACCATGAGATCAGTCATCCTCATCCAATGAGCAAGCAACATATGTACCAATCTATCCGGATTTACTAATCCCCTTTTTAGTAATCCCACGATTGGGAACTATTTTAATTTTAAAGCTTTCTAAGAATTTAGATCTCATTAGCATGATCAACATCATGATTCTAAAAGCATTGCTTAAAACTATGGGTTATTTACATATTATAAAAACAGCACTATGTAGATAATTAAATGCCTTTAATAAATAAATATTTTATTAATAAATAAATAAGATTGTTTACAAAGTATGTGCTTTATCATCATACATGATTGGCTTGTATGCACACTACTATCACATTTTACCCATGAGACAAGATTCATAAGTTGGATATGATTCATAATCAGATAACTCAAGGAGCCCATCTTTATGCAACTTGGATAATCTTGTTTCATTGATATGACCGAGTCTACAGTGCCACATGTAGATATAATTAATATCATCTCTTTTCCTTTTCTTAGTTTGTTCAATTTGAAAAATATTTTCTTGTAAGTCAAGTCTATAAAGTCCATTTCGCAAATTTCCAACACCATATAAAACATCGTCTTTATAAATAGAACAACTATTGTTATTTATAACAACGTTAAATCCTTCCATATCCAATACAGAAATTGAAATAATGTTTTTAATAATATTCGGAACATAATAACAATTATTAAGATAAATGGACTTGCCCGAAGGCATTGCTAAATAATAAGTTCCTACAGCTAATGCAGCAACCTTTTCTCCATTCCCCACTCGTAGGATCACCTCATCATTGTTCAGCTTTCTACTTCTGACCAGTCCCTTCACATTATTACATATGTGAGAACCACAGCCGGTATCCAATACCCAAGTAGAATTTTGACTTTCTAAAAAATTAATTTCAATCATGAACAAACCTTGATTGGAAGTCGAAGCTTCTCCTAGCTTCTTCTTTGCCAGAAACTTCTTGCAGTTCCTCTTCCAATGACCCGGCTCGTTGCAATGGAAGCACATTCCTTTGCTAGCTGGATCAGATTTCTTTTGTTCCTTTATGTTCACTTTGCCCTTGGTCATCCGAGATCGGAAGAGCTCCTTAGATATCTCATATCTAGCAGTCCTACTTTGTTCACCATACAACTCCTTGAGGTGAATCAACATAGTAGGAGCATCCATGTTTTCGTGCTGACGCTGAAGCTCGTAATTCATAGATGCGAGCATGATGCATTGAGCCACAGATGCATCATCTTGCCACTTTACAATGGTGGCAATCTCTTCCTCAGAGGCTGTTTCTAGAACAGTTCTAGGGACAGGTGAGTTTAGGACATAAGAAATCTTTTCAGCAGTGAGAACTATTCTCAGATTTCTTAGCAAGTCCATATAATTCGGCCCGGTAAGCTTATTAGCATCAAGTATGCTTCGCAGTGAAATTAGTGATTTTGACATTTTTAAAATTTTGCATGTGAAAAACAACATTTTAGCAAACATTCATTTTATTAATTTTGCATACCAAAATAAATTTAGGTCTTTATTTTAAATTGGTATCTCCCACTATTTTTATCAAACTATATTACCCTCACTTATATAGTTCGGCAACATCTAATTAAAGATTTGCTAGTGAGAATAAGGATCCCATTTCAAATGTATATAACCTTGTGGATAACACAACAAGCGATATACAAATAAATAGGTAGACAACTCTTGTCAATTACATCACTATATAACTCCTTTTATTTTGCCTTTTAAATCATAATGGTCAAGTGTGTGCACATCCGAACTAAAACGATTTAAGTTAAGTCCAGCCTAGCACTTCTATAAATTCAAAAAAGAAAAATGTTTGTCCTTGTGGATAGCACAACAAGACTAGATCGTTCAATTTTCTTGATAAGCATCAAATGTGATTAATTAACATCTTAAATATGCAATACTCGCCTTGTGGATAGCACAACAAGCTCATATTAAATATTTAATACTCTATTAATTTATCATGCTAGAAGGCGACGTTCGATATTCCAAATATCATTTGAACGCTTCGGACTTAATATTATTTCTTTGAGGGGTTTGTTATTATTTGTCTCATCTTGTTTAGCGCGCATGCACATATATATATATATATAAAATGCGCGTCATTTTATTAAACATGCGAAACATGTTTGCATAAAATATAATATATATAATATTTAGCATGCAATATAGAATACTATATTCTACCCGGATTGATTATGGACTTTTATTCTAGTTTTGTTCACTAGAGGCACCAAGTGAACCAAAAGGTCAAACCTAGGAGTGCAAGAATTTAAATTTAAATATAACTATTACATTTAAACCCGGGCTCCATACAAACGGGTCTTCACGCGCTCCTTGCTCCTTGGTCTCCAATTTTTTAAAGATAATTCTAACTATTTCTATTACATTAAACTATTTAATTTAAATAGAAACCTTGATCAGCAGTCAAGGGGAAGTACATAGGAGGGAGATAGAATTTTACATCACGAAAATTTTTTTTAGAGAAGACGAGGTACACAGACCCCATTTAATAAAACCCATTCATTCAAGCATTCAACTAAAATAAAATCCAATCACATTGGTCAAATAGTCCATAATCAATCCCCATTTATTATCATACATATCACCATATATATCAATAAATAAATATTCATCTCATGAATTAAAATATTCCATATATATGAGTATCATTTAATGGGCAATTTTAAATTGCATGAAATCCAATTTCAAGATTAAAATAAACTCTTTATTTTAATTATAAAATTATTTAGAATATAATATATAAATATATCATATTTATTTTTTTAAAAAGAAGTCACCTTCTTTTATTAAAAGAGTCCTGCAGGTTTATTAAAAGAGTCCTTTCCTGATGGGTCACATTCTTTTTGGAGTAAGAAAGAGACAACACATTTTCTTTGCAGAATTCAAGATTAGCACCAAAAAAAAAAAATGTGATTCGTCCCAAAAAAAAAAAACGTCATTTTTTCTTTAAAAAAAATAATTTTATACAATAAAATTATGCCCAATAAATTATTTTAAATATATACCCATATGTATATGAAATCAAAAATAAATTAATAATTGCATAAAAGTTTGGCTCTGATGCCACTGTTGGGTTTGTACGAAATAATGATGCAATCAAATTACAAAAATTAGCGGAAGCATGGTATATCAGAGTTTAAAAAAAATTCTACAAAACCATTACCCGGATCATCCTTTATGCAAATTATTAATTTAAAACGATAAATAAGAAGTTATGGAATCATACCCTTGTAGAACGAAGCTTTCACAGGTACTAGTTCAACTCCTTGTTCTTCGTGATCTCCTTGAATTTCTGGATTAGATTCCTTCCTTTGATCAACGTTAGCCACCCAAGTGTTTGGCCTCTAGAGGTGATCCACCAAGGAAGATGAATTATCAAGAAGGAGGGTGGTTGGCTTAGTTTTCTATCCTCTATAGAAAAGGAGTACTCTCCAACAATTGAAATTGCATCAAGTAATATCTATTATAAGAATCCTCTTATATAGATATTGGTCAACCCTTCTAATCCTATTAGACATGGGATTTCTTTTAATTAATTAAACTCCTTTAATTAATTTAGGCTTCCCACCACATGGAAAATAATTAATTAAATTCATTTAATTAATTTGTCTCCTAATCTTATTAGGAATAAATGAGAGTACTAATATTAAATTAATTACTAAACTCCTTTAGAAATTAAAATAATAATAATATTAATAATATTAATAAGACTCCTCTTATTAATTTATATTTAATATTTCTAAAATATTAAATAATAAATATTAAGCTATTTAATTTATTCTATCACCATAGATTAAATTAATTTCACTTAATGCATTATTACGATTATGCCATTACCTTCTTAAATAATTATTCTTCCTTTTATGGTGTGACCCTTTAGGTTCTCCATATTAAACCGGTTGTGAATAAATCAATTAGAACAATTCTAATCTTATTTAAATAAATAAATTAAACTAATAATCTATTTAAATAAATAATATTTATTCTACAATAGGGATAAGCCTCCCTAGCGATCAACGACTTTCTAGATAATATAGATTTCAACATTAATCATAAAAGAACCTGTGAGTAAATAGTTACCATACAATTCAATCCTTCCACCATACAATGTCCCAATTAAATATAAGACATGAATTTACTGTCAAGTCTTATTTTATTTAACTATATGTATTTCGATTAGAAAATGCACAACTCCAAATAATGTAAATTAGAAACTCCTTTCTAATTTCATTTTACCTTGGCCAAGGATTCCTGGGTTGTCATTTAACGAATCACATAGGACATATCTCCTCCTTTACTAGAGGTGGTAGATTCTTTATTGATCATTCATTGTCTCCATATGTAACTCATTATACCCAAGCATACCCTTTTATATACCCTAAAGGGCTTTAAGGAATAAGTCAAAGTATAATTCATTACATACAAGATACTATGATGATCTCAAGTCCAAGGATCACTTGTACTACTATCACATTAGGAATTCCTATTGACAGGCGAGTAAAACTCCATTAGGTATTCCATAGCGAGTCACGTTCAGTGAACTTATTCTCCAATAAGCACCTACATACTTGCTTTAGTGTCTCCGCACAAATGATTATGAGATCAATCATCCTCATCTAATGAGCAAGCAACATATGTACTAATCTATCCGGATTTACTAATCCCCTTTTTAGTAATCCCATGATTAGGAACTATTTTAGTTTTAGAGCTTTCTAAGAATTTAGATCTCATTGGCATGATCATCATCATGATTCTAAAAGCATTGCTTAAAACTATGGGTTATTTACATATTATAAAAACAGCACCATGTAGATAATTAAATGCCTTTAATAAATGAATATTTTTATTAATAAATAAATAAGATTGCCTCCAAAGTATATGCTTTATCATCATACATGATTGGCTTGTATGCATACTACTTTCACAAACAACTATCAGTGGCCGACTGATAGAATGACACAACCCAAGGTAGAAGGGATTCTGGAAGATGGATTAAGTGACAGCGCTGCCAACGGACCATTGTACAATTAATCCGGCATCAGTACAGTTTGTGGGTAGTTACAACAGGCCACAAAACACATATCAGAATACATACAATCGGGAGCAAGGAATCATCCCAATTTCTCATAAAGCAATAATCAGAATCATAATTAGCAGCAGGCTCCACGACCAGCATACCCCCCCCCCCCAATTTTTAGAATCAACACCAACAGTCAGCTCCACATCATGAGAAAAAGACAGATTTGGAGGAACTACTTATGAAATACATAACAGGTAATGAGGTGACAATGAAAACTCAGGCGACTACGATTAAAAATTTGGAAACTCAGATGGGACAGATTGCAAGTGCTTTGAATAATAGACCTCAAGGAACCTTGCCGAGCAACACCAAAAAGAATCCTAGGGGAGGTCATGAGCAATGTCAAGCTGTTACACTTCGGAGTGGAAAACAGTTAGTTGAGCAAAATGCAAAAAATCCGACAACAGAGAAGAATGTTGAGACAAATGTGGAGGAAACAGTTGAGGGAAATAAGGAAGGAGAAGAATCAGTGGTAAAGGAACAAGTAGTTGTCGCACCAACAGTTTACCCACCACTACCCTTTCAACAACGAATCCAAAAACAAAAACTAGAAAAGCAATTTACTAAGTTTCTAGAAGTATTCAAAAAGATACATATCAACATTCCATTTGTGGAAGCATTAGAGCAGATGCCTAGTTGCGCCAAGTTCATGAAGGATATCCTATCAAAGAAAAAGAAGCTAGAGGACTTTGAGACTGTGGCGTTAACCGTGGAGTGTAGCGCTATATTGCAACAGAAACTTCCGCCCAAATTGAAAGATTCGGGCAGTTTCACCATTCCGTGCACAATAGGTAGTTTGTCTTTCAACAAATGTTTGTGTGACTTAGGTGCAAGCATAAATCTCATGCCGTTATCAGTATATACTCAGTTGGGTTTACCGGCACCTAGACCAATGAACATTTCTCTACATCTTGCGGACCGATTGGTGACATATCCGAGGGGAATTGTTGAAGACATTGTGGTAAAAGTTAAAAAATTTATATTCCCAGCTGGTTTCATCATCTTGGATTATGAAGAGGACAAGAATATTCTGATAATACTTGGGCGACTGTTTTTGGCAACCGGTAGGACTCTCATCGATGTTCAAAAAGGAGAGTTAACCATGAGGGTTCAAGACCAAGAGGTAACCTTCAATGTTTTTAAAGCCATGAACTTCCCCAAGGAGGATGAGATGTGTTATCGCATGGATGTGATTGAGAAAGTTGTGGGGGATGAATACGGTCGTATACTGAGTACCGATCCTTTGGAAGTGACATTTGATAGTAGTGTGCATACAAGCCAATCATGTATGATGATAAAGCACATACTTTGTAAACAATCTTATTTATTTATTAATAAAATATTCATTTATTAAAGGCATTTAATTATCTACATGTTGCTGTTTTTATAATATGTAAATAACCCATAGTTTTAAGCAAAGCTTTTAGAATCATGATGATGATCATGCTAATGAGATCTAAATTCTTAGAAAGTTTTAAAACTAAAATAGTTCCCAATCGTGGGATTACTAAAAAGGGGATTAGTAAATCAGGATAGATTGGTACATATGTTGCTTTGCTCATTGGATGAGGATGATTGATCTCATGATCATTTGTGTGGAGACACTAAAGCAAGTATGTAGGTGCTTATTGGATAATAAGTTCACTGAACGTGATTCGCTATGGAATACCTAATGGAGTTTTACTCGCATGTCAATAGGAATTCCTAATGTGATAGTAGTACAAGTGATCCTTGGACTTGAGATCATCATAGTATCTTGTATGTAACAAATTATACTTTGACTTATTCCTTAAGGACCTTTTAAGGCATATATAGGGTATGCTTGGGTATAATGAGTTACATATGGAGATAATGAATGATCAATAAAGAATCTACCACCTCTAGTAAAAGAGGAGATATGTCCTATGTGATTCGTTAAATGACAACCCAGGAATCCTTGGCCAAGGTGAAATGAAATTAGAAAGGAGTTTCTAATTTGCATTATTTGGAGTTGTGCATTTTCTAATCGAAATACATATAATTAAATAAAATAAGACTTGACAGTAAATCCATGTCTTATATTTAATTGGGACATTGTATGGTGGAAGGATTGAATTGTATGGTAACTATTAACTCACAGGTTCTTTTATGATTAATGTTGAAATCTATATTATCTGGAAAGTCGTTTATCGCTAGAGAGGCTTATCCCTATTGTAGAATAAATATTATTTATTTAAATAGATTATTAGTTTAATTTATTTATTTAAATAAGATTAAAATTGTTTTAATTGATTTATTCACAACCGGTTTAATATGGAGAACCTAAAGGGTCACACCATAAAAGGAAGAATAAATATTTAAGAAGGTAATGGCATAATCGTAATAATGCATTAAGTATAATTAATTTAATCTATGGTGATAGAATAAATTAAATAGCTTAATGTTTATTATTTAATATTTTAGAAATATTAAATATAAATTAATAAGAGGAGTCTTATTAATATTATTACAATTATTATTATTTTAATTTCTAAAGGAGTTTAGTAATTAATTTAATATTTAGTACTCTCATTTATTCCTAATAAGATTAGGAGACAAATTAATTAAATGAATTTAATTAATTATTCCCATGTGTTGGGAAGCCTAAATTAATTAAAGGAGTTTAATTAATTAAAAGAAATCCCATGTCTAATAGGATTAGAAGGGTTGACCAATGTCTATATAAGAGAAGTCTTATAATAGATATTTAATGATGCAATTCCAATTGTTGGAGAGTACTCCTTTTCTATAGAGGATAGAAAACTAAGGTTAAGTCAAACACCCTCCTTCTTGATAATTCATCTTCCTTGGTGGATCACCTCTAGAGGCCAAACACTTGGGTGGCTAACGTTGATCAAAGAAAGGAATCTAACCCGGAAATTTAAGGAGATCACGAAGAACAAGGAGTTGAACTAGTACCTGTGGAAGCTTCGTTCTACAAGGGTATGATTCCATAACTTCTTATTTATCGTTTTAAATTAATAATTTGCATAAAGGATGATCCGGGTAATGGTTTTGTAGAAATTTTTTAAACTCTGATATACCATGCTTCCGCTAATTTTTGCAATTTGATTGCGTCACGATTTCGTACAAACCCAACAGTGGCATCAGAGCCAAATCTTTATGCAATTATTAATTTATTTTTGATTTCATATACATATGGGTATGTATTTAAAATAATTTATTGGGCATAATTTTATTGTATAAAATTATATTTTTTTTTTTTTTTTTAAAAAAAGACTTTTTTTTGGGACGAATCACAATTTTTTTTTTTGGTGCTAATCTTGAATTCTGCAAAGAAAAGGTGTTGTCTCTTTCTTACTCCAAAAAGAAGGTGACCCATCAGGAAAGGATTTTTTTAATAAACCTGCAGGACTCTTTTAATAAAAGAAGGTGACTTTTTAAAAAAAAAAATATGATATATTTATATATTATATTCTAAATAATTTTATAATTAAAATAAAGAGTTTATTTTAATCTTGAAATTGGATTTCATGCAATTTAAAATTGCCCATTAAATGATACTCATATATATATGGAATGTTTTAATTCATGAGATGAATATTTATTTATTGATATATATGGTGATATGTATGAAAATAAATGGGGATTGATTATGGACTATTTGACCAATGTGATTGGATTTTATTTTAGTTGAATGCTTGAATGAATGGGTTTTATTAAATGGGGTCTGCGTACCTCGTCTTCTCTAATTTTTTTTTTCTTGATGTAAAATTCTATCTCCCTCCTATGTACTTCCCCTTGACTGTTGATCAAGGTTTCTATTTAAATTAAATAGTTTAATGTAATAGAAATAGTTAGAATTATCTTTAAAAATTAGAGACCAAGGAGCAAGGAGCGCGTGAAGACCCGTTTGTATGGAGCCCGGGTTTAAATGTAATAGTTACGTTTAAATTTAAATTCTTGCACCCCTAGGTTTGACCTTTTGGTTCACTTGGTGGCTCTGGTGAACCAAACTAGAATAAAAGTCCATAATCAATCCGGGTAGAATATAATATTCTATATTGCATGCTAAATATTATATATATTATATTTTATGCAAACATGCTTCGCATGTTTAATAAAATGACGCGTATTTTATATATATATGTGCATGCGCGCTAAACAAAGATGAGACTAATAATAACAAATCCCTCAAAGAAATAATATTAAGTCCGAAGTGTTCAAATGATATTTGGAATATCGAACGTCGCCTTCTAGCATGATAAATTAATAGAGTATTAGATATTTAATATGAGCTTGTTGTGCTATCCACAAGGCGAGTATTGCGTATTTAAGATGTTAATTAATCACATTTGATGCTTATCAAGAAAATTGAACGATCTAGTCTTGTTGTGCTATCCACAAGGACGAACATTTTTCTATTTTGAATTTATGAAAGTGCTAGGCTGGACTTAACTTAAATTATTTTAGTTCGGATGTGCACACACTTGACCATTATGATTTAAGAGGCAAAATAAAAGGAATTACATGGTGATGTAATTGACAAGAGTTGTCTACCTATTTATTTGTATATCGCTTGTTGTGCTATCCACAAGGTTATATACATTTGAAATGGGATCCTTATTCTCACTAGCAAATTTTTAATTAGATGTTGCCGAACTATATAAGTGAGGGTAATATAGTTTGATAAAAATAGTGGGAGATACCAATTTAAAATAAAGACCTAAATTTATTTTGGTATGCAAAATTAATAAAATGAATGTTTGCTAAAATGTTGTTTTTCACATGCAGAATTTTAAAAATGTCAAAATCACTAATTTCACTGCGAAGCATACTTGATGCTAATAAGCTTACCGGGCCGAATTATACGGACTGGCCAAGAAATCTGAGAATAGTTCTCACTACTGAAAAGATTTCTTATGTCCTAAACTCACATGTCCCTGGAACTGTTCCAGAAACAACCTCTGAGGAAGCGATTGCCACCATTGTAAAGTGGCAAGATGATGCATCTGTAGCTCAATGCATCATGCTCGCATCCATGAATAACGAGCTTCAGCGTCAGCAAGAAAACATGGATGCTCCTATTATGTTGATTCACCTCAAGGAGTTGTATGGTGAACAAAGTAGGACTGCTAGATATGAGATATCTAAGGAGCTCTTCCGATCTCGGATGACCAAGGGCAAGGTGAACATAAAGGAACAAAAGAAATCTGATCCAGCTAGCAAAGGAATGTGCTTCCATTGCAACGAGCCGGGTCATTGGAAGAAAAACTGCAAGAAGTTTCTGGCAGACAAGAAGCTTGGAGAAGCTTCGACTTCCAATCAAGGTTTGTTCATGATTGAAATTAATTTTTCAGAAAGTCAAAATTCTACTTGGGTATTGGATACCGGCTGTGGTTCTCACATATGTAATAATGTGAAGGGACTGGTCAGAAGTAGAAAGCTGAACAATGATGAGGTGATCCTACGAGTAGGGAATGGAGCAAAGGTTGCTGCATTAGCTGTAGGAACTTATTATTTTGCAATGCCTTCGGGCAAGTCCATTTATCTTAATAATTGTTATTATGTTCCGAATATTATTAAAAACAGTATTTCAATTTCTGTATTGGATATGGAAGGATTTAACGTTGTTATAAAGAACAATAGTTGTTCTATTTATAAAGACAATGTTTTATATGGTATTGGAAATTTGCGAAATGGACTTTATACACTTGACTTACAAGAAAATATATTTCAAATTGAACAAACTAAGAAAAGGAAAAGAGATGATATTAATTATACCTACATGTGGCACTATAGACTCGGTCATATCAATGAAACAAGATTATCCAAGTTGCATAAAGATGGGCTCCTCGAGCTATCCGATTATGAATCATATCCAACTTGTGAATCTTGTCTCATGGGTAAAATGACTAAATCTCCTTTTAGTGGAAGAGGAGAAAGAGTTACAGAGTTGTTGACATTGATTCACACAGACGTTTGTGGGCCTATGACAACAAGTGCACGGGGTGGGTATTCTTATTTTATTACTTTCACTGATGATCACTCAAGATTTGGATATGTGTATTTAATGAAATACAAGTCAGAATCATTTGAAAAGTTCAAAGAGTTCAGAAGTGAAGTAGAGAAACAAACGGACAAGAGTATAAAGATACTTCGATCAGATCGAGGCGGAGAATACTTAAGCAGTGAGTTTCTCAATTGTCTCAAAGAAAATGGTATAATCTCACAATGGACTCCTCCAGGTACACCACAGTTAAATGGAGTATCTGAAAGGAGAAATCGAACACTGTTAGACATGGTTCGATCCATGATGAGTTTTACCGACCTTCCAATTTCCTTCTGGGGATATGCCCTAGAAACGGCTGCATACCTACTTAAAAAGGTACCTACCAAATCCGCCCCAAAGACTCCATATGAGATGTGGAAGGGGAGGAAACCAAATCTTAAGCATGTTAAGACTTGGGGTTGTCCAGCTTATGTCAAAAATTTGAACATGATAAGCTACAGACTAAATCCGAAAAGTGTAGATTTGTGGGATACCCTAAAGAAACTATAGGGTATTATTTCTATCATCTAACTGATCAAAAGGTGTTTGTTGCGAAATATGCTGCCTTCTTGGAAAAGGAGTTTATCCATGAAGGGGTCAGTGGGAGTAAGATATATCTTGAAGAAGTTCAAGAACCACAAATTACCACGGATCAAAGTCAGGTACCTGACCAAGTAGAAGAACCTACTATACCACACCCTGTTCGTAAATCTGGGAGAGTACCGAAGATACCTGAGAGGTATGGATTCGTTATAGAGGATGACGATGAGGTACACATCATGAATGATGATGACCCATTGAATTACGAACAGGCCATGAGTAATAAAGACTCAGGGAAATGGCTTGAAGCCATGAAATCCGAAATGGACTCCATGTATGAAAACAAAGTATGGACTTTGGTTTCACCACCTGAAGGCATTAAGCCTATTGGGTGTAAATGGGTCTTTAAAAGAAAGACTGGAGCGGACGGCAAGGTGGAGACCTATAAGGCCCGACTGGTTGCAAAAGGTTTCAAACAAAGACAAGGAGTTGATTATGATGAAACCTTTTCACCAGTAGCTATGCTCAAGTCCATTCGGATTTTGCTTGCGATTGCAGCTTATAACGACTATGAGATCTGGCAGATGGACGTGAAAACGGCCTTCCTCAATGGGAAACTTGAGGAGGATGTGTATATGACACAGCCAGAGGGATTTGTTTCAAAGGTTGGAATAAATCAAGTCTGTAAGCTGCAACGATCCATTTATGGGTTGAAGCAAGCTTCTCGTAGATGGAACATTAGTTTTGATGAGACAATCAAAGAGTTTGATTTTATCAAAAATGACGATGAACCATGTGTGTACAAGAAGGTTAGTGGGAGCGCAATTTCATTGCTTGTATTATATGTTGATGATATATTACTGATAGGGAATGACATTCCTATGCTACAATCGATTAAAATCTGGTTATCTAAACACTTCTCCATGAAGGACTTGAGAGAAGCATCCTATATTTTGGGGATATAAATCTGTATTAATAGATTTAAAAGGATGTTCGGCTTAACCCATGGAAACGTATATTCATTAGATGCTAAAGGCGTTTAGCATGGCAACTCCAAAAGGTGCCTCATGATGATGAGCCATGGAGTGTATCTCTCTAAAATTGTCCTCAGTAAAAGAGAGATCGCATAAGTAACTATTATGTATGCAATGAAATATACAAGACTTGATGTTGATCAGTCATATTCTGGAGAAGATCTCTGTGAGACAGTGATAAACATCTCAAAGTACTTAACTGACACTAAGGATGTCATCATGACACATGATGGGTCTGAATTAAACTAAATAGACTCAAGTTTTCAGACTGACCAAGACGACAGCAAAATCCACTTTATGGTAAGTCGTTACCTTAAAAGGTGGTGCAGTAAATTGGAAAGGTTTCAAACAGCAAAAGTTGCTGGGTTAGTGACAAAGACAAAGTATATAACTGTAAGTGAAGCTGCAAGTTGATGTTTCGGATGAAAAGTTCATTACAGAACTAGGAATAGTTCCTAAGTCTCATCTTGAATCTAAACATGTGTTGCGGCACTTTGATTAAAAAAATCATTGAAAGAGGAGAGTGTAGACTCTCAAGACAACATTGCAGATCCATTTACTAAAGCTTTAACACAACAGCAGTTTGATCGTCACTTAGAGAAGATGGGTATGAGATACCATGGCGATTGGCTTTAGTGCAAGTGGGAGATTGATAGTAGTGTGCATACAAGCCAATCATGTATGATGATAAAGCACATACTTTGTAAACAATCTTATTTATTTATTAATAAAATATTCATTTATTAAAGGCATTTAATTATCTACATGTTGCTGTTTTTATAATATGTAAATAACCCATAGTTTTAAGCAAAGCTTTTAGAATCATGATGATGATCATGCTAATGAGATCTAAATTCTTAGAAAGTTTTAAAACTAAAATAGTTCCCAATCGTGGGATTACTAAAAAGGGGATTAGTAAATCCGGATAGATTGGTACATATGTTGCTTGCTCATTGGATGAGGATGATTGATCTCATGATCATTTGTGTGGAGACACTAAAGCAAGTATGTAGGTGCTTATTGGAGAATAAGTTCACTGAACGTGATTCGCTATGGAATACCTAATGGAGTTTTACTCGCATGTCAATAGGAATTCCTAATGTGATAGTAGTACAAGTGATCCTTGGACTTGAGATCATCATAGTATCTTGTATGTAACAAATTATACTTTGACTTATTCCTTAAGACCTTTTAAGGCATATATAGGGTATGCTTGGGTATAATGAGTTACATATGGAGATAATGAATGATCAATAAAGAATCTACCACCTCTAGTAAAAGAGGAGATATGTCCTATGTGATTCGTTAAATGACAACCCAGGAATCCTTGGCCAAGGTGAAATGAAATTAGAAAGGAGTTTCTAATTTGCATTATTTGGAGTTGTGCATTTTCTAATCGAAATACATATAATTAAATAAAATAAGACTTGACAGTAAATCCATGTCTTATATTTAATTGGGACATTGTATGGTGGAAGGATTGAATTGTATGGTAACTATTAACTCACAGGTTCTTTTATGATTAATGTTGAAATCTATATTATCTGGAAAGTCATTTATCGCTAGGGAGGCTTATCCCTATTGTAGAATAAATATTATTTATTTAAATAGATTATTAGTTTAATTTATTTATTTAAATAAGATTAAAATTGTTTTAATTGATTTATTCACAACCGGTTTAATATGGAGAACCTAAAGGGTCACACCATAAAAGGAAGAATAAATATTTAAGAAGGTAATGGCATAATCGTAATAATGCATTATGTATAATTAATTTAATCTATGGTGATAGAATAAATTAAATAGCTTAATGTTTATTATTTAATATTTTAGAAATATTAAATATAAATTAATAAGAGGAGTCTTATTAATATTATTACAATTATTATTATTTTAATTTCTAAAGGAGTTTAGTAATTAATTTAATATTTAGTACTCTCATTTATTCCTAATAAGATTAGGAGACAAATTAATTAAATGAATTTAATTAATTATTCCCATGTGTTGGGAAGCCTAAATTAATTAAAGGAGTTTAATTAATTAAAAGAAATCCCATGTCTAATAGGATTAGAAGGGTTGACCAATGTCTATATAAGAGAAGTCTTATAATAGATATTTAATGATGCAATTCCAATTGTTGGAGAGTACTCCTTTTCTATAGAGGATAGAAAACTAAGGTTAAGCCAAACACCCTCCTTCTTGATAATTCATCTTCCTTGGTGGATCACCTCTAGAGGCCAAACACTTGGGTGGCTAACGTTGATCAAAGAAAGGAATCTAACCCGGAAATTTAAGGAGATCACGAAGAACAAGGAGTTGAACTAGTACCTGTGGAAGCTTCGTTCTACAAGGGTATGATTCCATAACTTCTTATTTATCGTTTTAAATTAATAATTTGCATAAAGGATGATCCGGGTAATGGTTTTGTAGAAATTTTTTAAACTCTGATATACCATGCTTCCGCTAATTTTTGCAATTTGATTGCGTCACGATTTCGTACAAACCCAACAACATTGATAGGGGATTGTGAGAGCGACGATCCAAAGTTTATGGAATATCTGCATTTGTTAGATGTATAGCCTAGAATGAGCAGGTTTAAAATACCATTTGAGTAGTTGGAAGTTGCAGGAACTTCATCAGCTCGGATAAGACCATCTCTAGAGGAACCACCTTCACTCAAACTCAAGCCTTTACCTAAACATCTCAGGTATGCATATTTGGGTAATTCATCTACTTTACCTGTTATTATTGCATTTGCGCTTAACGATTTACAGGAAAGTAAGTTGTTAAGAGTTCTCTTAGAACACAAGTCTATTATTGGATGGACCATCGCTGACATCAAGGGAATTAGCCCTTCATTCTGCATTCAAAAGATTTTGATGGAGGAGGATGCTAAGCCTACAGTGGAACAACAACGGAGGCTCAATCCGATTATAAAAGAGGTAGTGAAGAAAGAAATTTTGAAATGGCTCAATGCTGGAATAATCTACCCTATTTCTGATAGTACATGGGTGAGCCCAGTTCAGTGAGTCCCAAAGAAAGGTGGTATGACAGTAGTAACAAATGAAAAAAATGAGTTGATACCGACGAGGACATTGACCGGTTGGAGGGTTTGCATGGATTACAGGAAGCTCAATAAGGCAACCCGAAAGGATCATTTTCCCTTGTCATTTATTGATCAAATGTTAGATAGATTAGCGGGACATGAATACTACTGTTTGCTGGACGGTTATTCGGGGTACAATCAGATTGTAATTGCACTAGAGGACCAAGAGAAAACAACGTTTACATGCCCATATGGCACCTTTGCCTTTAGAAGGATGTCATTTGGGCTGTGTAACGCTCCAGCAACCTTTCAGAGATGCATGATGGTGATATTCTTAGATATAGTGGAACGCAGTGTTGAGGTATTCATGGATGATTTTTTAGTATTCGAGGATTCTTTTGACAACTGCCTAGAAAATCAGGTCATGGTACTTAAAAGATGCGTAGAAACTAATCTGGTACTCAACTGGGAAAAGTGTCATTTTATGGTTCAAGAGGGGATCATACTTGGGCATAAAGTCTTGAAAAAGGGGTTGGAAGTGGATCAAGCGAAATTGGAAATAATAGAAAATCTGCTACCGCCAACTTCAGTGAAAGGTATTCGGAGTTTTCTCGGGCATGCCGGATTCTACCGCCGGTTTATTAAGGATTTATCCAAAACGCAAAACCTCTATGCAGTTTATTGGAGAAAGATGTACCATTCAGATTTGATGAAGAATGTCTATCGGCGTTTGAGCAGTTAAAGAAGAAATTAACTACAACACCTGTGATCATAGCACCGGACTGGACCATGCCATTTAAATTAATGTGTGATGCCAGTGACTATGCTGTAGGGGTTGTGTTGGGATAACGCCGAGATAAAGTTTTTCTTGCAATCTACTATGCGAGCAAAACGTTGATCGATGAACAGCTGAACTACACAACCATCGAGAAGGAACTACTTACGGTTGTGTACGCTTTCGATAAGTTTTGGTCGTATCTAGTTGGAACTAAGGTGGTGGTGTACACCGATCATTCGGCTATACGGTATTTGGTTGCAAAGAAAGATGCAAAGTCGAGACTAATTCGCTGGATTTTGCTCCTTTAAGAATTCAACCTAGAAATTAAAGATAGAAAATGGATAGAAAATCATGTGGCTGACCACCTTTCACGAGTGGAGAATCTGAATAATGACAAGACGGATAGAGTATTGATCAATGAATATTTTCTAGATGAGCAGTTGTTTATGATTTATGGCGAGTTCCCGTGGTATGCAAATTTTGCCAATTATTTGGTGAGCAATATTCTCCCTCAAAATTTGACACGCCAACAAAGGAACTTACATGATGTGAAGTGGTATATGTGGGATGAACCATTTTTGTTCCGACAGTGTGCTGATAGAATGATTCGGCGATGTGTGCCACAAAGTGAAGTGGAGAGTATCTTACGGGCGTGCCATGCATCGATATATGGGGGACACTTCGGAAGTGAAACAACGGCAGCCAAAGTACTACAGGCACGATTTTAATGGCCCACCTTATTCAAAGACACACATCAGTGTGTAAAGAATTATAATCGATGTCAACAGGTGGGCAACATTTCCAAACGGAACGAGATGCCACCCAACATGATCTTGGAAGTGGAGGTTTTTGATGTATGGGGGATCGATTTCATGGGACCTTTTCCGTCTTCATACAATAATTTACATATCTTGTTGGCAGTAGACTATGTGTCTAAATGGGTTGAGGCAGTCGCGCTACCGACAAATGACGCGAAGGTTGTTTTGAAATTTTTGCAAAAGAATATCTTCACAAGATTTGGCACCCCAAGGGCAATCATCAGTGATGAGGGAAGTCACTTCTATAACAAATATTTCACAGCCCTCTTGACCAAGTATGGGGTGAACCACAGAATTGCCACTGCCTATCACCCCCAGACGAGTGGGCAAGCAGAGGTATCTAATAGAGAGGTGAAAAGGATTTTGGAGAAAATAGTAAACCTGAACCGGAAAGATTGATCTTTGAAATTGGATGACGCTCTATGGGTGTATCGGACTGCATACAAGACCCCGATCAAAATGTCCCCAGATCAGCTTGTCTACGAAAAAACGTGTCACCTCCCAGTGGAACTTAAGCATAAAGTCCATTGGGCCATCAAGAAACTCAATTTTGATCAAACAGCAGCGGGGAAAAAAGACTTCTACAAATCAACTGAGTTGGATGAATTTCGCCTACAGGCATACGAGAACTCCAAATTGTACAAAGAAAAGGTCAAGAAATGGCAGAAAATTGTGGATTAAAAGTTTGAATCGGGCCAAGCATTATTGTTATTCAACTCCCGGTTGAAACACTTTCCCGGGAATCTGAAATCTAGGTGGTCGGGCCCATTCACCATCAAAACAATGCTTCCACATGGGGCCATTGAATTATATAGCCGGGATTTTGCAAAAAACATTCAAAGTCAACGGACAACGTTTAAAGCAATATTGGGGTGGTGATCTCGATCTCCAATTAAATTCAATTGACCTTGCCGAGCCAGCTTAAGAATAGGGAGTTGTCAGGCTGAAAGACTTTAAATCAAGCGCTTGATGGGAGGCAACCCAATCATTTCGTTATTCTAATTTTTAAAATTTGTTTGCTTTAGTTTTCGTTGAGTAAAATAGTAGTAGATTGGGATAGTATTTGATTAATGGCACCGTTCATGCCTCGATTTCACTAATAAGGTTTACGGAATTTGTCCAGGATGGAAGCATATATTCACAAGTGAAGGATGAGAAACAAATGCTATAATACGCGTGCTACAAAGTCGGGAGGATGAGAATACACAATAAAATTTTTGGACAGGAAACAATAATCTCACCCCGGCGCAGAATTTACAAAGGGAAATCTAGCCTAGGCGCATATCCCTCTGGCAATACTCGCCCCGACGAGGTTTTACAAAGCAAAAACTCCGCCTAGGCGCAGATGCCTCTGGCCAAACTTGCCCCAGCGAGGTTATAAGAGGAAAAAAAGCTCGCCTCGGAGCAGACGTTGGTTTTTTATTTTTTAAAACCCCTCTTTGCAATCGACCTTAACCATTCCAAACACAATTTTGAGAGCCATCATCACCGAAACCAAAAAGAAACAACATCTCTCGACCATAAACTTTCCCCAATCATTATTCACTTAAGAATTCAAGGTTCCATCCTCAAATCAAGTATCACTCAACACAATCTAGGGTTTCAAATTGCAGCCATACTTAGTCTGATAGAGGGGGAATCTTCACAAGCACACGGCACAATTGGGTTTTCTCATACAAGCATTAAGGTAACTTCAATTTTGGTAATTATCAGAGTATACTTCAGGTTGATACACAATTTTTTTGGATAATTCCCAAGTTTAGTTGAACAATTGAAGTTGGAGGTAAGTTTGGCCAGCAATCACAGTACGCACATCACGTGTTTGATACAGAGTCTTAACGAACTTTGACTAATGTTTACACCTAGCGCCCTAAAACCATCTAGTTTGGGAGTCATTGGTTGAAAGTTTGCTAAATGGGTAACATTGAAAAGCCTAAGAGATTCAGATATTGCACAATCAAGTGTGAATGCGGGATGGAGTGTAAAACGCACTCGTGAATGAATAAAAATAGGAATAAGCCTTAGTAGAGACCCCTGAACTCGGTAATTATTGCGTTTAAATAGAATTGTCATGTTTATAGATTAATTGAATTATAACTGAAATTTCCTTATAAGAAGTTTGTTATGTGATAATCTTGAACTGTGGTTGGTTAGCATGGATAACGACCACACACACACAACATTGTTGATGACAGGTTTGGATTGACTTATTTGTTAAGTTATGGACTGTGACTTGATTTGATATATTATTTGAGTATCATTTGGTATCTTTGAGGCCTGTGCTAGACATCATACTAATTTAATGCTGGGTTCATAGGTATATTAGGAATTAGATCATGCATACCAGATAGGTTGGTTTGTTCATTTTTATTTCTTTTATGTTTTTTCTTGAGGACAAGCGAAGTCTTAAGTTTGGGGGTATTTGATGAGTGGGTTTTATACCTACGAATTAGATACCTTTTAAACATAAGATATTGCTACTTCAGGTATTTCTAGGAGCATTATTATATGTTTGCATTGGTTTTGTGCAGGGATAAGCCGGGAGGACAAGAACAAAGGAATAAGTGCAAAAAGGAAAAATCTGTAGAAAAATCATGAACCTCGTCGGGGCGCAAAATTTGTTTGGGGAAAGCTCACCTAGGCGCAGGCTCGCCGGGGCACAGTTGGCAAGGCTGAAAAGTGCGCCGGGGCGAGGTTCGCGGCAAATTACTTAAAGTTTCCTAGTTCAAGTTGAATTCTGGAGATATTTGGCTGGGAGATTTGGAACGCGATTAGAAGAGTATTAAAGGTGATAGTAGTGTGCATACAAGCCAATCATGTATGATGATAAAGCACATACTTTGTAAACAATCTTATTTATTTATTAATAAAATATTAATTTAAGGCAAATAATTATCTACATGGTGCTGTTTTTATAATATGTAAATAACCCATAGTTTTAAGCAATGCTTTTAGAATCATGATGAGATCATGATAATGAGATCTAAATTCTTAGAAAGCTTAAAAACTAAAATAGTTCCCAATTGTGGGATTACTAAAATGGGGATTAGTAAATCCGGATAGATTGGTACATATGTTGCTTGCTCATTGGATGAGGATGACTGATCTCATGGTCATTTGTGTGGAGACACTAAAGCAATTATGTAGGTGCTTATTGGAGAATAAGTTCACTGAACGTGACTCGCTATGGAATACCTAATGGAGTTTTACTCGCCTGTCAATAGGAATTCCTAATGTGATAGTAGTACATGTGATCCTTGGACTTGAGATCATCATAGTATCTTGTATGTAACAAATTATACTTTGACTAATTTCGTAAGGCCTTTTAAGGCATATATAGGGTATGCTTGGGTTTAATGAGTTACATATGGAGATAATGAATGATCAATAAAGAATCTACCACCTCTAGTAAAAGAGGAGATATGTCCTATGTGATTCGTTAAATGACAACCCAGGAATCCTTGGCCAAGGTAGAATGAAATTAGAAAGAGGTTTCTAATTTGCATTATTTGGAGTTGTGCATTTTCTAATCGAAATACATATGATTAAATAAATTAAGACTTGACAGTAAATCCATGTCTTATATTTAATTGGGACATTGTATGGTGGAAGGATTGAATTGTACGGTAACTATTAACTCACAGGTTCTTTTATGATTAATGTTGAAATCTATATTATCTGGAAAGTCGTTGATCGCTAGGGAGGCTTATCCCTATTGTAGAATAAATGTTATTTATTTAAATAGATTATTAGTTTAATTTATTTATTTAAATAAGATTAGAATTGTTCTAATTGATTTATTCGCAACCGGTTTAATATGGAGAACCTAAAGGGTCACACCATAAAAGGAAGAAGAATTATTTAAGAAGAAAATGGCATGATAGTAATAATGCATTAAGTATAATTAATTTAATCTATGATGATAGAATAAATTAAATAGCTTAATGTTTATTATTTAATATTTTAGAAATATTAAATATAAATTAATAAGAGGAGTCTTATTAATATTATTATTATTATTATTATTATTTTAATTCTAAAGGAGTTTAGGAATTAATATAATATCAGTACTCTCTCTCAATCCTAATAAAGATTAGGATATAAATTAATTAAAAGTATTTAATTAATTAATTAAATAAAACCCTATTCTAATTGGATTAGGAGGGTTAACCTAATATCTATATAAGAGAGTCTTATATCAGAAATAAGGAACGTGAATTTTTCAAGAGTTGGGAGTACACATATTCTATAGAGATAGAAATAAGGGTTAAGCCAATAACCCATCTTACTGAGTTCTTCATCTTCCTTGGTGGATCACCGTTAGAGGCCAAACATTTGGGTGGCTGACATTGATCAAGGGAAGGAGCCACTAGAGAGGAATCAAAGGAATCAAAGGAGTAGAACTTGTACCTGAGGAAGCTTGTATCTTCAAAGGTATAATTCTGTTTTTCTCCTTCTTCATTCACTGATAATTGATGCACAAGAATGATCATGGTAATGGGTTTGTATAAATTTTGAAAACCTAGTTTTTTACGCTTCCGCCCTATTTATGTGATTTGATTGCATGATTGCGTTACGTACAAACCCAACAGTGGTATCAGAGCCAATCTTGTGCTAATTATCAGTCTATACGATTCCATACATGTATGATATGCGATTGGATCGAGTTCTGGGCAACAAAAATTTTTCAGATTTTGCGAAGCTGCGCCGGTACAAGGCAATATTGCTGCGCAGCTGCGCCGGGTGCTGTTCCTGGTTTTCATGCTGCGCAGCTGCGCCGGTTCCCTTTACATTCTTGGCGCAGCTGCGCCACTGGACAGGAACTGAATTTTTTTTTTGTTTTATTTAATTAAATGAATGGTTTATTTATTTAATAAAGGTTTAAAATAAAGATGTTTATTTTATATGAAATGAGATTTCAGAATTGCTAAAATTAAAGAGTTTAATTTGGAATTGTTTTTGAATGAAATAAAGGAGTTTATTTTTCCAAAAACAAAGTTTAGCAAACTTTTGCCCATTAACTGATATTAATACATATATGGAATGAATTTACTTTCATGAGATGAATAAGTTTTATCGATACGTATGATGATATGTATCGTAATAAAAGGGATTGATTATGGACTATGACCAATGTGATTGGATTTTATTTTGGTTGAATGCTTGAATGAATGGGTTTTATAAAATGGGGTCTGCGTACCTCGTCTTCTCTAGTTTTATTCTCGATGTAAATTCTATCTCCTTTCTATGTACTTCCCCTTGACTGCTGATCAAGGTTTCTATTTAATTTTAAATAGTTAATGTAATAGAGATAGTTAGAATTATTTTGAAGAAATTGGAGACCAAGGAGCAAGGAACGCGTGAAGACTCATTTGTATGGAGCCAGGGTTTAAATGTAATAGTTATATTTAAATTTAAATTCTTGCACTCCTAGGTTTGACCTTTTGGTTCACTTGGTGGCTCTAGTGAACCAAACTAGAATAAAAGCTCATAATCAATCCGGGTAGAATATAGTATTCTATATTGCATGCTAAATATTATATATATTATATTTTATACAAACATGCTTCGCATGTTTAATAAAATGACGCGTATTTTATATATATATGTGCATGCGCGCTTAAAAAGATGAGACAAATAATAACAAACCCCTCAAAGAAATAATATTAAGTCTGAAGCGTTCAAATGATATTTGGAATATCTAACGTCGCCTTCTAGCATGATTAGTTAATAGAGTATTAAATATTTAATATGAGTTTATTGTGCTATCCACAAGGCGAGTATTGAATATTTAAGATGTTAATTAATCACATTTGATGCTTATCAAGAAAATTGAACGATCTAGTCTTGTTGTGCTATCCACAAGGACGAAATTTTTTTTTTTAAATTTATGGAAGTGCTAGGCTGGACTTAACTTAAATTATTTTAGTTCGGATGTGCACACACATGACCATTATGATTTAAGAGGCAAAATAAAAGGAGTTACATGGTGATGTAATTGACAAGAGTTGTCTACCTATTTATTTGTATATCGCTTGTTGTGCTATCCACAAGGTTATATACATTTGAAATGGGATCCTTAATCTCACTAGCAAATCTTTAATTAGATGTTGCCGAACTATATGAGTGAGGGTAATATAGTTTGATGAAAATAATGGGAGATACCAATTTAAAATATAGACCTAAATTTATTTTGGTATGCAAAGTTAATAAAATGAATGTTTGCTAAAATGTTGTCTTTTCACATGCAGAATTTTAAAAATGTCAAAATCACTAATCTCACTACGAAGCATACTTGATGCAAATAAGCTTACCGGCCCGAATTATGAGGACTGGCTAAGAAATCTGAGAATTGTTCTCACTGCTGAAAAGATTTCTTATGTCCTAAATTCCACTATCCCTGAATCTGTTTCAGAAACAGCCTCTGAGGAAGAGATTGCCACTTTCAATAAGTGGCAAGATGATGCATCTGTGGCTCAATGCATCATGCTCGCATCCATGAATAACGAGCTTCAGCGTCAGCACAAAAAAATGGATGCTCCTGCTATGCTGCTTCACTCAAGGAGTTGTATGGTGAACAGAGTAGGACTGCTAGATATGAGATATCTAAGGAGCTCTTCCGATCTCGGATGACCGAGGGCACAGCCGTCGAGACTCATGTTCTGAAGGTAATTAATTTGATTGAACGCCTTGGACAGCTTGGGTTCGTCATGGATGGGGAGTTGAGTCAAGACTTGGTCTTGCAGTCACTCCCTGAGACCTTCTCGCAGTTTGTGGTTAATTTTCACATGAATAAGCTAGATGTCAGCTTACCTGAGCTGCTTAACATGCTGAAAACTACAGAAGGTCACTTCTCATCCGAGAAGAACCATGTCTTGATGGTGGATTCTTCCAATAAAAGGAAGAGGCCCAAGGTGTCTTCTGAAAAGAAGAAATCTAAGAAGGCTAAGGGAAAAGGGAAAGAAAAGGAGCAAAAGAAACCTGAATCAGCTAAAGGAATGTGCTTTCATTGCAATGAGCCTGGACATTGGAAGAGGAACTGCAAGAAGTTTCTAGCAGAGAAGAAGCTTGGAGAAGCTTCGACTTCCAATCAAGGTTTGTTCATGATTGAAATTAATTTTTCAGAAAGTCAAAATTCTAGTTGGGTATTGGATACCGGCTGTGGTTCTCACATATGTAATAATGTGAAGGGACTGGTCAGAAGTAGAAAGCTGAACAATGATGAGGTGATCTTACGAGTGGGGAATGGAGCAAAGGTTGCTGCATTAGCTGTAGGAACTTATTATTTAGCAATTCCTTTGGGCAAATCCATTTATCTTAATAATTGTTATTATGTTTCGAATATTATTAAAAACATTATTTCAATTTCTGTATTGGATATGGAAGGTTTTGACGTTATTATAAAGAACAATGGTTGTTCTATTTATAAAGACGATGTTTTATATGGTATTGGAAATTTGCGAAATGGACTTTATACACTTGACTTACAAGAAAATATATTTCAAATTGAACAAATTAAGAAAAGGAAAAGAGATGATATTAATTATACTTATATGTGGCACTGTAGACTCGGTCATATCAATGAAACAAGATTATCCAAGTTGCATAAAGATGGGCTCCTCGAGCTATCTGATTATGAATCATATCCAACTTGTGAATCTTGTCTCATGGGTAAAATGACTAAATCTCCTTTTAGTGGAAAAGGAGAGAGAGTTATAGAGTTGTTGGCATTGATTCACACAGACGTTTGTGGACCTATGACAACAAGTGCACGGGGTGGGTATTCTTATTTTATTACTTTCACTGATGATCACTCAAGATTTGGATATGTGTATTTAATGAAATACAAATCAGAATCATTTGAAAAGTTAAAAGAGTTCAGAAGCGAAGTAGAGAAACAAACGGGCAAGAGTATTAAGATACTTCGATCAGATCGAGGTGGAGAATACTTAAGCAGTGAGTTTCTCAATTATCTCAGAGAAAATGGTATAATCTCACAATGGACTCCTCCAGGTACACCACAGTTAAATGGAGTATCTGAAAGGAGAAATCGAACACTGTTGGACATGGTTCGATCCATGATGAGTTTTACCGACCTTCCAATTTCCTTCTGGGGATATGCCCTAGAAACGGCTGCATACCTACTTAACAAGGTACCTACAAAATCCGCCCCAAAGACTCCATATGAGATGTGAAAAGGGAGGAAACCAAATCTTAAGCATGTTAAGACTTGGGGTTGTCCAGCTTATGTCAAAAAGTTTAAAAATGATAAGCTACAGACTAAATCCGATAAGTGTAGATTTGTGGGATACCCTAAAGAAACCGTAGGGTATTATTTCTATCATCCAACTGATTAAAAGGTGTTTGTTGCGAAATATGCTACCTTCTTGGAGAAAGAGTTTATCCATGAAGGGGTCAGTGGGAGCAAGATATATCTTGAAGAAGTTCAAGAACCACAAGTTACCACGAACCAAAGTCAGGTACCTAACCAAGTAGAAGAACCTACTGTACCACACCCTGTTCGTAAATCTGGAAGAGTACCGAAGATACCTGAGAGGTATGGATTCGTTATAGAGGATGACGATGAGGTACACATCATGAATGATGATGATCCATTGAATTACGAACAGGCTATGAGTAATAAAGACTCAGGGAAATGGCTTGAAGCCATGAAATCCGAAATGGACTCCATGTATGAAAACAAAGTATGGTCTTTGGTTTCACCACCTGAAGGTATTAAACGTATTGGGTGTAAATGGGTTTTTAAGAAAAAGACTGGAGCAGACGGAAAGGTAGAGACCTATAAGGCCCGACTGGTTGCAAAAGGTTTTAAACAAAGACAAGGAGTTGACTATGATGAAACCTTCTCACCAGTAGCCATGCTCAAGTCCATTTGTATTTTGCTTGCGATTGCAGCTTACAACGACTATGAGATCTGGCAGATGGATGTGAAAACGACCTTCCTCAATGGGAAACTTGAGGAGGATGTGTATATGACACAGCCAGAGGGATTTATTTCAAAAGTTAGAACAAATCAAGTCTGTAAGCTACAACGATCCATTTATGGGTTGAAGCAAGCTTCTCGTAGATGGAACATTCATTTTGATGAGACAATCAAAGAGTTTGATTTTATCAAAAATGAGGATGAACCATGTGTATACAAGAAGGTTAGTGGGAGCGCAGTATCATTCCTTGTATTATATGTTGATGATATATTACTGATAGGGAATGACATTCCTATATTACAATCCATTAAAATCTGGTTATCTAAAAACTTCTCCATGAAGGACTTGGGTGAAGCATCCTATATTTTGGGGATAAAGATCTATAGAGATAGATCTAAAAGGATGCTCGGCTTATCCCAAGGAACGTACATTGATACGATGCTAAAGAGGTTTAGCATGGAAGATTCCAAAAGAGGTCTCATGCCGATGAGCCATGGAATAAATCTCTCCAAGAAACAGGCCCCAAAGACACCTGAGGAGAGAGACCGTATGAGTAAGATCCCTTATGCTTCTGCAATAGGATCTATCATGTACGGTATGATATGTACTAGACCGGATGTTGCTCACGCACTTAGTGTAACAAGCAGATACCAGTCGAATCCAGGAGAAGAGCACTGGAAGGCAGTGAAAAATATCCTAAAGTACTTGAGAAGGAGTAAAGATATTTTTCTTGTCTACGGTGGGTCTGAATTAAAACTCGAGGGATTCACGGACTCAAGTTTTCTAACAGACCAAGATGACAGTAAATCTATTTCAGGGTATGTGCTTACCTTGAACGGAGGTGCAGTGAGTTGGAAGAGTTCCAAGCAGCAAACGGTTGCTGATTCAGTGACAGAGGCAGAGTATATAGCTGCAAGTGAAGCTGCAAAGGAAGCTGTTTGGATGAAGAAGTTCATAACTGAACTTGGTGTGGTTCCTAGCATTGGAGAAGCAGTTCCCGTATACTGTGACAACACCGGAGCGGTTGCACAGGCTAAGGAACCCAGGTCTCATCAGAAATCTAAACACGTGTTGCGCCGATTTCACTTGATCAGGGAGATCATTGAAAGAGGAGACGTCACCTTGGAGCGTGTAGACTCTCAAGACAACATTGCAGATCCATTTACTAAAGCTTTAACACAACAGCAGTTTGATCGTCACTTAGAGAAAATGGGTATGAGATACCATGGCGATTGGCTTTAGGGCAAGTGGGAGATTGATAGTAGTGTGCATACAAGCCAATCATGTATGATGATAAAGCACATACTTTGTAAACAATCTTATTTATTTATTAATAAAATATTAATTTAAGGCATATAATTATCTACATGGTGCTGTTTTTATAATATGTAAATAACCCATAGTTTCAAGAAATGCTTTTAGAATCATGATGAGATCATTATAATGAGATCTAAATTCTTAGAAAGCTTAAAAACTAAAATAGTTCCCAATTGTGGGATTACTAAAATGGGGATTAGTAAATCCGGATAGATTGGTACATATGTTGCTTGCTCATTGGATGAGGATGACTGATCTCATGGTCATTTGTGTGGAGACACTAAAGCAAGTATGTAGGTGCTTATTGGAGAATAAGTTCACTGAACGTGACTCGCTATGGAATACCTAATGGAGTTTTACTCGCCTGTCAATAGGAATTCCTAATGTGATAGTAGTACATGTGATCCTTGGACTTGAGATCATCATAGTATCTTGTATGTAACAAATTATACTTTGACTAATTCCTTAAGGCCTTTTAAGGCATATATAGGGTATGCTTGGGTATAATGAGTTACATATGGAGATAATGAATGATCAATAAAGAATCTACCACCTCTAGTAAAAGAGGAGATATGTCCTATGTGATTCGTTAAATGACAACCCAGGAATCCTTGGCCAAGGTAGAATGAAATTAGAAAGAGGTTTCTAATTTGCATTATTTGGAGTTGTGCATTTTCTAATTGAAATACATATGATTAAATAAATTAAGACTTGACAGTAAATCCATGTCTTATATTTAATTGGGACATTGTATGGTGGAAGGATTGAATTGTACGGTAACTATTAACTCACAGGTTCTTTTATGATTAATGTTGAAATCTATATTATCTGGAAAGTCGTTGATCGCTAGGGAGGCTTATCCCTATTGTAGAATAAATGTTATTTATTTAAATAGATTATTAGTTTAATTTATTTATTTAAATAAGATTAGAATTGTTCTAATTGATTTATTCGCAACCGGTTTAATATGGAGAACCTAAAGGGTCACACCATAAAAGGAAGAAGAATTATTTAAGAAGAAAATGGCATGATAGTAATAATGCATTAAGTATAATTAATTTAATCTATGATGATAGAATAAATTAAATAGCTTAATGTTTATTATTTAATATTTTAGAAATATTAAATATAAATTAATAAGAGGAGTCTTATTAATATTATTATTATTATTATTATTATTTTAATTCTAAAGGAGTTTAGGAATTAATATAATATCAGTACTCTCTCTCAATCCTAATAAAGATTAGGATATAAATTAATTAAAAGTATTTAATTAATTAATTAAATAAAACCCTATTCTAATTGGATTAGGAGGGTTAACCTAATATCTATATAAGAGAGTCTTATATCAGAAATAAGGAACGTGAATTTTTCAAGAGTTGGGAGTACACATATTCTATAGAGATAGAAACAAGGGTTAAGCCAATAACCCATCTTACTGAGTTCTTCATCTTCCTTGGTGGATCACCGTTAGAGGCCAAACATTTGGGTGGCTGACATTGATCAAGGGAGGGAGCCACTAGAGAGGAATCAAAGGAATCAAAGGAGTAGAACTTGTACCTGAGGAAGCTTGTATCTTCAAAGGTATAATTCTGTTTTTCTCCTTCTTCATTCACTGATAATTGATGCACAAGAATGATCATGGTAATGGGTTTGTATAAATTTTAAAAACCTAGTTTTTTACGCTTCCGCCTTATTTATGTGGTTTGATTGCATGATTGCGTTACGTACAAACCCAACAAAAGGCACATAGAGGGGCAGAGATGACATTAGCTTGGACATTAACAAACCCTAACTTTGGAAGATCACACGTTGGAGAATTGACGCGAGGCTTAAGGCACGAAGAAAGCAAGTCGAGATTGGAGAAGAGTAGCACAAAACTTTCAGATTTTATTCTCTTTCTTCATCTATTCTTTGTATTCAGGATGCTAGTAACTTTATGGATGATAGTTCTTTATTTATCTAGGATGAACTAATTTACTGTTTAAGTCTACAATGGAGCTTTTGTGTAACTGAGAATTGACATGCTTCCATATTAGTTTATTAAGACTATTTCCAGTTACTATGGTTTATGCTTAATGATATTATTGCTTGATCACCAATTACTTGTTATTCCATATGAATTCGAGAGATGAAAATGGGATTAGAACTGATCATAGTAACGTATGTTTGTGATTTTTACGGCAAGTTGGGATTCATAATTCGTGTGTAGGATAGAGATATCTATACATCATACGTAGTCTAATGAGAATCTGAACTAAAAGCTTTTTTAATTGTAATTCAAATAGAGATATAGTGAGTTGGTTAATTAAGGTGTCTTACTTAATTCTATCAGTTGTGGATTTGAGTTGGTATAGGTATAATTTATTGAGAGATAGTTATATTTACTATTATGCTCTTGGTTAGTAATTTAGAAATGTTGATTTGAATTAAACGAAAGTGTGTCATTCGAAGTGAAACAATAAGTGAAGTTATAGTCTTAATTCTTCGAAAACTTGTCAAATTCCTAGATAGTGTTAGTTATAGTTAAATTGGTAGTTTTTCATAAATATCATCACTTGATCATTGGTTTAATTAATCTGAGATAATATAAAATTTGTAATTGTTAGGATAAATTGTAGTTATTTTCTTCGTGGGAATGATACTTTACTTCCACTCTATTATTTGTTGACCACGTCTACTTGCGTGTTGTGCATATTAGATTTTACCCAACAAGTACCATGTTGGTAGAGGCTCCCAGATAAGTTTCTGGTATGATCCTTGGTTGCACCATACTTCCATCAATCTCAGTCATACATTGTTATCCAATTTAGGTCTGCCACAAAATGCACTTGTATGTGATATCCTGCAGAACTAAGTCTGGAACTTCCCATCTTGCTATCATCATGAAGCCATCATGCTGATAAGACAGATTAAATCTCTTCCTTCCCCAGCTAATAGTAATGATTTCACAACTTGGAATAATATGGACATCTGATCCATTAAAACATCAGCCATATGGGACAACATTCGCATTTGTATATCACAGGTTAGCTGACATAAGATTCTATGGAATAAAATCTATGTCCTTCGATACTATTTGTCTAGGTTTGCAAAGGAAGCTTCCCATAAATGACATTACCAAATTCTACTCAAATGGCAGACCTACTATATGCATGTTATGTCATAAACAGCTTGAGACTTTTGAACATCTATTCTTTCTTTGTGATTACTCATCAACCGCCTTATCTACTACTTTTAATTTAGGTAGCTGGAAACATTTCCTTATGATTGGTTTGATCTTATTGACTCCATTTCTCAGTATCAGGGAAGGAAGCTCTAGAAATACATTCTATATTTATCATTAGCTGCTACTTTTTATAAAATCTTGGAAGCTCGGAATATAGCACTTCACCGGAATAAACTCATCCCTCCAGACAACTTGCAACTAACACTATTCATATCATCAAGTCCAGATTATCACAATCTACCATGTTTAAGGCTGCAAATACCTATCAATCATATTGTATTTTATTACTTTAATTTGTATTCTGTGTTATCACTTTTGCTATAGCTAGTTCATCTTTTGCTGTATAGATGACCCAGCTATAGATCAGGGGTATGCCCTTGTGCCTATGTACATTTGGTTTCTTATCAATAATACTAAACTAATTTAGCAAAAAAAAAAACCAAACTACCAGGGAGAATGCTGGAAAGGGCGCTGTACCTGTTATAACTTTGGCCAAGAGGTACACATTTGACCCAACTGCCCAAAGCCAAAGAAGATCAAGGGATGTTTCGCTTGTGGCTCAACCGAGCATCAAATCAAGGACTGTCCAAAGAAGGTGAGAAGCGGAGGAAGCGGCCAAAAAGGGGGAGGCAGCAAACTGATGATTGGCGGACCAACGTAATCCAACCACCCAACTGCCAGAACCTTTAACATGACTGTCCAAGTCGCAGTAGCTGCCAAGGACGTGGTGTCAGATATTATCCCAATCAATAATATAAATGCTTATGTATTATTTGATTCGGATGCTACCCGTTCATTTGTGTCTGAGGAATTTGCTAGTCGATTAAACTTACCCCGAGAACGATTAGGAAATCTTTTTAACATAGATGTTGCGAATAAAGAAGTAATCCCCGTAGAATTCATTTACCGAAATTATCACGCAAACATTAGAGATCACAAACTAAGTGTAGACTTGATTCTAATTAGATTGGGAGAATTTGACGTGATACTGGGAATGGATTGGTTGTACAACCATGCTGTGATAATTGACTGTCAGAACAAAAGTTTGAACCTTCAGACTCCGAATCAGTCTAAGGTGGTATTTTATAGGAGATCATCGCTTAAGAAATCATGTTGTCTTACGATGATGCAGGGCAAGAAATTATTAAGAAAAGGATGCGTAGGTTATGTAGCTTACATTATAGATACTCAAAAAAAGGGAGTAGAAATAAAGGATATATCTATAGTGAGAGAATTCCAAGACGTATTTCTGAACGATCTGCCTGGTCTTCTGCCAGACAGAGAAATTGAATTCGTAATAGACTTAGCACCAGGAACTGCACTAATTTTGAAAGCTCCATATCGTATGGCGCTAGTAGAAACGAAGGAATTTATGATACAATTACAAGAATTGCTATATAAGGGTTATATACGGCCGAGTGTGTCTCCTTGGGGAGCACCAGTGTTGTTTGTTAAGAAGAAGGAAGGATCGATGAGGCTTTGTATCGATTATCGAGAATTGAACAGAGTAACGATCAAGAAATGATATCCATTACCGAGGATAGGAGACCTTTTCAACCAATTAAAAGGAGCGAAGTGTTTCTCGAAGATAGACCTACGAATAGGTTATCAGTAGTTGAAGGTACGGAAGGAGGACATACTAAAGACGGCGTCAAGAACCCGTTATGGGCACTACGAGTTTTTGGTAATGTCATTCGAATTAACTAATGCTCCGGCAGCATTAGTGGACTTGATGAACCGAGTTTTCAAGCCAACGAGTCAAAGCAAAGCACATTACGATGGGAGCAAAGCAGAGCACCAAAGGCCAAGTGGTCTACTTCAACCATTGGAGATACCAGAATGGAAATAGGAGCACATTACGATGGACTTCGTAGTGGGACTTTCAGTCACTTAGAATGCCGCCGTGCGAAGCTCTTTATCATGCGAGTATCGGTATGCCACCGTACGAAGCTCTTTACGGGAGAAAATATAGAATGCCGTTATGTTGGGACGAAGTCAGAGAACGACGAATTTTGGGACCGAAATTAGTGCAACAAACAGCAGATGTGGTGACAACAATAAGAGCCAGATTGGTAGTAGCTTAAGATCGCCAGAAAAAGTACGCAGATTTGCATCGTGAAAACCGAGACTTTGAAGTCGGTAGTTTCATATTTTTAAAAGTATCTCCCTGTAAAGGAAAGATATGATTCGGTAAAAAGGAAAAATTGAGTCTGAGGTTCATAGGACCATTTGAGGTGTTGAAGCGAGTGGGCGAAGTGGCATACAAAGTAGTCTTACCACCCGAGCTGGAACACATCCACAACGTGTTTCATATTTCTTTGTTGCGTTTATACAAGCCCGACTATAAGCATATGATGTAACAACCCCAAAATTCATACAATACAACTCTCGACATCGGTCGTTAACAATACATCCTTATTCAGACTTTACATCATTAATCAATGATACAATCACTACAAATACGAAATATTTAAAACTTTTATATTATTCCTTCTTTATTATCCCTGAATCTCAACCTTTACCATTACATAACTTTGATTCAACCTTGTTACATGAATCGCTTCGTCAGAGTTATTATAAACTAAAACTTATAACCACGTTCAATAACCCTTATACATCTGGTAAAATTTAAACTTTACAACTCAACATCTGTTAACCATCATACATTATCAAATACATTATCTGAAACCTTAAACAGGGTCCAAAATAATAACAATTCAGCCAAAGTATATAAATCTTCATGCATTACATCTGATTCATTTCTTTCAAGTAGCATATAGCGTTACCTTGAATCCTTAACCTGCAAAATGATTATTTGCAAGAATGAACTCGACAACTCAGCAAGATCTAACAGCTTTTATGCATCACATAGCACATAAATATATGCTCAACATACATCTCATAATAATTAAAGTAACATGGCATGCATGCTTTACATCACATAACAAATATAAAGATTGAGTTCCTTACTCAATCAACATTCTTTAATCAATTAATGTAGTCATAAATTGACTTTAACATTTCATGCTTACAACATATATACAATATATCATGCTCTTTGCAAAATAATTTAAAACAGTTCATCATCAAGTGCACGTAGAAAATAGGAACTGAAAGACTTGCCTTGATCGTTGTTTACCAATAACAGTTTAACAGCTTACAGATATCTGCACTTCACGTGCCCTACACAATTATATAATCATGCACGTCAACTATTTGTCACATAGCAAAGCATATTAGTTGTAATGTAAACTTTACTCTACATCTCATAAACCTTCCTATTATCTATACACAATGTTCAATTTGATTGTAATTCATTCAAGTGTTTAAGTCCTGCTAGGACTACCTATTGGTTTTATATTAACCACATTCCATATATAATAATGTTCGTTTCATTAGAATCGAAACAATATTTAAGTGTATTACTACATTACACGGCGTTTTGACGTTTATACGTCACACGCCTAACTCGCCTCTTTCGCATGTGTTTTGCATGCTCCTATATTGGGTTACATTACTCCATAATGTTTCACTCTTATAAAAAACATAATATTAAACAAGGTCATACACACTCGTTACGGTGTTGAGATGCTTGCACGTCCGTACGCCAAACTTGCCTATTCGAACGCCCAAACGACACGCATTTGCGCACGCTTAGCACGCCCAACCGAATTGTCTAATACTCAAGGGTTAATGCTAAGTATCATTATAATACCTAATAGTCATGTTATGGAAGTTAGAATATCATTTTACATGGTCGGGAGCATTACATGTGCATATGTGCATGCCCGACGCCCCCTGATTGCCTCCAAAACACATTAGTCCCAAAAATGATGATTTTCACCCTAGCTAAAGACCTCAAATTGAAAAACTTAAAGAACAAACGTTTTAGGTCTACTCGTGCTCGTTCCGGATCATCTTGAATCACCTCAATCCGAGTCAGTATAAAAACGTTATGGCCGTTTTACCACAGGAGGTCAAAACAGACCCAGACTGACTTTTTCTCCCGGCGCAGCTGCGCCCCAAATAGCCTTGAGGGCAGCGCAGCTGCGCCACTGGCAGCGTGCTACACGAAATTTTCCTCCAGTTTGCTGTTCTGACGAATTTTCTAACCCTTTCCTCCTTCCAATCGTCATAAATCAAGCTATACACATCCGATTGAGTCCGTTTTCAACTCTATGGATTCGTGAAACACTGAACTACTTATCTACATAACAATTATAACACTTTAAAAATATTAAAAATTCCTTTTAAGGGTTCTAATTCAGTGTTCATGCTAATTTTTCATATTTTACATATATTTAGCGAATTCATTCACTACAAATTCATTTTACATCCGTTTTGACTCGTTAAACTTGGTTTGTTTTCGTTTTTTCGAGTCCTATCATAATACATCATCAATTTAAGGTTATATACATGATCTAACCATCAATTTAAGCCTTAAAATAGACTAAAATACATATACTAAGCCATAACCCAAATTTCTTCATCTTCCAACACATCTTTATGAATTTGATTTCTTAAAAATCACTTTTATATGATATAAAACATATTAAACATATCCATTAACATCTATAACCATTTCCTTAATGAATTAATCGTAGAAATCCAACTTTTCAAGGAATACTCAAGAAAATAAAACTAAGAACTCAAAGCTAGATTATTACCTTTGATTCTTGTTTAGATTATCTAAATGATTAGAGCAACATTGGTTGAATCATCTTCCTTCTTTGATTTTACAAAACATCTTCTCAATTTTTCCTCTAGGCTCTCTCTTCTTCTCTGTTCTTCTTCTTCTTAGCCTTAGGAATATTTTTACGTGAATAAAACTGACAAAGCCTTAATAATATTTTTAACGCATCAATTAAAATACAAATAGCTGTTTAAAATACCAAAGGTCATAAGACATTGTTTGGCTAACATCAAATAACACATTTCTAATTTATTATTATAATTCTCTTATTATAAGGCCCATTTGTCACACCTTTATTTTATTGTTAAACTATTTAGCCTCATTAAGTAATTATGCAATTATAACATGTATAATTACTACACTATAAATTATGAAATTACCTTTGTAACTAAAATAAACATCTCTATTAGAATAAATATTTCCATTAAAATAGTTAATATTTATTCCCTTTATTTTAATTAACTCACATGAATTATATAATTATTTAATTCCTTTTCTCGCATAAATTATCTCAATACAATTTATTTAATCCATACATCTAATCACTACTTAAATATTAATCAATTTATTTAATACCATCATACTTAAATAAATTATTCCATATTAATTTTCACTAAATATTTATTTTATTCATTAATCCTAACACCAATATTTATTTATAATTATATTGGTTCTTCTTATTCTCATACCCATTTACATTCACTTGGCTAAATATAATATATTAAGCCATTACATAAACGTATTACTCTTACATGTAATACATTACCTTCATATTTTATTAAAACAATTATATTTATATTAATTCACTATTTTAATTAAGTGAATTACTCTCATTATTTATGAAATTTAATTCATAACAATTATAGTGCCAACAAGGCATAATAATCAAATTATATTATTCAATAATATAACTTCCAACTTAATTAACTTAATTCACTTTTTAAACAATTTCGTTTTCCTTCTTTAATAGTTAAAATAAATTAACTACTAAACCTCATTCCTCCAACCTATGAATATATATATATATATATATATATATATATATATTCTATATTCACACCACAAGGCTTCGGAATAGCTTTAGCCTTTAGTCCTTTAAGATTAGGAGAACTATTATAACATTATGATAATGTATTAAGTGATGATTAAATTACGTTTAAGTTATGCTTTAAATTTAATTATTTAAATGATGTAGTAACGATCACGAGACCTTGGGACAAGAATATTTATGTTATAACAATGTAAATATTCTATTATTCCGTTGCATGAGATTTTAATATGTTATTAGAATTTGATTATGATGCACCAAATTCGAGATATGAGTATCTGAATTTGGGGGCGTCACAGGTTGGTATCAGAGCGTTAGGTTATAAACCTTAGGAGCAAAAGTCCTTAGACTATAACCTTAGAAAAACTTTGAAGATAGAAGGAGATTAAACTTATGTAGAGTTTTCCTAGAGACTTAGTGTGTTATAAAATATAGTTTCATTCTATACAATGAACTTATGTTTTATTTAACATTCTAATAGAGTTTGTTGATTGTTGTCTTATGTTTGTGGTTTTAGGATAACAGACTTGGGAGTACCTAGTACAGTAGTAGAGGAGGAGCCACGTGATATATTCGTAGCGTATGAGGCTCCTTTGGTAGCCGAACCTGTGCAGGCAGTAGCACCATCCGAGTTTGACAACGAGAATGAGATAGAGGTGGAGTCGGATCCTGAGGAGGAACCCATGGAGGACGAACCCTTGGAAGATTTTGACGAGGCTACGATCGAGGATGGGATGTTAGGAGAATATGAGGAGCTGATCTTGGAGTTAGACTGCCGAGTTCAGGAGCTAGAGGTTGAGGCTTAGAAGAGAGAGACTGAGTTATAGAAACTGAGAGAAGAATACCACTAGAGGAAGTTGGTGATGCAAGATATGGAGGTGGAGACTGCTTCTCGCAAGGAAGCAGGAATTTAGATGGGAAGTCTTTTCCACCGTTCTATATCTATGAATGTGGACTTGGTAGGAAAACTGGAGGAGTTTGAGCAGAGAGAGTTGAGTGAGAAAGCTGGGAAGGAGGCTCTCCTCACTCAGCTTGAGCTAGAAGTGATGAAGAAGATCCACTTTGAGGAGAAGTGAGAAGGAGCTAATGATAGGCAGAAGATTTAGAGAAAAAGGTGAGATGCAAGAAGAGGAAGATGAAGAAGATGAGCTATATTTTTCGCACAACGATAGAGAGAGTGATTGATGGTGTATACCACTACCCGACGGAGCAGGGATAGACCCGACACACCATGAGCAGGGATTTGATGGCACACATATCACATGTGGAGTAAAAAAGCGCCGTGGAGCGCGGGATGTTAGGATGAGACCCATTAGTCTAGTAGTAGTAGTAGTAGTTATTTTTATGTGAAGTATATATGCAATGTAATCCTAATCTTTTGTATAAGATATGGGATAGTTGTGTAAACCCCGAGTAGGCCTATGTTAGAGGGGTAGTATGATAGTGTTTCCCCATCTTTTATGATATTAGGGGATAGATGTTGACATTTATAGAAGTATGCTATGAATGATCATATCAATGTAATGATTTGGCATATAAATATAAATGTTCTTATTTCAGAAAATGATTTATAAAATGCTATTCCTTTTGCATTAAAGAAATACTTAAGTAATATAATTAGATAATAGGAATGAAATTTTGTGATGCAGATAATGGTGCCCAGACGTAGACTAACTGCACCAGAGGAGTCGGTTAACAATGAGAGGGAGCAAGTAGATCCTATACAATGACTAGTTGACTTGTTAGGAGAAGCCCTTCGGGGAAGGAACAATGAACCCGTTCACCCCAATCCTCAAGCAGCTCCAGTTATAAAATTTAAAGACTTTAGGAGCGTAGGACCTCCGGAATTTGAGGGTACTACAGATCCTATCGTGGCGCAAACATGGATAAAGGAGATGGAGAAAGCCTTCACCATTGCTCATGTGGGCGAGGATCAGAAGACCGTGTTCGCTACATACAGGATGAAGGGTGAAGCAAATTACTGGTGGAAGGCCAATCAACAAAGGGTGGGAGAAGGGACTATAACATGGGATAGGTTTAAGACTCTGTTCTTCGAGAATTACTTCCCGAAGAGCATGAAGAATAGGATGGAGGTGAAGTTCCTAGAACTTAAGCAAGGGGAAATGACGGTGGCGCAATATACGGTTAAGTTCAACGAGCTCGCCCGATTTGCAGCACACCAGGTAGGGGACGAAGAAAGGAAAGCCAGACACTTCGAATAAGGACTGAAACCTTAATTGTTCAACAAGGTGTCAGTTCTCCAAATCGACTCATTTGCCACGCTGTTGGAAAAGGCCATCATTGCAGAGGGAGGTAGTGAGGCCTTGAGTCAGTATAACAAAGAAAAGAGGAGTAAGAACACTTGAGGAGAAAGCCGTGGAGGAAGTAGCAGCGGAGGAAGCAACCTTGGGAAGAGGAAATGGGATAATAACAACAACAACAATAACAATCAGTCGAGAAGCTTTTATGGAGGGTTTAAAAAGAGAGTTGAGGGATGCTCGAGGTGTGGAAAGAACCACCAGGGAGAATGATGGAAGGGGCGCAGTACTTGTTATAACTGTGGCCAAGAAGGACACATTTCACCCAAATGCCCAAAGCCAAAAACGATCAAGGGATGTTTCGCTTGTGGCTCAACCGAGCATCAAATTAAGGACTGTCCAAAGAAAGGGAGCAGCAGAGGAAGCGGCCAACAAGGGGGAGGCAGCAAACTGAAGATTACCGGACCAACGCAATCCAACCACCCAACCGCTAGAACCTTTAACATGACTGTCCAAGACGCAGTAGATACAAAGGACGCGGTGTCAGGTATTATCCCAATCAATAATATAAATATTTATGTATTATTTGATTCGAGTGCTACCTGTTCATTTGTGTTTGAAGAATTTACTAGTCGATTAAACTTACCCCGAGAACGATTAGGAAATCTTTTGAACATAGAAGTTGCGAATAAGGAAGTAATCCCCGTAGAATTCATTTACCGAAATTATCACGCAAACATTAGAGATCACGAACTAAGTGTAGACTTGATTCCGATTAAATTGGGAGAATTTGACGTGATACTGGGAATTGATTGGTTGTACAACCATGCTACGATAATTGATTGTCAAAATAAAAGTGTGAACCTTTAGACTCTGAATCAGTCTAAGTGTTATTTTATGGTAGCTCATTGCTTAAGAAATCATGTTATCTTACGATGATGCAGAGCAAGAAATTGTTAAGAAAAGGATGCGTATGTTACTTAGCTTACATTGTAGATACTCAGAAAAAAGGAGTAAAAATAAATGATATATTCGTAGTGAGAGAATTCCAAGATGTATTTCTGAACGATCATCCTGGTCTTCCGCCAGACAGAGAAATCGAATTCGTAATAGACTTAGCACCAGGAACTACACCAATTTTGAAAGCTCCATATCGTATGGCGCCAGTAGAAATGAAGGAATTGATGATACAATTGCAAGAATTGCTAGATAAGGGTTACATACAGCCGAGTGTGTCTCCTTGGGGAGCACCAGTATTGTTTGTTAAGAAGAAGGACGGATCGATGAGGCTCTATATCGATTATCGAGAATTGAACAGAGTAACGATCAAGAAAAGATATCCGTTACTGAGGATAGACGACCTTTTCAACCAATTAAAAGGAGCGAAGTGTTTCTCGAAGATAGACCTACGAACGGGTTATCACCAGTTGAAGGTACGAAAGGAGGACATACCAAAGACGGCGTTCCGAACCCGTTATGGGCATTACGAGTTTTTGGTAATGTCATTCGTATTGACTAATGCTCTGATAGTATTCATGGACTTGATAAACCGAGTTTTCAAGCCATACTTGGATAAATTCGTAGTAGTTTTCATCGACGACATCTTGATTTACTCAAAGACCAAGGAAGAGTATGCCGAACATCTGAAGATAGTTATGGAAGCGCTAAGGAGAGAGAAGATGTATGCGATATTTTCAAAATATGAATTTTAGATGGAGAAGGTTCAATTCTTAGCACACATGGTAAACCAAGATGGAGTTTTAGTGGACCCTGCAAAGGTGGAGGCAGTAAGTAATTGGGAACAACTGAAGACGCCAACGGAGGTAAGAAGTTTCTTAGGGTTAGTTGGGTACTATCGAAGATTTATCCAAGATTTTTCTAAGATAGCAACCCCATTGACCAATCTCACAAGGAAGACGGTAAAGTTTGTATGGTCAGAGAAATGCGAGGAAAGTTTTCAGGAGTTAAAGAAGAGATTAAGCGAGGCGCCTGTATTATCATTACCAGACGATGCGTGAGGTTTCGTGGTGTATAGTGATGCATCGCACAACAGACTTGGATGTGTGATAATGCAACATGGCAAGTCATTGCATATGCATCACGACAATTGAAGGATTACGAAAAACGATACCCTACTCATGACTTAGAGTTAGCGGCGGTAGTTTTTGCGTTAAAGATATGGAGACACTATCTATACGGAGAGAAATGTGAGATATACACGGACCACAAGAGTCTGAAATATATCTTCACACAGAAGGAGTTAAATATGCGACAGAAGAGGTGGTTGGAATTGATCAAGGATTATGACTGCGAGATTCTTTATCACTCAGGAAAGGGGAACGTAGTTGCCGACACACTAAGCAGAAAAGGAAGAGATAAATTGTTCCAATAGACAACTCAGGGGGAGTTAATAAGAGAAATAGAGAAATTGGAAATAGAAGTGAAAGGACCTGGAAGGTTTGAAGAAAAATTATTTGTAATAGAAGCTCGTTCAACATTATTGGATAGAGTAAACGAATCACAGGAGAAGAATGAAGAATGCAAAAAGATAAGAAAAAGAATAGTCAAAAATGAAGAAGAGAAGTTCAAGATAGATGGAGACGTTATATTGATATTCGAAGGACGAGTATGGGTGCCAACTGTAACTGAACTGAGAGAGGAAAAATGTATATTGATATTCGAAGCACACAATACGACGTATTCTGTTCATTTAGGAGGCACAAAAATGTATCGAGATCTTCGACAACACTTTTGGTGGCCCAATCAGAAACGGGAAGTCGCAGAGTGCGTCAGTAGATGTCTCACTTGTCAACGAGTCAAAGCCGAGCACCAAAGGCCTAGTGGTCTACTTCAACCATTGGAAATACCAGAATGAAAATGGGAGCATATTACGATGGACTTAGTAATGGGACTTCCAGTCACTCAGAAAGGATAAGATGCCATCTGAGTTATCGTGGATCGACTAATGAAAATTGCTCATTTTCTACCGATTAAGATCCGATATAATTTAAATCAGTTAGCAAGTTTATACGTAAAGGAAATCGTTTCACGATATGGAGTGCCGGTGTCAATTATTTCTGATCAGGATCCGCGCTTCACGTAAAATTTTTGGAAGAGCTTACAAGAAAGAATGAGAAAACAGTTAAGATTAAGTACTACTTATCATCCTCAGACAGACGGACAGAGTGAACGAACAATACAATCGCTAGAGGACATGCTTAGAACTTGCGTGATGGACTTCAGAGGGAATTGGGATGATCACCTACCCCTAGTGGAATTTGCTTACAACAATAGTTATCATGCGAGTATCAGTATGCCACCGTACGAAGCTCTTTACGGGAGAAAATGTAGAACGCCATTATGTTGGGACGAAGTAGGAGAACGACGAATTTTGGGATCGAAATTAGTGCAACAAATAGCAGATGTTGTGACAACAATAAGAGCCAGATTGGTAGCAGCTCAAGATCGCCAGAAAAAGTACGCAGATTTGCATCGTCAAGGCCTAGACTTTGAAGTCGGTAGTTTCGTATTTTTGAAAGTATCTCCTTGAAAAGGAAAGATACGATTCGGTAAAAAAGAAAAAATTGAGTCCGAGGTTCATAGGACCATTTGAGGTGTTGAAGCCAGTGGGCGAAGTGGCATACAAAGTAGCCTTACCACTCGAACTGAAACACATCCACAACGTGTTTCATATTTTTGTGTTGCGTCCATACAAGCCCGACTATAAGCACGTGATCTCCTATGAGCCCATTCAAGTGGAGAAGAATCTGGCGTACGAAGAAATTCCTGTCCAAATACTAGATAGGAAAGAACAGACATTAAGAAATATAGTTATATCTTCTGTAAAGGTAGTTTGGCGAAACCACGATGCCGAGGAGGCCACGTGAGAATTAAAAGATAAGATGAGGAGAGACTATCCCCATCTTTTTGTGTAACCTTGTACCAATTCCGAGGATGGAATTTTTATAAGGGGGAGGATGTAATACTCGTGAATTTTATAAATAATATTAATATTGATATTAATAAATGAGTGAATATTTATTCTAATATAAATAGTTATGTGGCATGAGATGGGATAACTCAATTATATTAAATTAAATTTATGATAATTGAGAAAATGTGGAGAATTTAAGATAAGCCTATGAAATGCCTTGTGTGGCACAATGATGGACTTAGTTACGGTTTAAATAAATTAAAGAAGGAATAATTTAAATAAGTGAAGAATTAATAATATTGTATTCTTTAATTAATTGTTGTTACGAGTAATAGCATCTTAATGTGTAAATGGTATAATAGACTAATATTTATTATTATTAAATTATTGCTATGTACAAAAATGTTGTAGACACTCAAAATTTTTCATTCTTGTTATAGACGCTCAGAAAATTTCTGTTCCTGTTACTAACCCTGTAGGAGGGTAAAATCGTCTTTTCAACCCCGGTATCAATACCGGGATGCCAGTTTAACCCTGGTCTCAATATCGAGACGTCAGATCAACCCCGGTCTCAATACCGGGATGTCAACTCAGCCCCGGTCTCAATACCGGGATGTCAGTTCAACCCCAATTTCAATATCGGGATGTCAACTCAACCCCAGTCTCAAGACCAGGATGCCAACTCAACCCCGGTCTTAATACCAGAATGTCAACTTAGCCCCAGTCTCAATACCGGGATGCCAGTTCAACCCCGGTCTCAATACCGGGATGTCAACTCAACCCCGGTCTCAATATCGGGATGCCAACTCAGCCACGGTCTCAATACCGGGATGTCAACTCAGCCACGGTCTCAATACAGGGATGTCAGCTCAGCCCCGGTCTTAATATCGAGATGTCAACTTAGCCCGGTCTCAATATCGGGATGCCAGGTCAACCCCGGTCACATCCCGGGAAGTACATGTAAAACTTGGTCACAACCCAGTAGGTACAATTCAACCCCGGTCACAACCCGGGAGATATAGGTCAACCCCAGTCACAATCCGGGAGGTACAGGTCAACCCCGGTCTTAACCCGGGAGGTACAGGTCAACCATGGTCACAACCCGGGAGGTACAGGTCAACCCCGGTCACAACCCTGGAGGTACAGGTCAACCCCGATCACAACCCGGGAGGTATAGGTCAACCCCGGTCGCAACCTGGGAGGTACAGGTCAACCTCGGTCACATCCCGGGAAGTACAGTTCAACCCCGACCACAACCTGGGAGGTACAATTCAACCCCGATCACAACTCGGGAGGTACAGGTCAACCCCAGTCATAACCCGGGAGATACAGGAGCCTTAGAGGCAACCCTGGGAAGCCATATCAACCTTCGGAGATAACCCCGAAGCATCACAGCAACCACAGAGATAACTCTAGGAAGGCTAAAGAAACCTTGAAGATAACCCTGAGGACAAACAGAATCGGATGGGTTCAAAACCTCTGAGATAACCCCGAGAAGACAGTCGAAGACCATGCCAGTACAGGAGACAACCCTGGAGGGGAAAAATAGTTATTTTACCAACTTGAAGCCAATCCAATCAAAACCAAGCTGAATTAATTCCATCAAGGCCAGAAAGAGCTATAACATTGATCCTCAGTTAAAACAGCACAAGATATCTCAACGAACAAACTGCAAAGAATCGAAGACCTGGTTATGAACCTGTCTTCTTGGACTCAGAAAATGTTTAGTTACATGTCATTGTAATTCTCTCGGCGAGGGCTTTTCGAAAAGGTATAGCACTCCTCAAACGGACGCTCCGACCAAAAGTTAGAAAGTTTTAAATATGACCTCTCGTTGCTCGGAGTGAACGTACTTCGAGGTGATGGGACCCACCACTCGGGGCCTGCCATGTGGAGCCGCAGGTAGACCCGCGACTGTCGCGGGTAGGTCCGCTTCCATCGGGTCTATATATACAAGTGCACCCCCAGCCATTTAGAGAAAGAAAAAAAATAGGAAAACGCTCTGAAACTCCGCCCATTTCTTTTCCTAGCCCGACTTCTAGTACTCCAAACCCAGATTTTATCACTCTAATACATAGGTATACTCATATACTACCACATATCAAAAATTGAGCGATGGAAACGCCTGTTTGAAGCCTACGATTTGGCAAAAAGCCCGTGTAGCAGTCCATTGTGAGTATTTTTACGATCAGGAAGTTCTTACTACTTGATTGCGCATTTATACACTTGCACGTTAAGTTTATTTTTCTGATTATGCCCGGAACTAAGTTCTGTGACTGTTTTTATTTATATTTTCGTACATTTTTGTACATTTATACGTTTTCTGGCCTCTGCACAGCCCGGATCGACGATTCGCGGCTTTTATAAACTTTCATATACACACACACATGTATATATGCCCTTTTCTGGACTGGGTTATCTTCATAGTCTCGTTTTGGCTTTTTTATGTATATTTTTAACTGTATATATACTAACTTTTCAATTCTGTCAAGCTCGGATGTCAAATCTATGGCAGTTTACCGCTTTTATATATATATAAATTTTTCTAACTTATTTGGGCCTGGATTTTAACTTTGTGGCCTTTTTATTGCTTTGATATATATTTTTTAACTATATATATTAACATTTATTCTAGTTTGGTCGGGATCATTTCGTGGCCTTTTTACCGCTTTTATAAATATATATATATATTTTTTCATTTCTGTCCAGACATAGGATTGCAAATTTGTCGCCTTTTACAGCTTTTATATATATATATATATATATATATATATATTTTTACATTCAGTCAAGCCTGGATCATTCTGTGGCTTTTATTGCTTTTATATATATATATATATATATTTACATTCAGTCAAGCCTGGATCATTCTGTGGCTTTTACAACTTTTATATATATATATATATATATATATATATATATATTTACATTCTGTCCAGCCTGGATCACTCCATGCTTTTACAGCTTTTATAAATATATATATATATATATATATATATATTCATTCTAGTCCGGGCATAGAAATCCGTCGCCCTTTATTGCTTTTATATATATATATATATATATATTTCTATTCTGTCAAGCTTGGATTACTCCGTGGCATTTTACAGCTTTTATAAATATATATATTTACATTCCAGTCCGGGCATCGAAGTAAAAACTCATCGCCCTTTACAACTTTCGTATATATATAACTATATATATATATATATATATATTATTCATTGTGATTAAATTTCTGCTGTAAATATTCATTTGATATGAATTGGCATTGACATCTCTTTGGGCGAACCAGGTTTCTTTAAATCTTGCCAATTCTATCTTTTAAACGGTTCAAAATAGGTCCAACCGGAACCGGAAAGCTAGAATGGCTAAGATTTATTTAACTCTAGCTTTCTTTCTAGTTTTATTCATTAGAAAGCAACCTCGCGACCCTTAGATCGCTATCTATTGGGAACAAGAAGCTTTGGCTACACGCATGCCAGGATTTGACTGATGAATCCTTAGTTTTTGCGTTGTCTGGATGTAAATATCCATTTTCTGTAAATATCTGTTATGTACAGGTTTTCTTGGCTTCCCATTGTGAGCCTAGGAATCGTGGGATTCATGATCAAACTGATCAGAATTTGATTCCCACGATGGACAAACTCCACTTTACAAATGTACCCTGCCAGTTTTTCTGTAAAAATATACATCCGAAAGACCTTAAAATGGTTATCCGAGTTTAAGGTCTCAAACATAATGAAATATGGTTTGTCATGCCAGAGTCACTCCGATGGCTGTCATGCCCATGAGAAGACCGACACTTGTATATATTTTGTGGTCAAGGATGCTTCGCAGCCCAACAATCACCATTCAATTTGAGCCAAAAGGCTAAAAAGATAAAATGAAAGTATCAACAGGCTTTTATTCCTATGAGAGCGTAGGGGTTTGAAAACCACCTTTCGAAACATCATTTTTATATCTTATCTAAAAATGGAATTTTTCAAATCAAATCAAACCCTTTGTATATAGGTTCAACGAAGCAGGAATTACTTTCAAATCAAATCCAACGTAGGCTCAATTACTTCCAGCATTCATACACACACATTGCAAATAAAAAAAAGGAAATATTGAAAAGATGTGGTACCGTGTTTTCACAGGAGTTGTGGGGTGCCTAACACCTTTCCCACACTTAACCAAGCCCTCGAACTTAGAACTTCAGTTTTAAAGATCAAGTTTCGACAGTGTCCAACAATTGGGCCTACTTCAAACAAAACTCGGTTGAGTTAGTACAACTATTTCAAATCTACCAACTGGCGACTCTATAAAACGTTCAAATCGTCGACAAGATACATGTTGGCATTTTCCTAAAAAATCTTCACCTTTCCTTAAACAAACAGATAAAATAAGGGTAGAAGAAAAAAAAATTTAGGAAGAGAGAAAGATTCGAATCCAACTCGACCGGCAATTTTTTCCCGACGTCAACAAATGCGTAATGTGTGATCATATATAAAGTGGCTACATCTATTTAAAATAAAATAGGGTGTGACATTACAAGGTGATTATATAATATATGAAACTATATGGTAAAATTAGAAGAATCATATAATTTTATTAAAGTTACATAAAGGAGCTTATGTGACAACATGATGTGTGGTGAGTAAATTATATGTGTACTTAAATGTTATGAGAGATATTAAATTAGAATAAATAAATATTTATTATTGAATAATTATTTCAATAATTATGTGTAATTGAAATAACAAAGTTTTACAAAAATATGGGTTGATAGTACTCAGCTAAATTATATTACAGTATTATCTAGACTAACCAAATGTACATGGATTATATGAATGTGTATACATACCCCCCAACTTACTACAATGTAATAATATTATCTCATTAAAAGTTCATGTGTACACTCAAAAAGAATTTAAAACCTAAGTATACATGTGTTATTTCACAAATGTTAAGTATTAGGAGGGAGTGTCCCATTCACATGCTTAGACCAATGGCCTATCTCCTTCATTGCCAATTCTCAGCATTGTAGCTAATAATGAGAGGGGGAGTGGCTCAAATAGTAGCAGTGATATGCTATTCCACCAAACCATCAATATCCACCATCTTCTTCTTCTTCCTGCTAAATAAAATTGGTGGACAAAGGCTTGGCATGGTTATTGGATTCTCTATATATAGCAGCCTCCTCTTCTCCATTTCACTTTGCTAAGTTTTCTGCTAAGTTGATATAGAGTGTGAGTATATTGAATTGAGTGAGCAATCTGAAATTTGGGTCAAGGACGTACCAATTTAACTTCACAGATGTAATAATACTATTCTATGCTCTTGATTTCAAGCTTGACAAATTTTTAGAATTATTATGAATTCATTATTAGATTGAATGTGAGTTGATATCTATGGTGTTAGTTAAGTTACATGCATGTTGGAAGACAATGTGATTGTATACAAGCATGCTAAATGAATGATTTCTGAATTAGATTTTGAACTTTGCAAAATTAGAAGCCAGACTGAGTCTGTACCGGAGTGGCGCGGCCGCGCCACTTCCCAGTACAAACCTAGCGCGGGCGCACCGTATGGCAGGCATGAAATCCTACCTTGTGTTTTCTGTTGCTTTCTGTGATGATGAGCATGATAGTGTAACTTGATTTCAGACATGCTACCATAAGTAACTTATAAATGTATGTGAATGTATATAACATGTGATCCAAAGCCTTTGCATGATATGAACTACGTGAGATTACATTCTAAAAGAAACATAACGTTTGAAAATGAAACTTGACATACTTAGTATACTTTGAGTTCTGACCTTGAGCATGCTTATGATAGTAGTGTGCATACAAGCCAATCATGTATGATGATAAAGCACATACTTTGTAAATAATCTTATTTATTTATTAATAAAAGTACTCATTTATTAAAGGCATTTAATTATCTACATGATGCTGTTTTTATAATATGTAAATAACCCATATTTTTAACCAATGCTTTTAGAATCATGATGTTGATTGTAGACACTCGAAATTTTTCTTGCCCCAATACTAACACTGTAGGAGGGCAAAACTGTCAATCAACTCAAATCCGGCCACCAATGCCGGTCCTTCAACTCAAATCCGGCCACCAATGCCGGTCCTTCAACTCAAATCCAACCACCAATGTCGGTAAACTCAAATCCGATCCCCAATATCGGTACTCCAACCAAATCTGATCACCAATATCGGTATACCTAAATCCGATCTCCAATCGAACCATTAATTCATATTCGATCTCCAATCGGACCGTCTATCTAGTTCTGATCTCCAATCGAACTGTCTATCTAGCTTCGATCTCCAATCGAACCGTCTATCCAGCTCCGATCTCCAATTGGACTGTCAATCCAGCTCCGATCTCCAATCGGACCGTCAATCCAGCTCCGATCTCTAATCGGACCGTCAATCCAGCTCCGATCTCTAATCGGACCAACAATCCAGCTTTGATCTCCAATCGGACTGTCAATTCAGATCTGATCTCCAATCGGACCGTCAGTCCAGTTCCGATCTCTAATCGAACGGTCTATCCAGCTCCAATCTCCAATCGAACTGTCAAGCCAGCCCCGATCTCCTATCGGACCATCAGATCAATCCTGATCTCCAATCAGGCCATTAGTTCAAATCCCGATCTCAAATATCGGGTCTTCAAATCAGCCTCGGCAATAACCCGAGAGGTTAATTCAGCTCCGGCAGTAACCCTGAAGATTCTGATCAACCCCGATTTTAACCCGGGAAATCCATTTAACCCCGGCATCAACCCGAAAGGTTACAGGTCAACCTCGACATCAACCGAGGACATGTCAAGTCATCCCAGATCTCAACTCAGGAAGTATAGATCATCCCAGGCATCAATCCGAGAAGTGTAGTTCAGCCCCAGAGAGTACCCTGGGAATCCAGATCAATCAAGGACCACTCCGGGAGGGGTAAAATGGTTATTTTATCAAAATTCAACTGATTCGGTCAAACTCAACCCGAATTGATGCCATCAAAGTCATAATGAACCATAATGATGATCCCGAGTGCCAACGACGCAAGACAGCTCAATAGATAAACTGCGGGGAATCAAACACCTGGTTATGAACCAGTGTTCTTGGATCTGGAAAATATTTTATCCCATGTCATTGCAACACTCTCGACGAGAGCTTTTCGAAAAGGTATTGCACGCCTCAAACGGAGGCTCCGATCAAAAGTTAGAAAGTTTCGACTTTGACTACGCATTGTCCGGAGTGCACGTACTTTGAGAAGACCGAACCCGGCACCACGGGCCCCACCAGTGGAGCCACACTAGGGGAACCGCACCTCTACCTACGGCTGTCCTAGGTAGAGCTGCGACTCTTCCCTCTATAAATAGAGGGGCACCCCCCTCTCATTTTCATAAGCAAGAAACGCAGCGAAGCTCTGCCAGTTCAAATTCTCGACTTTTACACCTCTACCAAACCCAAATATTTTCACTCTAACACATAGATATACCTATATACTACCACATATCAGAAAATAACCGGTAGATTTGGACGTATAGAGACTACGATTTGGTGAAAAGCCTGTATTGTCGTCTATTATTAGTATTTTTACGATCAGGAAGTCAATACTACTACTTTGCACTGTTTTCCACTTGCACACAAAGTTTTATCTTCTAAATATGCCCGGAACTTAGTTCCGTGGCCGTTATCGTCAAAATTTGGTACATTTTTGTACATAAACTCAAAATTTTGCATTTCTACAACTCGAATTGACGATCCGTCAGCTCCAGCAGCTTTAATGCACTAGCACACACGTTCTGGCAACTTCACCGGACTGAGTTATATTCCCAGTCCAAGTTTTGCCCTTTTTTGTATATATTTCACTATATAGATACTAACATTTCCATTCTGTCAAGCCTGGATGTCAAATCCGAGGTAGTTTACCGCTTTGATATATATTTACGCATATTTAAGCGACTTTCACCATAACTGGTTTTCTCACCAGTATTGGTTGACTACAATTCTATCAATATATATATATATATATTTCAATTCAGTCCGAGCACCGGCGTGAAAACCAATCGCCCTTTATATTGTTTTTGCAATCTTCGCCATACTGGGTGCTTTCCCCAGTCACTAGACGACTACTTTTCTGTAAATTTATATTTCTGTTAATATATATATTTATATATTTTTTCAGTCTGGCCTGGACCTTTTTCGTGGCCTTTTTACTGCTTTTGCACACTTCCCCATACTGGGTGCTCTCCCTAGTCACTGGGTGACTACTTTATGTCAATTTCAAACGAAGATCTGAAAACGAAGATCGAAATCCCTTCGAAACTCAAAACGGGAAACTTGCAAAATGAAAATCCCGCAGCACATTAAAAAGGCTAGGTAGCCGTACCTCCACCTGCGGTAGCCTAGGTGGGTCCCACTCCCCCGGGCTCGATTTGATTTGAGTTAAAACGGAGTTTAAACGGGCTGCTGAGTCAAATCTAAAGAGAAATCGCTATTCGATTGAGCGGTTTGGCCAGAAATCCTGTGTTTAAGCAACGTAATCCTGATGGAAAGCAAAACTCCCCAGAGACCCTTCGTATTCATCCCAGAGCCATGTCCGGGGATCAACAAATTAAACTGTGGAAAAACTGCGCAAGAATTGCGTAATACTACCAAAAATGGTCATTTTTCGAAGTTCGGATACTGACCGAAGCAATTTTCAGTCGTTGGGTCAGCCCCAGTGAAGTTCGGGTACTGACCAAAGTAGTTTTCAGCTGTTGGCTCAGTCTTAGCAAAGTTTGGGTACGGACCGAAGCAGTTTTCAGCCGTTGGCTCAGCCTCAGTGAAGTTCGAGTACTGATCGAAGCAATTTTTAGCCGTTGGCTCAACCCTAGTGAAGTTTGGGTACTGATCGAAGAACTTTTCAGCCGTTGGCTCAGCCCCAGCGAAGTTTGGGTATTCACCGAAGTAGTTTTCTGCCGTTAGCTCAACCCCTACGAAGTTCGGGTACTAACCGAAGCACTTTTCAGCTGTTGGCTCAGCCCCAGCGAAGTTTGGGTACTGATCAAAGCAGTTTGCAGCCGTTGGCTCAACCGCAGCAAAGTTCAGGTATTCACCGAAGCAGTTTTTAGCCGTTGGCTCAACCCCAGTGAAGTTCGGGTACTGACCGAAGCACTTTTCACCCATTGGCTCAACCTCAGCGAAGTTCGGGTACTGATCGAAGCAGTTGTCAGCCGTTGGCTCAACCCCAGTAAACTTCGGGTACTGACCGAAGTAGTTTTCAGCCGTTGGCTCAACCCCAGCGAAGTTCGGGTACTGACCGAAGCACTTTTTAGTCATTTGCTCAACCCCAACGAAGTTCGGGTACTGACCGAAGTAGTTTTTAGCCGTTGGCTCAACCCCAGTGAAGGTCGGGTCTGACCGAAGTACTTTTCACCCATTGGCTCAACCTCAGCGAAGTTCGGGTATTGACTGAAGAAATTTTTAGCCGTTGGCTCAACCACAGCGAAGTTATGATACTGACCGAAGAAGTTTCCCCAGCGAAGTTCGTGTACTGACCGAAGCACTTTTCAGTCGTTGGCTCAGCCCCAGCGAAGTTCGGGTACTGACCGAAGCAGTTTGCAGCCGTTGGCTCGGCCCCAACAAAGTTTGGGTACTAACCGAAGCAGTTTTCAGCCGTTGGCTCAGCCCCAGCGAAGTTCGGGTACTCACCAAAGCACTTTTCAGCCGTTGGCTCAGCCCCAGCAAAGTTCGGGTACTGACCGAAGCAGTTTTCAGCCTTGGCTCAGCCCCAGTGAAGTTCGGGGACAGACCAAAGCAGTTTTCAGTCGTTGGCTCAACCCCAGCGAAGTTCGGGTACTGACCGAAGCACTTTTTAGTCGTTGGCTCACCCGCAGCGAAGTTCGGGTACTGACCGAAGCAGTTTTCAGCCGTTGGCTCAACCCCAGCGAAGTTTGGGTACTAACCGAAGCACTTTTTAGCCATTGGCTCAACCCCAGCGAAGTTCGTGTACGGACCAAACCAGTTTGCAGCCGTTGGCTTAACCCCAGCGAAGTTCGGGTACTGACCGAAGCACTTTTCAGCCGTTGGCTCAACCCCAGCGAAGTTCGGGTGCTGACCAAAGCAGTTTTTAGCCGTTGGCTCAACCCCAGCAAACTTCGGGTACTGACCGAAGTAGTTTTCAGCCGTTGGCCCAGCCCGAGCGAAGTTCGGGTAATGACCGAAATAGTTTTCAGCCGTTGGCTCAACCCTAGCGAAGTTCGGGTACTGACCGAAGCAATTTTCTGCAGTTGGCTCAACCCCAGCGAAGTTCGGGTACTAACCAAAGTAGTTTTCAGCCATTGGCTCAGCCCCAGCGAAGTTCGGGTACTAACCGAAGCAATTTTCAGTCGTTGGCTCAGCCCCAGGGATGTTCGAGTACAGCCCAAAATCCAGTCTAGCCACTGGCTCAACCCCAATGACACTTCAACCGTCGACTCAACCCCCTGACAAACATAGAAAGGGATCCGGTGGCGGAAGCAATTATGATAATCTATCTCAAATGATGGAATCTGTTATACACATCCTCAAAGGGATCATTGAGGTAGTATCAATCATATCAGCCTCAATTAGAATCTACAAAGCTATCGTAGAGAACGTCATCCCCAACAAAAAATGATAAAATTAGTTCGCGATAGTTTCCCAACAAACATCAATGGCTATACAGGACAACGTTATCCCCAGCAAAGTATTAATATAAGCAGCTAGCAGAAGCCCCATTCCACTCAAAGTCGTCCAACCTTCAAAGCAGTGCTGGTACTTTTTATTTCTAGTGACTACTAATCTTTATCCTGTCAATTCCATTATATTGCATGGATATGATAAAGAGGGGCATCTGTAGACACTCAAAATTTTTCTTGCCCCAATACTAACACTGTAGGAGGGCAAAACTGTCAATCAACTCAAATTCGAACACCAATGTCGGTCCTTCAACTCAAATCCGACCACCAATGTCGGTAAACTCAAATCCGATCCCCAATATCGGTACTCCAACCAAATTCGATCACCAATATCGGTATACCTAAATCTGATCTCCAATCGGACCGTCAATTCAGATCCGATCTCCAATCGGACCATCTATCCAGCTCCGATCTCCAATCGGATCGTTAATCCAACTCCGATCTTCAATCGGACCGTCTATCCAGCTCCGATCTCCAATCGGACCGTCAATCCAGCTCTGATCTCCAATCGGACCGTCAATCCAACTCCAATCTCCAATCGAGCCGTTAATCCAGCTCCGATCTCCAATCTGACAGTCAATTCAGATTCGATCTCCAATCAGACCATCAATCCAGCTCCGATCTCCAATCGGACCGTCAAGCCAGCCCTGATCTCCAATCGGACCATCAGATCAATCCCGATCTCTAATCGGGCTGTCAGTTCAAATCTCGATCTCAAATATCGGGTCTTCAAATCAGCCTCAGCAACAACCAGAGAGGCCAATTCAGCCCCGACAGCAACCCGGGAGGTTCTAATCAACCCCGGATTCAACCTGGGAAGTCCATTCAACCCCGACATCAACCCGGGAGGTACAGCTCAACCTCAACATCAGTCGAGGACATGTCAAGTCATCCCCGGTCTTAACCCGGGAAGTATAGATCATCCCCAGCATCAATTCGGGAAGTGCAGTTCAGCCCCAGAGACAACCCTGGGAAGCCAGATCAATCAAGGACCACTATGGGAGGGGTAAAATGGTCATTTTATCAAACTTCAACCGATTCAGTCAAACTTAACCCGAATTGATGCCATTGAAGTCAGAATGAACCATAACGACGATCTCGAGTACCAACGACGCAAGACAGCTCAACGGATAAACTACTGGGAATCGAAGACCTGGTTATGAACCCGTCTTCTTGGATCCGAAAAAAGTTTTATCCTATGTCATTGCAGCACTCTTGGCGAGAGCTTTTCGAAAAGGTATCGTACGCCTCAAACGGACGCTACGATCAAAAGTTAGAAAGTTTCGACTTTGACTGCGCATTGTCTGGAGTGCACGTACTTTGAGAAGACCGAACCTGGCACCGTGGGCCCCACCATGGGAGCCGCACCTCTACCTATGGCTGCCCTAGGTAGAGCTACGGCTCTTCCCTCTATAAATAGAGGGGCACCCCCCTCTCATTTTCATAAGCAAGAAACGCAACGAAGCTCTGCTAGTTCAAATTCTCGACTTTTACACCTCTTCTAAACCCAAATATTTTCACTCTAACACGTAGATATACCCATATACTACCACATATCAGAAAATAACAGGTAGATTTGGACGTATAGAGCCTACAATTTGGCGAAAAGCCTGTATTGCAGTCCATTGGAAGAATTTTTACGATCAAGAAGTCAATACTATTACTTTACACTGTTTTCCACTTACACACGAAGTTTTATCTTCTAAATATGCTCGGAACTTAGTTTCGTGGCCGTTTTCGTCAAAATTTGGTATATTTTTGTACATAAACTCAAATTTTTGCATTTCTACAACTCGAATTGACGATCCGTCAGCTCCAGCAACTTCAATGCACTAGCACACACGTTCTGGCAACTTCGTCGGACTGGGTTATCTTCCCAGTCCGGGTTTGGCCCTTTTTGTATATATTTCATTGTATATATACTAAAATTTCTATTCTGTCAAACCCGGATGTCAAATCCAAGGTAGTTTACCGCTTTGATAGATATTTACGCATATATAAGCGACTTTCACCGTAACTGGTTTTCTCACCAGTATTGGTTGACTACATTTCTGTCAATATATATATATATATATATATATATTTCAATTCAGTCAGGGCAATAGCGTGAAAACCCATCGCGCTTTATACTATTTTTGCACTTTTCCCCATACTGGGTGCTCTCCCCAGTCACTAGATGACTATTTTTCTCTAAATTTATATTTCCGTCAATATATATATTTATATATTTTCAGTCTGGCCTGGACCTTTTTCGTGGCCTTTTTACTGCTTTTGCACACTTCTCTATACTGGGTGCTCTACCCAGTCACTGGGTGACTACTTTCTGTCAATTTCAATTCCAGTACGGGCATCGGCGTGAAAACCCATCGCCCTTATTACTGTTTATATATATATTTCATTTCTATCACAACCTGGATTACTTCGTGGCTATTTACAGTTTATATATATATATATTTCAATTCCAATCCGGTCTTGCGAGTGAAAACCCATCGCCCTTTTACAGCTTTTATATATATATAATTATATATATTACTTTACTCAATTTATTCAACTGCTGCATTTAACATTCATTTGTATATGAATCTGTACTGACATATCTGTGGGTGGACTAGATTTATTTAAATTTGCCAATTCTAGTTTTCAAACGGTTCAAAACCTCCAGACTGAATCGGGAAGCTAGAATGGCTGAGATTTCTTTAAATCTAGCTTTCTTTCTAGTTTCAGCTTCAAAAGCAACCTCGCGTCCCTTAGATCACTATCTAGTGGGAACGAGACACTTTGGTCACGCGCAGCCAGGATTTCCTGATGAATCCTTGGTTCCATTGCGACGTGAGGATGTATATATATCTGTTTCTGTACAAATTTAAACTGTGCAGGTTTATGGGCTACTTATACGTGAGCCTAGGAATCGTGGGATTCACGATCAAATCTATCGGAATCTGATTCCCACGATGGACAAACTCCGATTTACAAATGTACCCTGCCAGTTTTTCTGTAAAATTTGTACATGTAAACAGACCTTAAAACGGTTATCCGGATTTAAGGTCTCAATCTAGTGAAAATACGGATTGTCGTGTCAGCGTCCCTCCGATGGTTTTCATACCCATGAGGAGACCGACACTTTTTTATTTCTGTGGTCGAGGATGCTTTGCAGCCCGGCAAATCACCATTCACATGCAGCCTTAAAGGTATAAAGATAAATTGGAAGTATCAAAAGGCTTCAATTCCTATGACAGTGGAAGGGTTTGATAAATCAGCTTTTAAAACATCATTTTCAATTCAAATAAAAAGAAAAGCTTTACAAGAAAATCAAATTAAATGCTTTTGCAAATCAAATCAAAGACTGATTTTTAAATCAAAATCAAACCCTTCGTATATAGGTTCAACGAAGCAAAGCACTTCTTTCAATCAATCAAATCAATAGGCCCAATTTTCAAACAGCATTCACTCACGCATTGTAGTTTTTAAAGGGAAATATTGAAAAGATGCGGTACCGTGTTTACACGGGAGTTGTGGGGTGCCTAACACCTTCCCCACACTTAACCAAGCCCCCGAACTCAAAACTCTAATTTCAAAGATCAAGTTTTGACAGTGTCCAGCAATTGGGCCTCTTTTCAAATCAAACTCGGTTGAGTTGGTACAACCATTTTTAAATATACCAGCTAGCGACTCTGTTAAATCAAATTAAATCGTCGACAAAAACACATGTTGGCCTCTTTCCTAAAAAACCCTTCAAAACGATTTTTCCAAAATAAAAAGAATAAGGGTAGAGAGAACATAGGAAGATTGATCATGCTAATGAGATTTAAATTCTTAGAAAACTTAAAACTAAAATAGTTCCCAATCGTGGGATTACTAAAAAGAGGATTAGTAAATCCGGATAGATTGGTACATATGTTGCTTGCTCATTGAATGAGGATGATTGATCTCATAATCATTTGTGTGAAGACACTAAAGCAAGTATGTAGGTGGTTATTGGAGAATAAGTTCACTGAACGCGACTCACTATAGAATACCTAATTGAGTTTTACTCGCCTGTCAATAGGAATTCCTAATGTGATAGTAGTACAAGTGATCCTTGGACTTAGATCATTATAGTATCTTATATGTAATGAATTATACTTTGACTTATTCCTTAAGGCCCTTTAGGATATATAAAAGGGTATGCTTGGGAATAATGAGTTACATATGGAGATAATGAATGATCAATAAAGAATCTACCATCTCTAGTAAAAGAGGAAATATGTCCTATGTGATTCATTAAATGACAACCCAAGAATCATTGGCCAAGGTGGAATGAAAATAGAAAAGAGTTTCTAATTTGCATTATATGGAGTTGTCCATTTTCTAATCGAAATAAATATAATTAAATAAAATAGGACTTGACAGTAAATCTATGTCTTCTATTTAATTGAAATATTGTATGGTTGAAGGATTGAATTGTACGGTAACTATTTCCTCACAGGTTCTTTTATGATTAATGTTGAAATCTATATTATTTGGAAAGTCGTTGATCGCTAGGGAGGTTTATCCCTATTGTAGAATAAATATTATTTATTTAAATAGATTATTAGTTTAATTTATTTATTTAAATAAGATTAGAATTATTCTAATTGATTTATTCACAACCGGTTTAATATGGAGAACCTAAAGGGTCACACCATAAAAGGAAGAATAATTATTTAAGAAGGTAATGGCATAATCGTAATAATGCATTAAGTGTAATTAATTTAATCTATGGTGATAGAATAAATTAAATAGCTTAGTGTTTATTATTTAATATTTTAGAAATATTAAATATAAAATAATAAGAGGAGTCTTATTAATATTATTATAATTATTGTTATTTTAATTTCTACAAGAGTTTAAGAATTAATTTAATATTAGTACTCCCATTTATTTCTAATAAGATTAGGATGCAAATTAATTAAATAAATTTAATTAATTATTCCCAATGCGGTGGGAAGCCTACATTAATTAAAGGAGTTTAATTAATTAAATGAAACCCCATGTCTAATACGATTAGAATGGTTGACCAATATCTATATAAGAGGAGTCTTATAATAGATATTAGTTGATGAAATTCTAATGGTCGGAGAGTACTCCTTTTCTATAGAGGATAGAAAACTAAGGTTTAGCCAACCACCCTCCTTCTTGATAATTCATGTTCCTTAGTGGATCACCTCCAGAGGCCAAACACTTGGGTAGTTAACATTGATCAAAGGAATGAATCTAACCCAGAAATTCAAGGAGATCACGAAGAATAAGGAGTTAAACTCGTACATGTGAAAGTTTCGTTCTACAAGGGTAAGATTCTATACTTCTTATTTATCGTTTTATATTAATAATTTGTATAAAGGATGATCCGGGTAATGATTTTGTAGAAATTTTTAAACTCTGATATACCATGCTTCCGCTAATTTTTACATTTCGTACAAACCCAACTGTAGTATCGGAGACAAACTTTTATACAATTATTAATTATTTTAATTCCATATATGTATGGATTTGTATTTAGAATAATTTATTGATCATAATTAGTTGTATAAAATTATTTTTTTATGGAAGAAAGAAAAAAAATCGGAAACAATTTTTTTTCTAATCCGTACAGATTCGTTTTGTTATAAGACTACCCACTAATTTTTTTTGTGATGCACGAATTCTAAAAAGTGATACAAGGGCTTTTCGGAAAAGTGACCCGAAAAAAAGAGGAGTGAATCACAAATTGCAAATTCCTTTTAAAAAGTAACAGAACATGCAGGAAAAAAAAGCTGAGTCACATGGTGACAACATGCATGTTATCAGATTGTATATATATATATATATATATATATATATATATATATATATATATATAATATTTTAATAATTTTATAATTAAAATAGAGAGTTTATTTTAATCTTGAAATTGGATTTTATGCAAATTAAAATTGCCCATTAAATGATACTTATATATATATATATATATATATATATATATATGGAATGTTTTAGTTCATGAGATGGATATTCATTTATTGATATATATAGTGATATGTATGATAATAAATGTGGATTGATTATGGACTATTTGACTAATGTGATTGGATTTTATTTTAGTTAAATGCTTTAATAAATGGGTTTTATTAAATTGAGTCTGCGTACCTCGTCTTCTCTTATTTTTTCTTGATGTAAAATTATATCCCCCTCCTATGTACTTCCCCTTGACTGCTGATCAAGGTTTCTATTTAAATTAAATATTTTAATGTAATATAAATAGTTAGAATTATCTTGAAGAAATTGTAGACCAAGGAGCAAGAAGCGCGTGAAGACCCGTTTGTATGGTGCCCGGGTTTAAATGTAATAGTTACGTTTAAATTTAAATTCTTGCACTCCTAGGTTTGACCTTTTGGTTCACTTGGTGGCTCTAGTGAACCAAACTAGAATAAAAGTCTATAATCAATTCGGGTAGAATATATTATTCTATATGTTCATGCTAAGTATTATATATATATTATATTATATGCAAACATGCTTCGCATGTTTAATAAAATGACGTGTATTATATATATATTTATATATGTGCATGCGCGCTACACAAGATGAGACAAATAAAAACAAGGCCCCTCAAAGAAATTTTATTAAGTCCGAAGCGTTCAATGATATTTGTAATATCGAACGTCGCCTTCTAGCATGATAAATTAATAAAGTATTAAATATTTAATATGAGCTTGTTGTGCTATCCACAAGGCGAGTATTGTGTATTTAAGATATTAATTTAATCACATTTGATGCTTATCAAGAAAATTGAACAATATTGTCTTGTTGTGCTATCCATAAGGACAAATATATTTTTTTAATTTATAGAAGTGCTAGGCTGGACTTAACTTAAATTGTTTTAATTTGGATTTGCACACACTTGACCATTATGATTTAAGAGGCAAAATAAAAAGGAGTTACATGTTGATGTAATTGACAAAAGTTGTCTGCCTATTTATTTATATATCGTTTGTTGTACTATCCACAAGGCTATATACATTTGAAATGAGATCCTTATTCTCACTAGCAAATCTTTAATTAGATGTTACCAAACTATATAAGTAAGGGTAATATAGTTTGATAAAAATAGTGGGAGATACTAATTTAAAATAAAGACCTAAATTTATTTTGGTATGTAAAATTAATTAAATGAATGTTTGCTAAAATGTTGTCTTTTCACATGCAAAATTCTTTGATGTAATTGCTTAAATATTTTTGATATTATATTTGATTGACTAAATGAATTATTTTATTATGGTTTTATTTACTGCGTTATATAAATGTTAACATAATAAAAGTCCTTAGAATAGTGATACAAATTATATGGCTTCAAGTATGTGACTTGAACATGAGATCATATAGTTACAATTAGTATCATTACTCTTAAATGTCCCTAGTCGAGTGTCATTGTTAATGGGACAACAATGATACATTGAGACTAGTATGCGGATTGACTGATGGCCAAATCTCATTGGTCATAAATATATGAGATATTGAGTCAATGCATAGGTACATGTTAGAGAACAATGTACTGGGCAGACCCACCATGAGAATTCTACGTGGAGCATTATGCAAAGTGTCATAAGCAATTCTCATAGTGACAATGATGTAATGATCCTCCGACCTGAAATCACTATATTACTACACGAGAATTTATGTACTTTGATATCATCAAAGGCCACCTTTAATAGGTGGACGATAAAGGTGATTATTGGGTACATCATGAATCGTGTGAGGAATATGAGTGATCTAGATGGAATTTAACCCTCCTATATATTAGGGGTGATATCCATAGGCCTCTTGATTGAGTAGGACTATGAAATGCATGGCCATGCTCAAATAGTGATTTGTTTCATATAGTCTACTCATCGATCAAGAAAACTCAGATTAAATTATGAAGAGGATGACACATTCCATGCCTCGAGTTTAATCTAGGATGTCAAGGTTAAAAGGATTAAATTACATTGAAACATTGGTCACGAAAAGGTTGTATCGAATCACCGATCTTATTATTATTTGGGTAGCAGTGATGCATTACTAGATGCCGCTCACTGTTTATAATTTTATAATATAATTTTAAAATTATTGCCAACATAATAATAACCTATAGGGTCACACACTTAGAACGTAATTAAAAGGGAATTAATTTAAATTGTATGGATTTAAATATATCAATATGATTGATAGTATTTAAATTATGAATTTAAATTAATAGGATAATTTGTATATATATATATATATACGTATATTAATTAAGTAAGACTTAATTAAGATATAATATATATATATATATATATATATTCGGGTTTTATTTTTTCTAATTGGATTAGGTTTTGGTTAATTCCTTTAACTGCTATATATATATGATATATAAGCCGTTTAGGGGATCATTGATATCAAAACCCTAGCCGCTCTTAGAGAGAGACTAGAGAGAAAAATTTTGAAAAGTCCAGATCCTTGGCGGCTAGTACCGCAGCTTTCCTTGCTACAGATCGTGTGACGATTCGCGGGACGTTCGTGTGGATACCGTAGAGGCGCAGTTTCGTTGGATTGCGTTGAGGATTCGAAGCAGTTCCAGAATCTCCATCGTCTCCTTTCAGGCTTGAATAATCGGTAAAACATATCTTAACCTCTGAATTAATATGTTTTTGCATGGATCCTGTTTTAGGGTTTCGAAAATTTTTAATTTCTGCTGCGTTTATGTGCCGAAAACACTACAGTGGAATCAGAGCTACTTGCGAAACGATTAATTCAGATTACGTGTTTTAATTGTATTCGCTATATATGATATATGATGATGCATGTTTACCGATCTGAAATTGAATATATGATATTCTGCATGTATACGTATTCTGGAAATCTATAATATATGCATGTATATGATGTTCTGATAATTGTATCCTAGAAGGTGGAATAACAATTCAACTTCTGTTCTAATTGGATTAGAAACATGAAGATTCGATTTAATATGATTAATCGAAACTGGACATATATGATATGTTCTGGGTGTATTGTTAGTATGAGTGTGTTAGCGGATTGTATATGATTCTGGAATTGTTTCAGAGGTTTGTATGAAAAATTCTACAATACAGATTGTAGTTCAAAAAATATTTTCCCAAGGCGCTGCCCCCGGCCCCGCTCGCTGACCGGGCAGCGAGACCACCGCCAGGGGGGAGCCCCCACCGCCAGGGGGGTAGCCCCCCCTTGGACCCCCCCGTCGTAGCGCACGATGGTCGTGACCCCAATATTTTGTATATAGTTTTCTTTAATTATATAAATTGTGTCATTTGCTTATTGTGATATGCATGGTGCACAGTTATGGCCCTTTTGACCCATAGGTTAGTGGTTTTGGTTTTGAAATACGGCTTGCATGTCGTGCCTTTCTATAAATTCTGATGTAATATTCTCTTCTCATCTAAATCCCCTCGAATGTAACTCGAGGTTTCTTTATGTCATGTAATGTACAATTGTAACCTATCAAGATGACAAGATGATGATGGAGAGGAGACACATGCATGAGGAAGGTCCAAGGAAGCTACTATTTTGAAGACCTTTTACCACCTTAGACTGACCTTCAATCTTTTCATTAGCTTGAAAAGATTGGCATAGGGTTGGGGCCATAACTGTGACACATTAATTTTGCACTTTATTTATGCTTGTATACAATATGATATGATAAATAATGTGCATGTTTAATAAGATTAAAATTGGTGAGATATAAATTAATTATTAAAATCCCTCATAAAATTATTAAGTCTAAATCAGATGTCTTCCAATGAATAACACTCATCAAGACCTTGACCGATGGATATAGGTTTGCCAAAGTAAAGTACCCCATTTATCTTGGTAAGATGCAATAGGATAATTGTGATATCCAAACTGTTAAAATCATTGGGCCAGACTTAACTAAGTGATCACAATAGGATTGTGGACTTAGAGGCATAGAGTTTGGTAGGTACCATTAGATGGACTAGAAACAAATGTTGTTCACCAAACTATCTAAGAGTTATATATGATATAATTGACAAAGGGTTGTCTACCTAAATAATTATATTTTAAGAGAATAGCCAAAGCTAACTTAAGGCATAATGAAATATGGATCTTAGCTCACTAGAAAGATTTAATTGAAAAATGCTTTCCGAATTAATGGTGAGGGCTATTAATTTGAATAAAATAGTGGGAGGTATATTTTGAATGTACTATTATCAATTACATAATATCAAAATTCTGCAATTTGACTTATTATTTTTGCACTTATAAATTGTAGATATCAATGGCAAACAACAACACAAATAGTCTTTCACTACGATCAGTCCTTGAGAAGGAAAAGCTGAGTGGAGTTAATTTCCTAGACTGCCATAGGAACTTGAGGATTGTCCTCAAACAAGAGCGCAAGCTATATGTCCTTGATGGGCCCATTCCTGCAGCACCAGCTAACACTGCACCACGTGTAGAGCATAATGCTTACAAGAAGCATCAAGATGATGCTCTGGACGTGAGTTGTCTCATGCTAGCAACTATGAACTCTGAGCTTCAGAAGCAACATGAGTTAATGGATGCTTATGAGATGATCGAGCATCTCAAGAAATTATTCGAAGGGCATGCTCGACAGGAGAGGTATGATACAAGCAAGGCATTGTATCACTGCAAGATGGGTGAACGTGATCCAGTTGGTCCACATGTGCTGAAAATGATTGGGTATATTGAGTACCTTGGTAAGTTGGGTTTTCCGATTACTCCGGAAGCCCAAACTGATCTTGTTTTGCAATCTTTGAACAGCAGCTACTCTCAATTTGTTATGAATTACCTCATGAATGAAATTGAGAAACCACTTACTGAGTTGTTGAGCATGTTAAGAACTGCCGAGAACAACATGAAAAAGGCAGGACCCGCTCCCATAATGATGGTGCAAAAGGGGAATGCTAAGGGAATGGGGAAAGGCAAGAAGAAGATAGGATCTAAATCTGCCAAACCCAATCCCAAAACCAAACAGGCTTTAAAACCTAAAGGTGGGGTGGCTAAAGAAGGTGATTGTCACTTCTGTGGAAAATCTGGACACTGGAAGAGGAATTGTCATGCTTATTTGGAAGAACTGAAGAAAAAGAAAGGAAGTATGACTTCTGATTCAGGTATATATGTTATAGAAGTCAATTTGTCCACTTCTACATCATGGGTATTGGATACTGGATGTGGTTCTCACATTTGTGTTAATGTGCAGGAACTCCGAAGGAGTAGGACTTTGGCGAAAGGCGAGGTTGACCTACGAGTTGGGAATGGAGCAAAAGTTGCTGCACTAGCCGTAGGAACTTATCATTTATTTTTGCCCACTGGGCTAGTATTAGAATTAGAGGATTGTTATTATGTGCCTGCTATGAGCAAAAACATTATTTCTGTCTCTTGTTTGGACAAGAAAGGTTTTTCATTTTTAATAAAGAACAACAGTTGTTCCTTTTACTTAAATGAAATATATTATGGTGTTGCACAATTGTTTAATGGTCTTTATATTCTTAATTTAGAAATGCCTATCTATAACATAAATACAAAACGATTTAAATCAAATGATTCAAATCCGACATATCTTTGGCACTGTCGTTTAGGCCATATAAATGAGAAACGCATATCCAAACTCCATAAAGATGGGTTTTTGGATTCATTTGATTTTGAATCATATGAGACATGCGAGTCTTGTTCATTAGGTAAGATGACTAAAGCCCCTTTCACTGGACACAGTGAACGGGCTAGCGATGTATTGGGACTTATACATAGTGATGTATGCGGACCCATGAGTTCGTTAGCAAGAGGTGGGTTTTATTACTTCATTACATTTACTGACGACTTCAGTAGATATGGATATGTGTATCTTATGAGACACAAATCTGAATCCTTTGAAAAGTTCAAGGAATTCAAGAATGAAGTTCAAAACCAATTTGGCAAAAGCATAAAAGCCCTTCGATCCGATCGAGGAGGTGAATACTTAAGCCAAGACTTTGATGACCTTCTAAAGGAGTGTGGTATTATATCACAGCTCACTCCACCTGGAACACCACAATGGAATGGTGTGTCTGAGAGGAGGACTCGCACCTTGTTGGACATGGTACGATCGATGATGAGTCATGCAGATCTTCCAATAAGCTTCTGGGGTCATGCCCTAGAGACAGCTGCATTCACACTTAACCGTGTTCCTACAAAGACAGTTCATAAGACACTATATGAGATGTGGACTGGGAAATGTCCTAGTATGTCGTTCATGAAGATTTGGGGTTGCGAGGCGTTTGTAAAACGTCTGGCTTCTGACAAGCTCGGACCCAAATCTAACAAATGTAATTTTGTGGGATACCCAAAGGAAACAAAAGGGTATTATTTCTACAAACCTTCTGAGAACAAAGTATTTGTTGCTCGAACTGGTATTTTTCTAGAAAGAGAATTTGTCTCTAAAGGAAACAGTGGGAGGAAAGTAGAACTCGAAGAAGTTCGAGAACCACAAAATATCATTGAACCTGAGTTGGAACATGAGTAGGAATCACAAGATATTGTGGAAAGTGAACCTGCTCAAATTACACGAGGCATTCGTAGATCTGGTAGGACACGCCAAGAGCCCGAGAGATATTATGGATTTCTTGTGACTCAAAACGGCGATGTGATGCTCATAGATTATGATGAACCTACTTCCTACCAAGAAGCTATGAATGGACCAGATTCTGAGAGATGGCTTGAAGCCATGAATCTGAGATGGACTCCATGTATACTAACCAAGTATGGACTTTGGTTGATCCACCCGAAGGGGTAAAACCAATCAGGTGCAAGTGGATTTTCAAGAAGAAAACTGACATGGATGGTAATGTACAAACCTATAAAGGTCGACTGGTAGCAAAAGGTTTCAAACAAGTTCAAGGTGTTGACTATGATGAAACCTTCTCTCCAGTGGCAATGGTTAAATCCATCAGGATCTTACTTGCTATTGCAGCCTTTTATGATTACGAAATCTGGCAGATGGATGTCAAAACTGCTTTCCTTAACGAAAATCTCCTTGAGGATGTGTATATGACACAACCTGAGGGTTTTGCCAATCCAAAGGATGCTGGAAAGGTATGTAAGCTGCAGCGATCCATTTATGGATTGAAGCAAGCCTCTCAGAGTTGGAATCTTCGATTTGATGAAGCAGTCAAAGAGTTTAGCTTTATAAAAAATGAAGATGAACCTTGTGTATATAAGAAGGTTAGTGGGAGTCACATTGTATTCCTGGTATTATATGTTGACGACATATTAATTATTGGGAATGACATTCCTTCCTTACAGGCTGTAAAAACATGGTTAGGAAAATGTTTCTCCATGAAAGATTTGGGCGATGCAACCTACATTTTAAGTATCAAGATCTATCGAGATAGATCGAGAAAAATGCTCGGCCTAAGTCAAAGTACATATATTGATAAAGTGCTGAAACGGTTCAGCATGCAAGAGGCAAAAAGAGGACACTTACCCATGTCTCATGGTGTTAAGATCTCTAAGGCCCAATGTCCTAAATCATATGATGATGAGGAGCGTATGAGAAAGATCCCTTATGCTTCGGCAATTGGATCTATCATGTATGCAATGATATGTACTCGTCCGGATGTCTCGTATGCTTTGAGCATGACGAGCAGATACCAGTCGAATCCAGGTGAAGGTCACTGGACAGCAGTCAAGAATATCCTCAAGTACCTGAAAAGGCCTAAGGATTCATTCTTGGTATATGGAGGTGAAGACGAACTGACAGTAAAGGGTTACACAGATGCTAGTTTCCAGACTGACACAGATGACTATAAGTCTCAGTCAGGTTTTGTGTTTTGCCTTAATGGTGGTGCTGTTAGCTGGAAAAGTTCGAAGCAAGAGACAGTAGCCGATTCTACAACAGAGGCTGAGTATATTGCTGCTTCTAGTGCGGCCAAGGAGGCTGTATGGATTAAAAAGTTCGTCACTAAACTTGGTGTTGTTCCAACCATTGTTGATCCGGTTGAGCTATACTGTGATAATAATGGAGCCATTGCACAGGCTAAGGAACCCAGATCTCACCAACGATCCAAGCATATACTTAGGCGGTACCATCTCATCCGTGAAATCATTGATAGAGGAGATGTACATATAAGCAGAGTGCCAACAGATGATAATGTTGCAGATCCACTGACCAAAGCTTTGTCGCAGCATAAGTATGAAGGTCACACTAGTTCCATGGGTATTAAATACATGAGTGATTGGCTCTAGTGCAAGTGGGAGACTGTTAGAGTTTATGCCCTAGAGGCTAATTCTTTGATGTAATTGCTTAAACATTTTTGATATTATATTTGATTGAATAAATGAATTATTTTATTATGGTTTTATTTACTGCGTTATATAAATGTTAACATAATAAAAGTCCTTAGAATAGTGATACAAATTATATGGCTTCAAGTATGTGACTTGAACATGAGATCATATAGTTACAATTAGTATCATTACTCTTAAATGTCCCTAGTCGAGTGTCATTGTTAATGGGACAACAATGATACATTGAGACTAGTATGTGGATTGACTGATGGCCAAATCTCATTGGTCATAAATATATGAGATATTGAGTCAATGCATAGGTACATGTTAGAGAACAATGTACTGGGCAGACCCACCATGAGAATTCTACGTGGAGCATTATGCAAAGTGTCATAAGCAATTCTCATAGTGACAAAGATGTAATGATCCTCCGACCTGAAATCACTATATTACTACACGAGAATTTATGTACTTTGATATCATCAAAGGCCATCTTTAATAGGTGGACGATAAAGGTGATTATTGGGTACATCATGAATCGTGTGAGGAATATGAGTGATCTAGATGGAATTTAACCCTCCTATATATTAGGGGTGATATCCATAGGCCTCTTGATTGAGTAGGACTATGAAATGCATGGTCATGCTCAAATAGTGATTTGTTTCATATAGTCTACTCATCGATCAAGAAAACTCAGATTAAATTATGAAGAGGATAACACATTCCATGCCTCGAGTTTAATCTAGGATGTCAAGGTTAAAAGGATTAAATTACATTGAAACATTGGTCACGAAAAGGTTGTATCGAATCACCGATCTTATTATTATTTGGATAACAGTGATGCATTACTAGATGCCGCTCACTGTTTATAATTTTATAATATGATTTTAAAATTATTGCCAACATAATAATAACCTATAGGGTCACACACTTAGAACGTAATTAAAAGGGAATTAATTTAAATTGTATGGATTTAAATATATCAATATGATTGATAGTATTTAAATTATGAATTTAAATTAATAGGATAATTTGTATATATATATATACGTATATTAATTAAGTAAGACTTAATTAAGATATAATATATATATATATATATATATATATATATATTCGGGTTTTATTTTTTCTAATTGGATTAGGTTTTGGTTAATTCCTTTAACTGCTATATATATATGATATATCAGCCGTTTAAGGGATCATCGATATCAAAACCCTAGCCGCTCTTAGAAAGAGACTAGAGAGAAAATTTTTAAAAATCCAGATCCTTGGCGGCTAGTACCGCAGCTTTCCTTGCTGCAGATCGTGTGACGATTCGCGGGACGTTCGTGTGGATACCGTAGAGGCGCAGTTCCGTTGGATTGCATTGAGGATTCAAAGCAGTTCCAGAATCTCCATCATCTCCTTTTAGGCTTGAATAATCGGTAAAACATATCTTAACCTCTGAATTAATATGTTTTCGCATGGATCCTGTTTTAGGGTTTCGAAAATTTTTAATTTCCGCTGCGTTTATGTGCCGAAAACCCTACACTATCCACAAGGTTATATACATTTGAAATGAGATCCTTATTTTCACTAGCAAATCTTTAATTAGATGTTACCAAACTATATAAGTGAGGGTAATATAGTTTGATAAAAATAGTGGGAGATACTAATTTAAAATAAAGACCTAAATTTATTTTGGTATGTAAAATTAATTAAATGAATGTTTGCTAAAATGTTGTCTTTTCACATGCAAAATTTTAAAAATGTCAAAATCACTTATTTCACTACGTAGCATACTTGATGCTAATAAACTCATCGGGCCGAATTATACGGGCTGATTACAGCCGAGAGGGCTATTATTTTGTAGGGTATCATCACTGGGAAGAATATCGACGTCGGTCATTTTCTCCATCAGAACATGTTGCGCTTCATGCGAGGCAGTACCACCAGGGTAATTCTACACGCATCAGTGGTGGCTCATCTTTGTTCTGAGGCAGGCCTTAATTGGGAAGACGAGCAGGTACAGATGCTGAGTGGGGACATCAATCACGCCATAATTAAAATGTTTAAAGATTGGGCTGGTGGAACGGCGCATTCGTGGGGCAAAGGATTCATCATGTCGACTCATCCACCAGTTCCCCCGCCGCAGCCAGCAGTAGTAGCCGGTTCTTCCACCGCTAGTACAGGGCCACAGGATCACCAGATGAGGCGATTGGAGAGGAGGATGGATGGTCTACATGGAAACTTCACTGCTTTTGCAGATGGATTGACCCGAGCCTTGGGTGAAGCTTTTGCACAGCAGGGAACACTAATGGAGTGGCCTGTCTTTGGTGATGCCATGCCGTACCCGCCGTCAGATTCGTCACTCGAGGAGGGTGGCCATGCCAATAATTATGGGAGTTTTCCTTACCCTTTACTTCCAATGCGGACATTAAAAATTTTAAGTTTGAGGGTATTGGGTGTAGTTAGTAGTAGTCGCGTATAGTTTATTGCATATAGTCTATTGCATGTTTAGGTTGCATAGTAGCAACATTTTAGTATTTTGTTAGTTAAATTTTGCATTTTATCATTTTAGTATTTTGTTAGTTAGTAGTAGTCGCATATAGTTTATTGCATGTTTAGGCTGCATAGTAGCAGCATTTTAGTATTTTGTTAGTTAAATTTTGCATGAAATTTTTTTCTTTTTTTTCTTTTTTGTGTAGTTAGTATGTGTTTAGTTGCATTGCATAGCATAATCCCATGTTTTTATCCTATTGAATTTTTGTATAGCCGATGATGATATTGAAATATGATAGATTTTTTTAACTCAGTGGATAGTTTAAGCTTAGTTATAACGTTATACATGATGTAATCTATACCTGTTGCTTTGATGTTACCAGATAGCACGATATTGTTATTATCTGCTTGTTGGTTAGATTAGTACATGCTTATCTTTTGAGGGGGAAAATTTGTTTTTAATGATAGAATTATGTAAGAAAATGAATAATGGCCTTAATGACACAGAAATGCAAGTTTGGGGGAAACATAGGGTATGCATGCTAAAAAGAAAAAGAAAATAAAATAAATTGAGAAAAAGAAAAAAATTGAATAAACACCTTGGCTAGTTAGGTCTTGTGACCTTTGATACTCGAGCAAGTAAACTCTAGGGGATTGTCCCTACACCCAGTGCCCTAAAGCCTTTATGGTTTTGGGAGTCGTTGGTCGAAAGCTCGATAAATTTGTATCATTGAAAAGCCTAAGAGGGCTTAGCATTACACAGTTGGGTGTAACCAAGGGAAAATGCCAATATCTCCTCGTGTGAATAAAAGCATAATAAACCATTGTTGAACCTTTGCTTGTATTAATGTGTTGGATTGGTCGTTGTTTTATATTATTTGAAAATTATTGACTTAAAACCTGAATTTTCCTTCCTTAGAAGTATAGCATGTGGAATCTTCGCCTCTATCAAGCTTATTTGCAATATAGCACACACACACACTACATCTTAGCAACATGTTGTGATTTTTGGATTGTATGACTATATGACTGTAGCTTGGGTTGATATTTTGTTTATAGTTCTTGTTATTTCTCTGAGGCACATCTTATTGGAATTCATAGCACGGCTGAAATTTGGGATTCATTCTCATGATATTTTAGTTGCATAGTATGTAGTTTGCATTTGTGTTTGTTGCTTGAAGGCAAGCAATAGTTCAAGTTTGGGGGTAGTTGATAAGTAGGTTTTATACCTACTTATTGTCTATCAACTTGTTAGGATTATGGCTTAATCTCAGGTATTTTAGTGTCGTTTGATGTGTTTTATCTTTGTTTGATAGATTTTAGTCAGGAAGCTTAATTGGCAAAGGAATGGCATGAAATGGCATGGTTTGGCATGGAATTGGCAAAAAGGTAAGGTGGAGAGCTATTGATGGTATGAAGATGGACTTGGTAAGAGGAGATAGCTTATGGCCTGTGCAGGTGGCCTTTGTTCAGTAATCAGGGAAGGCAAGTGAAGGGTAAAGAAGCAACAAGAAAGCAGAAAAGATTAGCAATGCACCAGAAAACACTAGCAGAAAACACAGCACCGCACGGCCGCGACGGTTTGAAAAAGAAAAGACGCGCGCCCGCGCCAAGATGCAGCTATTTCGGATTTCTGAAGAACCGCGCGCCCGCGCCCCAAATGAACTACGGGGCCGCGTGGCCGCGCTGGTCAAGACTGAGGAAAAAATAGACTTTTCATTTAATTTTTTCTACTAAGCGTGTATTCCATATATGGGTGTATTTTGTAAAGGACGAAAAAATTAGTTTTCATAATTCAGTTTTATTTTCCTATTCTAGGGTTGAGAGAGATAGAGAGGATTTGGAGCTTCACTTCTTCTCTCATCTAGTTCTAGTAGATTTTCATTATTGGGGTTTCATTTTGGATGTGATTGTGATCTGGAACTGAGCTTGAAGGCTTCATTTGAATGGAGGATCATCAGATTTGCAATTCCATCTCTCTTAATCTCTTTACTTTCATATTTGCTTTCAATGTTTAGATCAAATCCCATTATGGTTATTGGTTCAGAGAAGAACTAACCACCATTATGGGATTATAATGAATCTTATTGCTTAGTTCAGAATTGTATGCCTCATTGATATGTATGATTGATTATGTATGGATTGCCTAGCATGGTTGTGTGTATGGATTAGATGCTTGATCACCATCTGACTTAATAGTTTATATGGAATTAAAAGAGGAAGTATAAACTCAGATTTTGCCATGCTAGCATATGTTCATGAAATTTGCATGCGATGAATTTTGTGATTCGTAATCCGGATAGACATATATCGGCTTACCATATGTAGCCAATTGAGAGCTTGCACTTAAATCGATATTACTTGTAAGTCACATAGACATATAGTGATTTAGGTTTTATTGATGTTCATGTGAATTCTATCTCCTTTGTTGATTTTATATGATATGGACTTGGTAGATTAAAAAAATAGCCATTTCTCACATTCGTGCTCTCGACTAGCAATCCTAATTAATTAATTATGCTTAACATGAGGTGTGTAATCTGGATGATGCAATATGTGAAGTTAGGTTCCCATATCTCTCCAATTTGAATCAATCGTATGTTTAATAGTCAATTTTATTTTATAATAAGTCTAGTCATTACTTCACACCTTATTTAGTCGTTTGAGCAGCCGAAAATAGCTACAGAATTGTTGCATGATAGTTTAAACATAATTGCTTTTCTCCGTAGGAACGATCTTTACTTATCACATATATTACTTGTTGACCGTGTATACTTGCACGCATGTATTGATCGAGAAAATGACCAACATCTGCCATTGCAAAAGCTAGCTTGAGTTTGTACCGGGTTGGCGCGATCGCGCCACTCCCCAGTATAAATAGGACGCGGGCGCACCCTCTGTCAGTCATGAAATCTAATTTTTATGTTTTCTGTTATGACGAGCATGTTAGTTTGACTTGATTATGCCTATAAATGTCCCTGACATGCTAACGTAGGCTTTCCTTACGTGTAGTCACTTACCTTAACTTGATATAGTTGGAGTTTTAAAGGAAAACTTAGAATGTTGAGGACAATCCTTAACAAATCTTGTATATCTTAGCCTCTCACCTTGTGAGCATATGTGCATACCCTAGATATGCATGTAAATAAGTTTAACATGTGTTTTAAAGCTTGCTTTGTGTATAATGAATTACGTTAGCTTGATTTTCTAAAGGAAACTTGAAGTTTGGAAAACTAGTGTTCTTGAACCATGTGTAATTTATATTCTGACCACTCAAGCATGTATGCTAGGATATTATATGCCTCTAGACATGGCGGATAAGTTCATCATCTAACTAAACATGATTTAGACTTTTCAAGCATGATGTAAAATGAGATTTCAAGTGTTAAACTATTCAACCTAAGTGTAAACAGGTGGTATATGCAGTGAGCATGCGTACTAAAGGTTGTTGGTATCATTAAGTGATATAATGGGTAGCGTGGTTAGTCTTTGTGCAAAAGATTCTTTTAGCCTTGTTAAAAAGAGATTTTCTGAATAAAACTATAACTTGATTGAAAGGAGATAGAAGAGACCAAACCTAATCATAAACCTCATAACATGTATGTTCTGCATGTATCATCATCTATGTATATTAGTAGGCAAGCTAGGTTTCTGCAGGATCAAAGTCAATACTGGTTTGAATTGGGAGCAGCGCGGCCATGCCACTCCCTAGTTCAAATCCAGCGCAGTCGCCCCATCTTGCAGTATAGTCTGCTCATGCTAATTAAAATTTTTAACTTCATGCATGCTTATATTGATATCCTAAACTGCAATACATGATTATTAGGATGTACAAGTGTAATGCATGTGATGACTATAGGAAAACCATGGATGGATAAAAGTTTATAAACTTTTAAAATGCTAAGTCAAACAACAATTACACGCTATGTTGATTGATTACATAGTAACGTATAAACTTATTTTGTACTATGTGTGTGTAAGGTATGTAATTGGCGTACGTGTCCAATTGTACGACTAAGTTAGAACCTAATATATATGTTTAACTTACATATGAAGTATACGTATTCGACTTATGTAACTAATGAATACCCCTATATACGTAACTATGTTACAATAGTATTTCAAAGTGTTGATAAGCTATAAATTGATAAACTACGCTTAAGGCAAGTTCTCTAACTCTCTTAATTTTACAAATTGTGTAAATTCAAATTGTTGCTATGTCAACTATATCTATGTCAAGTAAATTATTGTTATTTGAAAATCAACCTTATATCTTGACATTGTTGCAAGCATTGAACTTATCCTTCCTAAATGCATTTACAAAAGTTGTTTATTCCATTTGATTCGGCTAGACTAATATCGTATGCTAGAAAGCTATCCAAACCAATTGACTTGGTGCGGACTCTTATAAATCTACTGAGATGAACAACCCTCATGGAAGGGGAAATTATATACAACTGTCGGAGAACCGACGTGCGCACATAAGTATGATTAAATGTTATGCATAACGTAGGGTACTTTAGGCTAATCACTTGTTGTACTTGTTTTTATTGGATTTTCTGCATAATGTTGTTAATTCTAGTAGGAGTTCATAGTCCTTAGCGACTGCTCAGTGTTCATTATTCTTGAACCTTGAAATGATTAAACCTTGAATCCTGTTGATATCTTTCTGTCCATAGTGACATTTATTGAGAACTATTGATACTTCTTGTTATTCTCAAACTATCATTTACTGTTATACCCTTGAGATTTAAAATCTATATTATTCACCCTTATTGCTATATTACTTGCTGAGCAAACTTGTTGCTCATTCTTTCTTTCCCAAAAATATTTCAGTTAAGGCAAAACAGTGTGGACCCTCTGGCACAGACAAGGGGAACGACAAGGATACGGTATAGCTTTGTTCTCTTTAGATTATTATGAGGATTGTAATAAGACATATTTCATATTATGTATTAGTTATATTTAAGTTCTGATTAAGTTATGTTTAAGTTACGGGAACGTGGGACACGAATATTTATATTAAATTAATTTAAATTATTCAATTATTCCGTTGCATGAGATGTTAGTATGTTATTATAATTTAGCACGTGATGCGCCGAATTCGAGAACGTGTGGCCTGAATTTGTGGGAGTCATAGCTGTCTTGTGCTGTTTTTACTAGAGATTGATGTTATGGTTCTTTCTGACCCTCATTGCATTGATTTAGCTTGATTTTTACTTGATTTGATGTGAAGTTGGTAAAATGACCATTTTGCCTTTCCAAGGGTTTTCTCCAGGATTGGCATGGTTTTCGACTATTTCTCAGGGTTGTCTTCGATGTTGATCCCAGCCGACTCTGTTCTTCCTCAGGGTTGTGTCCGAGATTGACTTGGTCTCCTAGGGTTATCTCTGGGATGATTTGATGCTTCAGGGCTTTCTTCGAAGGTTGACTGTATCTCTCGATGTTGTTATCGGGGTTTTTGTACATCCCAGGGTTGTCGCCGGGGCTTGACTTGACATCCTGGTGTTGTCGCCGCGGTGACTGTACCACCTGGGGTTGGCACCGAAGCTTGACTTGACATCCTGGTGTTTTCGCCGGGGCTTGACTCGACATTCCGGTGTTGTCGTCGAGGCTTAATTTGATTTCCCAGAGTTGTCGCCAGGGCTTAACTTGACATCTCGGTGTTGTCGACGGGGCTACTGTACCTTCCGGGGTTGTCGCCGAGGCTTAACTTGACATCCTTATTTATCGCCTAGGCTTGATTTGATTTCTCGGTGTTATCGTTGGGGTTGTGACTTAATCTCCCAGTGTTATTGTCGGGGCTGACTTCGATGATTTGGACCTCCAGGGTTGTCTCTGGAAGGTAAAAGACGGTTTTTCCCTCCTATAAGGTTAGTAACAGGAATGCAAAATTTTGAGTGTCTACAGATGCCCCTCTTTATCATGTTTATGCAATGCAATGGAATGAACAAGATAAAGACTACTAGACACTGGAAATATGACACATGAAAATGTAATGCATTGTATGATATGTCATGGTATGAATGCTATATGTTCTTATGGTGTTAGCTACCACGGTATTCTATCACTGACTGTTCCAGCCACTCCTGCTGGGGATGACGTTGTCAATGATGGCTTTCACTGAACTCTTTTGATGCCTACTCGAATGGTAGTTTGCAAAAGTTGACCATCACCGAATCTTCTCGCCGTCTACATCACGGTGTTGTCGTCGCGGTGACTGTACCACCTGGGGTTGGCACCGAAGCTTGACTTGACATCCTGGTGTTGTCGTCGGGGCTACTGTACCTCCCAGGGTTATCGCCGGGGCTTGACTCGACATCCCGGTGTTGTCGTCGAGGCTTGATTTGATTTCCCAGTGTTGTCGCCGGGGCTTGACCTGACATCTCGATGTTGTCGACGGGGCTACTGTACCTCCCATGGTTGTCGCCGAGGCTTAACTTGACATCCCTATTTATCACCTGGGCTTGATTTGATTTCTCGGTGTTATCGTCGGGGTTGTGACTTGATCTCCCAGTGTTGTTGTTGGGGCTGACTTCGATGATTTGGACCTCCAGGGTTGTCTCTGGAAGGTAAAAGACGGTTTTTCCCTCCTATAGGGTTAGTAACAGGAATGCAAAATTTTGAGTGTCTACAGATGCCCCTCTTTATCATGTTTATGCAATGCAATGGAATGAACAAGATAAAGACTACTAGACGCTGGAAATATGACACATGATAATGTAATGCAGTGTATGATATGTCATGTTATGAATGCTATATGCTCTTATGGTGTTAGCTGCCACGGTATTCTATCACTGACTGTTCCAGCCACTCCTGCTGGGGATGACGTTGTCAATGATGGATTTCACTGAACTCTTTTGATGCCTACTAGAATGGTAGTTTGCAAAGTTTGACCATCACCGAATCTTCTCGCCGCCTACTTGAACGGTAGTTTACAACGGTAGGTTGAACCACCGAAACTTCTCGGTGTTCTAGCTGGGGATTTGTATAACGGATTCCATCATCTGTCATGTCCAGGGAAAAATTTCTCCATAGTTAGTCATCATCAGATCTCTCCTGATGCTATGCTGGAGTTGTTGCTAATAGTTTATAATGTCAGATCTACCTAATCTCGATGTTGCAGTTCTCAACAACTTTAGTCACCAGCACGTTCCCGATGTCACGATGCAGTTATCACCAACAGTTTTCTATATCAGATACTCTGGCCCTCATTGAAGCAGTTATCAACGGCTTTCATCACCGGCTCGTTCCCGATGTCACGCTGGAATTATCGCCAATGATTTGCCATGTCAGTTACTCTGGCCCTCGTTGAAGCAGTTATCAACGGCTTTCATCACCGGCTCGTTCCTGATGTCACGCTGGAGTTGTCGCCAATGGTTTGCAATGTCAAATACTCTGACCATCGTTGAAGCAGTTATCAACGACTTTCATCACTGTCTCGTTCCCGATGCTACGCTGGAGTTGTCACTAACGGTTTACAATGTAAGATACTCTGACCTTCGTTAAAGCAGTTATCAACGGCTTTTATCACCGGCTCATTCCCGATGCTACGCTAGAGTTGTCGCCAACGGTTTGCAATGTCAAATACTCTGACCCTCGTTGAAGTAGTTATCAACGGCTTTCATCACCATTCCCGGTTCTATGCTAGAGTTGTTGTTAACGGTTTGCAATGTCAAAATACTTTGACCTTTGTTGAAGCAGTTATCAATGACTTTTATCACTTGCTCGTTCCCGATGCTACGCTAGAGTTGTCGCCAACGGTTTACAATGTTAGATACTCTAACCTTCGTTAAAGCAGCTATCAACGGCTTTAATCACCGGCTCATTCCCCATGCTACGCTGGAGTTGTTGCCAATGGTTTGTAATGTCAGACCTATTTGATCTTGACGTGGGGGTATATTTCTGATAGGTTATACCCTCAGACTAATATGGATACTTTAACGTACTCAAAACCCACTGTTCACAACCCCGGACCTTCCCGATGCTCTGACAGAGGTAGTTTTTAGCATCGACATTCCGAATATGACATCAGGGTTTCTATTAATGGCTTATATGAAGTTTCTTCCTTCGTTAAGAGCTTGACGCTTAGAATTAGGGTTTCAGGCCATTCTGCTAAATAGCGAAGCAGTTTTTTTCCATGATTTAACTTTTCAGCTTCTGTAAACTCCGCTTTAACTTTAATTGGACTGAACTGGAGGGGGTGGGACCCACCCTAGGGTGCCGCACGTAGGGTTACTACTCCCTACGAATATAACTTAGCCCCCGTGGCTTTTATAAGTCATCTTTAGATTTGAACTATAAAAAAAATCTGAGATTTCTTCTTTAGATCTATTGAGTTCGGGCTGATTTTTTTAAATTTCGTCACCGTACAATCGTTCTGCATATCTCAGGTAACGTTTATATCCTTTCTTTTTAAGTTTTGACCGTTAGAACGTTAGATTTCATATAGAATGCTTCTAAGAACAATATAGTGAATGTGAATGCTTATATGACTTGATAAAAAATTTCAGACTTAGTAAATATGCATGTTTTATTACGCTAAACATTTTTATGTGAAAAAATCTAATTTCTGAGACAGTCATTTGGCGCCCTTTTTGGCCAATTTACTCATCTTTTTGAGGAAAATGAGCCTAGATTTTCAACTAAAAATACACATGGTAATTTAGTTTCCATGGGGAGTTTGATTTTGATTTTTTTTTCATATATATTAACTTTTCATGATTTTGGGTAGGTGTGCTATTGAATGACCACCTAATCATGCCTATGTGCATGCGGATAATCCATATTAAAAAGGAGATTGGCAAAAATTTTCAAAAGCCTGAGCATTTAATGAACATGCAATTTTAACTGTACTAGGGACGTATGTTAACTAATGCATGCTTTAGGACTTAGAATATGCATGGAGCAATGATTTAATTTTAATAGGCCTTAAGTTCAAGGCTTACCTCACCATTTTTGAGGTGATTTAGAGATTTTGTCCAAGTTATGGAGCCAGATAGACCAGGCAGTGCTAGCAGGGTCTCTGCAGGTGTGAAGCGGATGAGAGCTTCTGATGTTCCCCAGCGTCGTCTAGCCCGGCCGCCTCACCGGTTAGCTGAGTCTATGATTCATCCGATTGGGGCTGAGAGGTCGGATGATGTGGATGACAAGGATGTCCTATTTGTAGGTCCCGCTCCAGCTCATGCTCCGCGTAGTGAGCTTCCAACTATTATTGTACCGATTTCAGAGCTTTTGGGCTACTTGAGACACCATCCCTCGATTTACCTTGACGCTAACGAGGTGACTAAAATTTTTATTATGGAATTTTATTTTATTTTCCATTTCAGGGCACAGGTTTAATCTGGATTTGAAATTTGATGCAGGTTCCCGACTTTACAAAGCCTAAGGGGAATTGGTTCAGCGTCCATTCTTTATATCATACTCTGCATCCAGAGTATCAGGCCATCGTCAACACTTGGGGTTTTGAGGCCTTCTTTTCTTTTCCTCCACGTCATTTCCCTTGGGGTTATCTGAGATCATTAACTGAGCGCTGGTTCCACCAGACCCAGTCTCTCCATCTGTTTGACTGAGAGGTGATGATGACACCGATGGACTGGCGGTTCATCACAGCTTTAGAGTTTATGGGTGATCCAGTGCCGTTGGTGGCTGACATTACCACCTGCTGCTGTTCGATCCCTTCTAGGAGTTCCTTCGACAGCCATCAAGGGTCGGACTATCCGTCCAGGTCCTTTGAGTGTTGATTCCTAGAGCGGGGCTTTGACTAAGCCTCTGCCTGATGATCAGAGGGTTAGAGATCGCATTCTTAGGTGACTATTCTTGGTGATCATCAGGGGTTATTTCATTGCAGATAACTCCTCGACGGTCTCTTTTGCTCTGACTATAGCTACTCGATATGTGGAGCGCATTAGGGATTTTAACTGGGGCACCTTCGCCTATTTTCTTCGTGGATTGATCTTATGCTTTGAGGGCGTGACGGAGGCTTGGCTGGGTTTTTATCCCTTCCTGCTGGTGAGTAATTTCTCTTTCACCTTTCAATATCCCTCATCTGTGTTTATTAATCTTTATCACTGAGGACATTTGATCTTTGCACTTCTAGTTTTGGGAAAATGAGAGGCTCCATTGCCTATGCCCGACCACTACTTTGGGCTTGGAGACATATCATCGGGGACGGCGTTGGCATCATTCCACTTTAACGGAGGTCCCTGTAGCAGAGGGGTTTACTCATTCCCACTTACATCTAGATCTGTTAACTGTCAACTCTATCACGTGGGATCCCTACACCCTAGACAATCTGCCAGTTGGGTTCAAGGATGGATTCTCGACTGGGTTGGAGTTTACAATGGCTACTCGTCGGATTCCACTTTTGATCGAGGGAGGTTGGGAGCTTTATTTGGGAGAGCGCGCTATCAGGAGCGTCATGGGAGAGATCCTCATTCCATTCGTTCCTCTTGCTTGACATCATTGGCCCTTAGCTCAGCCAATCAGAGATATTCCCTTGATGGGCATAGATGGCTTTTCCCTGTCAGTGGGTCCTCACAGTCAGGAGGCATTTCATAGCTGGTGGAGTCCTTGCACTATTGGGGCTCAAACTCGTGCTACCCAATTTATGTCAGACATAGTGCCTGGGTCCGTTATAATGACAGATTGGATAGCTTGCCTTAGGGAGCCTACTCATTTGGAGCATATCTCCGGTTTGACCCAGCGTTTGGAACGGGCATAATTTTTTATCAAACACCTTGGCAGGGATCCTTCAGAGGCAGATTAGTTTGATCATTCAAGGTTCGGAGCTGGCCCCTCAGGAGGTCCATATTCTGGTAGTTATGCCGGTGACGATCCCCCTCCTTATCGACCAGACATTCATACTGGCCGAGATTCAGTGACTTAGGAGGAGTTGCATTAGTTTGGTAGTCTAGATGAAGATATCGCATACTTCTTTTGATAGCTTTCTTGCTATATCTTTTGATAGACCTCTATTAGATATTGGGCGGCTGTGCCCCATTTCCCGTTATCTCTTTTGATAAGCCTTTGTTAGTCATTGGGCTGTTGTGCCCCATTTCTATGTACTTTTTATTTTGCATTTTATTAGCAGATAAAGAAGATGCTTTCAGTAGATAATGTATTTAGAAATGCATGATATTTCCTATCTATTGCATCCTATTATCATTTATCATTATCATCTATCATTGTGCATGCATTATGTCATGGATATGCACTTAGACATATGAGTTTAGCTTTGACCCCTGGATGGTCTCATGATACGGTTCTACAGATGTCTTAATCTACCGTTAGCCGTATTGAGCACATGCCACATTCATTGATAGCATCTTCTTTGAGATCCTGGTATGACAGTTTGCCTCACACAGACAGGACTACAGTTGATCAGATGATGAGGCATTCTTTGGCCATCTTAACTTTTTAGGTCCCACTGGGCTTTGTGGACAACATGTTATCCTGTTGGATACCTGAGCACTAAGTTTTCAGATTTGGCATCCATGAGCTGACTCCTACGTTGGACGAGTATGAGCGCATCACCGGTTTGGCATTAAATCGGCCCTGTGCTAGGATGGCCCTTAGTGACATGAGATGACAGTTCATGACCATGACTGGTCTGAGGCGCAGAGTCGTCACAGATGAGATTACTACAGGTCATGTGGTGTCTCTGGACTTCTTGATCGATCGCTTTGGTCGACTGGATAGCTACGCGCGATATTCAGAAGACTTTATCATCCCTGCAGATGAGTGGCAGTTTGCACGCGTGGATGTTCTGTTGATGTGCATCGCAGCTTATCTGTACATGCCACAGTATATGGACCACTTGGACATTAGTTTGATTATAGTGGTTCGTGCTCTCAGATAGGGTTGTACCATCCTGCCCATGATATTAGCTGAGACCTTGAGGTCGGCTACATTCTGCCATAACCATCCAGTGGGGTTTTTCAGGGGTAGTGCCGTTTTGTTGTATGTGTGGTTTATGACACACTTGAGACCCATCGGCATTTTCAAACATCATGGGTACCACTTTACTCATAAGATAGCGATGTCTTACTCCTTTCAGCCGGTAGAGTGTACAGATACGGCATCATGGTTGGCCTTTTTTTCGGTGATCGAGCATCCCTTTTTAATCTTGCCCTGCTCAGGGTTTAGCTCCCATTACAGCTTCATTACTCATGTAGTTGACATAGATTACCTGTCCCTGTCAGGTTTGAGAGGGGTGACCATATATCATCCACTAGCTGTCATGGGATAGTTTGATTAGTTTCAGGACATCCACCACTTTGAGGGGGCTTTGGATCAACGGCTATCAGCTTCGTCTTTGTCACCAACTGACTTGAGCAGGATTTATGATTGTTGGACTCTTTGTGAGAGGGCTAATTTTTTGATTAGCCATTCACATCATTCTCCGAAGTATTCTGCATGGTTAGAGGAAGATATTGCACTGGCTGCGGTTGTTTACTCAGAGTCGAGTATTGATTCAGATGAGGAGGAGCCGATGGAGGACCCTGATTCTCCTACCGAGGACATGTTGTTTGCTGGTTTAACAGCAGCTTTAGTAAGTGACCCTCCAAGCATTCCTACTGGGATAGATCCAACTCTTATATATTCGTAGCTCGGATGACCTTTGAGAGGGATCAGGCAAGAGCACTGATGTTGACAGCCCTTTCTGGTAAGGATACAGCTTTTGTTGATAGAGAAGATGCTCGAGCCACTCGGGACGCCACTTTTGTTGAGATTGAGGAGGCTCTAGTCGCCCGGGATGCTGCTTTTATTGATAGGGATGATGCCCTAGCTACCCGGGATGTTTACATTGCTGATAGCACTGCACTCAGGTCATATACACACAGCATCAGTGCAGATATGAGTGCCTTCATAGATGGTCATGGTAGCACCATGCAGATAGCTGTGGATCTTCTAGCTCGCATGGAGACCATGGGACATGAGCTTACAGATGCTCCTCCATATTCTGAGAGGGACGCCATATTGGACTTGCTATCCCGTTTATTCATGGGTTTATAGACTAGCTTTCATTTTCCTGCACATACTAGATCAGTCAATTTTATCATGTACAGTATACATTGTATATATCAAACAGTATTATATAGCAAATAAATATATTTTGATTCACTTCCCTGTTGGATATGTATTATCATTGCTGAGTGATTACCACTTTTTTCATGACTTCTTGTCCTGATGTGTCATGAGCTTTTCCTTGATGGATTGACATTAAAATGTCGGAGAGTACCTCAAAAGGACCTGTTGATCAGGGAGGCTTGATAGTATTTGGGTTTTATATTGGTTTCGGTGTCCTGGGACTATTTTTTAATAGGGTTTTATTTTTTTCTTTCTTGAATGTTAGACCACACCATGAGTGTCTGCCTACGTACTCCCGGGTTGAGGGAGATCAGGTCATTAGTAGTTCAGGCTTGGCCTGATGGGTTTGATAATTGTTTATTTGGTTTTGAGCTTGGTTTGAGGGGGTTTTAGCTTTTTTGCTTGGTTTGACCGCACCGTAAATAGCTGCCTACGTACTCCCAGGTTGAGGGAGATCAGGTCATTCGTAGTTCGAGCTTCTAGTGAAAACCCGAATTAATTTGATTTTTCAAAAGATCAGGATGATGGCTTGCAGGTGCTTCAGACATAGTGCCTCTTTACGGTGTCTAAATTGATGAGCTGGGGAAATTCTTTCTCATCCATTTCTTGCAATCTGAGGGATCTTCATGTCAATACTTCTTTGACATGAAAGGGCCCTCCCAATTTGGGGCAAACTTTCCTTTGGTTTCATCTTAATAGGCAAGGACTTTTTTTAATACCAAGTCATTTTCTTTGAATTGCCAGAGTCGAACTTTCTTGTTGGATGGTAGAGCAATCCTTTGCTGATATAATTGCCCATGAAATATGATTGTAGCCCTTCTTTAATCTATCAGGCATAACTAGTGGTATCGCTCTTGCAACCACTGGTCTTCTTCCATATGAGCATCTATTAACACCCTCAAGGACTCCATTTCTACTTCTATGGGGAGTACTGCTTCCATGCCATAGACTAATGAGTAGGTGGTAGCCCCAGTAAGAGTACACATTGACGTTATGTAGGCTAGCAGAGTCAGAGGCAATAGGTCAGGCCATCCTTTGTGATTGGCGGACAATTTCTGCATGATCTTCTTGATATTTTTGTTGGGATCTTCGACATCACCATTCATCTTGGGACGATAGATGACGGAATTGAGATGTTCGATATACAACTTGCTGCATAATTCTCTCATCATCTGATTGTTTAGATTCTTGGCATTGTCTGATACGATCACCTCCGATTGTCCATATCGACAAATCACATTGTTTCTGATGAAACAAATGATTACCTCTTTGGTAACTTTGGGAAAAGAGGCAGCCTCAATTTAGTGAAGTAATCGATCATGGTGAGGATAAATCGATGACCATTGCTGGCTTTGAGTTCTATTGGCCCAATCACGTCTATTCCTCATACGGAAAAAGGTTATGGCGAACTCATGTTGTGCAGTTCGTTTGGAGGAGCGTGGATGGCATTTCCATGGACTTGACATTGGTAGCATCTCCTGACGTGATCATCACAGTCAGCTTTAAGAGAGATCCAGTAATGCCCTATTCTCAATATTTTTCTGGAAAGCAAAGGACCTCTCATATGTGGGCCACAGACTCCACCATGGATTTCATCCATTAGTCTTTAGGATTGATCTTTATCTAGACATCTTAAAAGGCCTATTCCAGCATCCTTTTTATAGAGTGCATCTCCGCTCAAATAGAATTTCATAGCCATCTTATGAATACGCTTTCTTTCATCTTGACTTGCCCTAGCGAGTGTAGATCCATCTCGCAGATATTCTTTTATATATTTGTACCAAGGTTGTTTGAATGAAGGTAGTTAATCTGATATTTCTCCAATGTAATTCCCATATGTCGGGGCCTTTTCGCTTGCAAATTTGATGTCGGGAATTCCCATCATATCAGATATGTGGATCTAGGAAGCTAACGTTGCCAATGCATCAGCAAAGTCATTCCTACCTCGAGGGATGTGGATGAAGGTTATTTCTTCAAACTCCATGGATATCTTGATAACTTGCTGATGATAGGGCAGCAAATGCAATTCTTTGTTATAATACGCCCTGGTGGTTTGCTTGATAACCAACTAAGAATCCCCAAAAACTAGTAAACATTTGATACCCATGGATATGGCCAGTTTCAACCCCATTATGCAGCCCTCATACTCAGCTGTGTTGTTGGTGTTGACAAACTGCAACTTGATAGCCACAGGATACCGTTCTCCTATAAAAGAGATAAGAACTACCCCTGCTCCGGCACCTTCCATGTTCACGGCTCCATCAAAACACATTTTCCAATATTGGACTGTATTTTCTTGAGGGATTTGTTGAATTGTCATTATTCCATCATCCGGGAAATAAGTTTCCAAGGGTTCAAAATCCCTTGACGGTGCTTCGGCTATTTGATATGCAATCCCCTGACCTTTGATAGATTTTTGAGTCACGTAGACAATTTTGAATTGTTAGAGGATCAATTGCCATTTGGACAATTGACAATTCAATATGGGTTTGCTGAATACGTACTTTAGTGGATCCATGCGGGATATGAGATAGGTCGTGTGCCTATGCAGATAATGTTGTAACCTCATGGCGGCCCACGCTAATGCACAATAGGTCGTGTGCCTATGCAGATAATGTTGTAACCTCATGGCGGCCCACGCTAACGTACAACTAGCCTGATTTGACACCAAAAGCACATTTGGCCGAATTCAGCTTTAGGTTGTACTTGTGCAACCTGTTGTAAATCTTTTTGAGATGGCTAATGTGGTCATATTCCTTCCGAGATTTTGACGATGATGTCATCCACGTAGACCTCTATATCTTTATGCATCATGTTGTGAAAAAGGGCCATCATGGCTCGCTAATATATGGCGCCGAAATTGATAAGGCCGAAAGACAAACGTCTATAACAAAATGTTCCCAGGGAGTGATGAAGGCTGTTTTCTCCCTATCCTCTTCAGCAACCATGATTTGATGGTATCCGGTAAAACAGTCAATAAAAGAATACATGCCATATTACGCCGTGTTGTCTATCAGTATGTGGATAAAAGGTACTGGGAAGTTGTCCTTGAGACAAGCCTTGTTCAAATCCTGGTAATCCACGCATACTCGTACCTTCTCTCTGGGTATAGGCATGGGAACTATGTTGGATAGCCACTTAGGGTAAGTTGATACCATGATGATGCCGGCTTTGAATTGCTTGACAATTTCTTCTTTAACTTTCAGACTCCACTCAGGCTTTAATCGCTTGAGATTTTGCTTGACGCGCTTGAATCCATCTTTAATGGGCAGTCAATGAATGACAATATCAGTAGACAAGTCGATCATGTCTTCATGCGACCATACAAACACATCCTGGAACTGAGTTAAGAGTTCAATCAGGTCTGCTCTTTGGTTTTGGGTAAGGTCTATGCCTATCTGGATTTCTTTATGGTTTTCTTAGGTTTCAGTATTGACAGTGATGGTTTGGTAGAGGTTTGGTTTGGGGTTGTCTTCGACCCATTCTTTGATCTCCTCGGGTAACTCATAGTCATCTATCTCCTCTTGATCAATCTCCATAAAGTCGAAGTCTAGTTCTACATCAAAGTTGTAGTCACTGTTAAAATTTGGCATCTCATCAACAGCAACAAACAAATCCAACTTTGGAGTTCTAAAAATAAAATGCTTTCGCTTTAATATATGAAAGTATTTGATCATACAAATCATTTAGCAAGAAGCATGACAAAAGTAACGGCTATCGCTGTGCAACAAAAATAAGCAGTAAACAAAACCATGCTTCAAGGTAGATGGACTTTTGGCCCTTTTACCCTTTTCGACTGAGGCATGGAGTGCTGCTCCAATTGTCTAGAGTTAAGTCCTCATGAATAGGGAGGATGAAGGAGTTGATGTCGTCTGTCTATTCTCAGATAATGACTAAGACATCATTCACATCAGGGCCAGTGCTTTTCTTTGAACTTATACCCTTATCCCTTTTGATACGAGGGATTAGGATTTAATCTTCTGAATCATCATCGTCTAGGATATTATCGTTCATACTCTCATAGTGCATCAGAAAATACATGTTTGCAAACGGGTCTTGTCCTTCATGCATGAACTTTTCTTTGCCCTTTTTGCTTTCCTCATCAGGCTTTGGGAGTCTTCTCTCACTAATCGGTTTGAACTGAGAAAACAGCATTCCCGACACAGCAGCATGAATCTTCTTCATTAGTTTCATAAACCCAGAATCAATGAGGTTTGGCAACAGGCTGGTGGAGGCAGGAACCGCTGGATGCTTGTGTGGGTTCCGATTGTTTGATCCGGAGGAATAACCTAATCCAGTCTTCCCTGTCTGGCTAGGGATTTGCACTGGACTTTCGATTCCTTGCTGATTTTTCCCTAACCCTTTTACAAGTTAGAAATCCAAGGATACCATTTATTGACCGACCGTTATCACTTCGGTAGGAACTCTTGGCTTTAAGGCTGTTGCCCCAATGAGTAAGTATTGAGTGTTTTTCACCTCCAAAGCTTTAAAACTGGCAGGTTCAACCCCCTTATCGAGACTAATTACCGGTATATCGCCCTGTATGCAGAAATGATATTCTGGTTCGGCATTTATAGTGATCAGATTACCATCAATGATGTACTTGAGTTGTTGATGAAGGGTGGATGGAACTGCTCCTGCCGTGTGGATCCATGGTCTTCCCAATAACAAATTATATCCAGTGGTAATGTTTAATAACTGAAAGGATATGTAGAAAGTATGGGGCCCAATCTCCAGCGGAAGCTCGATCTCTCTCACTAGCCTCTCAGCGAGATCCATCGAAATCCCAGATGACTACATGACTAGTCCGGATTCGGTTTAGATTGATCTTCATTCTCTCCAAGGTGTCGTAGGGGCAGATGTTCAGGGATGATCCTCCATCTATCAGCACACCTCCTACCACATATCTTGATGATGTCACTGCTATGTACAATGATTTGTAATGACCCATCCCTTCTTCGGGTATATCATCATCAGTGAAAGATATCACATTACTGTTGAAAATGTGCTCTATCACATGACAGAAATTCTCAGTATCTATCGTCTTTGGCAGATGTGCTTCCTCCAATACTTTCCTTAGAATTTTGCGATGATCCTCCAAGGCTAAGACCATATCCAGAATAGACATCTGTCAGGATGCTGTTGGTCCGATTAGATGACACAATTAACTCGCAAATATACGCGGCCAACGAGTAATAAAGAGTGAGTAAAGATCGTTCCCACGGAGAATTAACAGATAAAAGGTCGCCAAATCAATAGTCCGTAATCATCTCAGTCTTATTTAAACGGGTGGTAAAGAGTTGGAATTAAAACTACTTTAAACTATGCAAGGAATTGAATTTAAACTAATTAATTCTAGAGTTAAAATCAGATAATAAAGATCAGAGATTTCAATTTTTCCTAATGATTCGTCTAAGTCGACACACTTCTAATTAGGTGAAATTAATCATTACAGTTGTTAGCCGAGAACACGAAGGTATGAGAAGACCGTCTTTCGATGCACCTAATCCATACCACGTGCAATCCACAGATGATAAAACGCACGTGAACACCCACATTATCTAAACCCCTATATGTCTATGGTGTTTACAAATAAATAGGGTTTAAGGTCAAGTTCTTTATTGACTACGAGCGGCGCTTCGGTATATGTCTATTCTAAGCACAAATCACACATCCAACGCCATGTGAACATACAATCGCCCGCTACTACGATTAGATCTAAACTTACACTTCGTCTTTCAAGTCCACATAGGTTATCACAGTAATTGATCATGACTCAATTAAGCAATGAAAGCATAAATCGCAGTAGACAATCACATAGCAATCAATAAGAACCAATATGGAAGAGAAATCAACATAGACTACTCATTAGATTCTATTGGAACCTCAAAATAAGGTCTAAGTCATAAATAACTCAAACATATCATCCACAAGTTGAATATACATCATAAGATTGCAAATAGGAAGCAAAGAGATTCAAAAGATAGAAAATAGCAAATCTGAGTGCTCAAGCTCCTTGTTGAATCTCCAATGGAATCCACTTGCTTCAATCTTCAAACCTAATCTAACCCTAGAAACTAACTAACTAAACTAAACCCTAATCTAGACTTAATCTACTCCTGATCTATACAAGAAATGTAAAGAAAATGGAAGAATAAGCTAGGGCTAGGGCTTAAGGCCAATATATGATGCCCTTTCTTGCCCCAAACGAGCCCCCTTATATCCCAATCAAAAGCCAAGTCCCGTTCAATTGAAAAGTCAAGTCTGGCACAGCTGAAGATTGGCGCGGCCGCGCCCAAAAATGCCCTACAATCCGCGCGCCCGCGCCAAGCATTTTTTGCTGCAGAGTCCTCTGGTAAAACGGCCATAACTTTTGATCCGGGAGGAGTTACGAGGCCGGCCACCTATCAAATCGAAGCTATCGAAGAGCTATACAACTTTAATTCTTTGAGAATTGAGAAATAATGGATGTATGGAGGCTGAAATTGAGCTCCAAGTGACAGCTATGCATAAAAACTCAAAACCGTGAGGTTTGACGTCCGTTGGTATACGGGGCATAACTCTCGCCTCCGAACTCCGATTGGGATGATTCAAGATGTTCCGGAAAACCTATAAGATGCTCTACAATATGAACTAAGCTCCAATCCAAGAACATGAAATGAATATAAACCCCCCAAACGATGTCCGGATTGCATTTCCTTCCCATTGTCATTCCATTATTCCATTCTTGCTCCTTTTGACCTCATTTTGTCCTTTTAAGCTCAATAAGCACCAATGGAGTTCCAAAACATGCAAACTACAAAACAAAGCAAAAACACATGAAAAGCACACAGATACTTGAGTTTTGACAGCGGAACAAGCTGGTTACTATCCGAATAAGTGGTCATAAAGACCACTTATCAAATACCCCCAAACTTAACTGTTGCTTGCCTTCAAGCAACCAAAATAAAACTAAACAAAAGATGCAATGCCGTATCTACAATGTATACAACCTATGCTATCATGAATGCAAATCCAAGTTCCCAACCCGTATTGAACTTTCAAAGCAATGCCTCAGAAAACCACGAGATAGTCGAACAGATAAGCTACCCAAAACAAAACCATAAGGCATATTCTGCAAATCCAAAACTGTCAGCACTGATGTATTGTGCGTTGTGTGCTTACCAACCATTAGATATGCATTCATATAAATAACTCACCTACTATGCTTCTTAGGGGAAAAACGAGCTTTAGCTTAAGAAAAACAGTAAATCATATAAGTTCTAACTAAGACCATGCATTACTAGAGTTAAGAGTCAACAGGGGGTTTTTATTAAGCTTTTATTACTCACGAGGGCGTATTCGCACTTTCCCGTGTACACATTCGACTGTGCAATACCTAGTCCTCTTAGGCTTTTCAATGATATCCGTGTAGCGAGCTTTCGACCAACGACTCCCAAACCAGACGGCCTTAGGGCGCTGGGTGTAGAGACACCCCTCGGGCTTACTTGCTCAAATATCAAAGGCCCCAGAACTCGACGTAGCCGATGTGTTTATTATATTTTTTTTCTTTTTTAATGTATTTTCTTTTATTTTCTTTTCTTTTCTTTTCAAAGGGGAGTGCTTTTTACGCTCCATCTCCCCACATAGCATGCAAAACCCCTGTTTCCCCCAAACTTAAGCTTTTAACAGTCTAGTTATTATTATATGCGAACTGAAACTCTTTTATTAAAACATAGTTTTTCCACCAGAAGACAAGTATATGAAAATTTAGACTTAGCATGTCATGGTGGTTACTCTATCTTGCTCACTGGCTACACAGTATCTGACAGGTAAGGATTTACATATATGACAATGAAATCAAGCTTAAGTCTCCAATCAGTTCAATAATCAAGTGATTTCAGTTTCTTCACAAGCAACATACATAACTAACCAACTGAAAACTGGATTCATGCAGTATGCTCTAACACAGAATGCAAAAACAAAAGAAAAATTTTAAAATTTTCACAAATTTTAACTATTTACAACCTACATGCAGTAAATAGACACACACAATATGCAATATGAATGCAACTACCCTATATGCAAAATAAAGCCAATACCCCCAAACTTAAACTATTCAATGTCCTCATTGAAGGTAAAGGTAAAAAGAAAGAAACTCCCCTACTCGGCTTCTGATGCTGCATGAAATGAAGTGGCATCCTCTCAGAAGTTTCCCCGTCTCTCTCTGCTCTTGGCAAAATAAACCCCACTCAGCACTGTACTCAACGAACCAATCCAACTCCAAATCAATTTTGCTCTGCTAGAGATCCCACACTCACTGTCTCAATTGATCAGGTTAAGAGGATGAGGTGGATGGGAATTGGTACTTTGGATTGAGGAGGTAGGAGGTTTTAAAAACTAAGGCTTGTAGTGGGGGGGAATTGCATAAAATGGAAGAGATGGGGGATTGCATTAAGGAACTGAGGGTTTGGGATTATAGGGACTGAGGCTTTGGGGCTGGTGATAATTAATATGAATTGGTGCCCCCCAAAATCTGCAAGATTTTTCCCAAGTCAGACCCAATCTACATGTGGCGTGGTAATGCCTTGAATTGGGAGCGGCCGCGCGGGCTATCAGATTTTTCTGCTGCTGATTTTTTTTTTGCTAGGCAATGAGGTTGGCTTTGAGCTTGCATTCTATCCAGCAACAGTTGACCTGAGAGAAAGCATAACATCATTATTAAGCCCTCTTATACTAACAAAAGTATATTAACTATTTACATCAAGAGAATTAAACATGGAAAGATATATGCATTCAAATTCCCAAAAAATTCTCTAAGTGCGTATACGCAATGTGCAAGTGTATCAAAAGTATGCTATAAGCTTCATGGTCCCAAAAAGATATGCACTAATGCCTAAGTTCAAAAATGTAGGCAATGAACTTCTAATTCCTACAGTATGCAAAAATTTAAACTAAATATTAACTAATAAGAATTAAACGAGGGGGAGGGAAATGTGATAGAAAGCATGTAAATGGAGAATTAAACAAATAGAGAGAGGGATGATGGGAAGTAGGTAATGGAGAATTAAACAAAGAGAGAGAGAAATGATGGGGTGCCTCCCATCTAGCGCTTGATTTATAGTCCTCTAGCTCGACTGTGTCTGCCCACTGCTACCCAACTCCCCGACGATACTGGAGAACCCCTCCATCTATCAGAATAGCTGTGTGACTTTAGCGGCTTCCCAGTAGGAGCGGATGCAGATTTAAACTACCTAGAATTGAATATGTATGAGAATTCCCCGGACTGAAGGTCGGGGTGCTAGGCAATGGTTCCGTTGTGTATGTGAAATGATCGGGGCATGGAGGTATAGACCACAGAATGGACTCTTCTTGTATTCTCTTCTCTTCTGAACACCATGGCTTGAAGCTCACAGACTCTCTCATGTCATCGAGATCCGTATCTGTAATGTGGCTTCCAAGGGGGCAAGGGTGTGCAAACTTGACTGGCTTGTTCCACTTAGGCGGAGGAGGCTCTTGGGGGATTGTCACTGTTGGTTCACATTCATACTCCACAGCCCCAATTGGCTCCTCGATATCCATTGCCTTTCGCTCGTCTAGTTCCAAGTGCACTTCGGGCTCTTCATCAGTTTCTGCACCCATATCATATCACCAAGTAGTCTAGGGATCATAACTTACGGCTTCGGTCATTGGAGGCACAAAATCTTGCACTGTTATCTCTTTTTCACATAAATCCTCCTTCCTTAATGCCGTGCTAATTTGCTCCACCCAAATCTGAAGATCCTCAATCGATTGCTCTTGCTCAATCAAGGTCTCCTGTGTTGATGCTAATGAGTTCCCCCACAAACTATCCAATCCTTCCTTTTTTGTTTCAGCCACGGGATCCATGTACTGAGTCTCACTGGTAGAAGCATGGTTGATTGGGGCCATCTGATATTGAAAATTTTGGCTCGATTCTTCTGGGCTCCCAAATAACTCCTCTTGGTTTTCTGAGCTTGCATACATGAATTCCATTGAAGACTGCTCTCCTTGTAAACACGGGGGTTGGTATGTGGGTTCGGGTGCATAAATTGGACTTGGCTCATATTGTTCTTAATAGCTCGCAGTATTGGTTAGAATCCCTTGTTCTTCCTCTATCATCAAGGCCTTGCTAATTTGCTCCGCCCAGTTCTGGATATTCTTGACTGACTTTTATTGCTTAATCAAGATGTCCTTCAGTGATATGTCACCTCCTTCCTCCAATTTTGCATTTTCTGTGTCACCCTCAAAATTGTATTGAGGCTCGTAAACTGGAGTCTGGAATGAGCATTCTGGGGCGTAAACGGAATTTGGATCCCAGTACTGGTCTTGATAATAGTCTGATGAAGGGTTTGCTGAAGGGTCTGGGTGATACCCCCAATCTTGCTGATAATTAGTGTAAGGCTCATTGTAAGAGTACTCACCCGCATACTGTTCCTGTCCATAACTGATAGGCTCTTGATGGCTCATGTAGCTCCCAGCATCATACTCATGAGTAATAACTATTAGTAGTGTGAATACAAGCCAATCATGTATAATGATAAAGCACGTACTTTGTAAACAATTTTATTTATTTATTAATAAAATATTCATTTATTAAAGGCATTTAATTATCTACATGGTGCTGTTTTTATAATATATAAATAACCCATAGTTTTAAGTAATGCTTTTAGAATCATGATGATGATCATGCTAATGAGATCTAAATTCATAGAAAGCTCTAAAACTAAAATAGTTCCCAATCGTGGGATTACTAAAAAGGGGATTAGTAAATCCGGATAGATTGGTACATATGTTGCTTGCTCATTGGATGAGGATGATTGATCTCATGATCATTTGTGTAGAGACACTAAAGCAAGTATGTAGGTGCTTATTGGAGAATAAGTTCACTGAACGTGACTCGCTATGGAATACCTAATGGAGTTTTACTCGCCTGTCAATAGGAATTCCTAATGTGATAGTAGTACAAGTGATCCTTGGACTTGAGATCATCATAGTATCTTATATGTAATGAATTATACTTTGACTTATTCCTTAAAGTCCTTTAGGGTATATAAAAGGGTATGCTTGGGTATAATGAGTTACATATGGAGATAATGAATGATCAATAAAGAATCTACCACCTCTAGTAAAAGAGGAGATATATCCTATGTGATTCGTTAAATAACAACCCAGGAATCCTTGGCCAAGGTAAAATGAAATTAGAAAGGAGTTTCTAATTTGCATTATTTGGAGTTGTGCATTTTCTAATCGAAATACATATAATTAAATAAAATAAGACTTGACAATAAATTCATGTCCTATATTTAATTGGGACATTGTATGGTGGAATGATTGAATTGTTTGGTAACTATTTACTCACAAGTTCTTTTATGATTAATGTTGAAATCTATATTATCTGAAAAGTCGTTGATCGCTAGGAAGGCTTATCCCTATTGTAGAATAAATATTATTTATTTAAATAGATTATTAGTTTAATTTATTTATTTAAATAAGATTAGAATTGTTCTAATTGATTTATTCACAACCGGTTTAATATAGAGAACTCAAAGGGTCACACCATAAAAGAAAGAATAATTATTTAAGAAGGTAATGGCATAATCGTAATAATGCATTAAGTGTATTTAATTTAATCTATAGTGATAGAATAAATTAAATAGCTTAATGTTTATTATTTAATATTTTGGAAATATTAAATATAAATTAATAAGAGGAGTCTTATTAATATTATTACAATTATTATTATTTTAATTTCTAAAGGAGTTTAGTAATTAATTCAATATTAGTACTCTCATTTATTCCTAATAAGATTAGGAGACAAATTAATTAAATGAATTTAATTAATTATTCCCCGTGTGGTGGGAAGCCTAAATTAATTAAAAGGAGTTTAATTAATTAAAAGAAATCCCATGTCTAATAGGATTAGAAGGGTTGACCAATATCTATATAAGAGGAGTCTTATAATAGATATTAGTTGAGGCAATTCCAATTGTTGGAGAGTACTTCTTTTCGATAGAGGATAGAAAACTAAGCCAACCACCCTCCTTCTTGACAATTCATCTTCCTTGGTGGATCACCTCTAGAGGCCAAACACTTGGGTGGCTAACGTTGATCAAAGGAAGGAATCTAACCCGGAAATTCAAGGAGATCACGAAGAACAAGGAGTTGAACTCGTACCTGTGGAAGCTTCGTTTTACAAGGGTATGATTCCATAACTTCTTATTTATCGTTTTAAATTAATAATTTGCATAAAGGATGATCCGGGTAATGGTTTTGTAGAAATTTTTTAAACTCTGATATACCATGCTTCCGCTAATTTTTGCAATTTGATTGCATCACGATTTCGTACAAACCCAACAGTGGCATCAGAGCCAAACCTTTATGCAATTATTAATTATTTTGATTTTATATACATATGGGTATATATTTAAAATAATTTATTGGGCATAATTTTATTGTATAAAAAAAAAATTTAAGAAAAAAAAAATGACGTTTTTTTTTTTTGGGACGAATCACAATTTTTTTTTGGGTGCTAATCTTGAATTCTTCAAGGAAAAGGTGTCGTCTCTTTCTTACTCCAAAAAGAAGGTGACTTATCAGGAAAGGACTCTTTTAATAAACCTGCAGGACTCTTTTAATAAAAGAAGGTGACTTCTTTTTAAAAAATAAATGTGAATTTATATTTTATATATATATATATATATATATATATATATATAACCTGATTCGTTATATAAGTATATATAATATATACGGTAATATCAAATATATATATATATATATATATATGATATATTTATATATTATATTCTAAATAATTTTATAATTAAAATAAAGAGTTTATTTTAATCTTGAAATTGGATTTCATGCAATTTAAAATTGCCCATTAAATGATACTCATATATATATGGAATGTTTTAATTCATGAGATGAATATTTATTTATTGATATATATGGTGATATGTATGATAATGAATGAGGATTGATTATGGACTATTTGACCAATGTGATTGGATTTTATTTTAGTTGAATGCTTGAATGAATGGATTTTATTAAATGGGGTCTGTGTACCTCGTCTTCTCTAAATTTTTTTTTCTTGATGTAAAATTTATCTCCCTCCTATATACTTCCCCTTGACTGCTGATCAAGGTTTCTATTTAAATTAAATAGTTTAATGTAATAGAAATAGTTAGAATTATCTTGAAAAAATTGGAGACCAAGGAGCAAGGAGCGCATGAAGACCCGTTTGTATGGAGCCCGGGTTTAAATGTAATAATTATATTTAAATTTAAATTCTTGCACTCCTAGGTTTGACCTTTTGGTTCACTTGGTGGCTCTAGTGAACCAAACTAGAATAAAAGTCCATAATCAATCCGGGTAGAATATAGTATTCTATATTGCATGCTAAATATTATATATATTATATTTTATGCAAACATGCTTTGCATGTTTAATAAAATGATGCGTATTTTATATATATATATATATATATATATATATATATATTTGTGTGTGTGTGTGTGTGCATGCGCACTAAACAAGATGAGACAAATAATAACAAACCCCTCAAAGAAATAATATTAAGTCCGAAGCGTTCAAATGATATTTGGAATATTGAACGTCGCCTTCTAGTATGATAATTTAATAGAGTATTAAATATTTAATATGAGCTTGTTGTGCTATCCACAAGGCGAGTATTGCATATTTAAGATGTTAATTAATCACATTTGATGCTTATCAAGAAAATTGAACGATCTAGTCTTGTTGTGCTATCCACAAGGACGAACATTTTTATTTTTTGAATTTATGGAAGTGCTAGGCTGGACTTAACTTAAATCATTTTAGTTCGGATGTGCACACACTTGACCATTATGATTTAAGAGGCAAAATAAAAGGAGTTATATAGTGATGTAATTGACAAGAGTTGTCTACCTATTTATTTGTATATCGCTTGTTGTGCTATCCACAAGGTTATATACATTTGAAATGGGCACTAGCAAATCTTTAATTAGATGTTGCCGAACTATATAAGTGAGGGTAATATAGTTTGATAAAAATAGTGGGAGATGCCAATTTAAAATAAAGACCTAAATTTATTTTGGTATGCAAAATTAATAAAATGAATGTTTGCTAAAATGTTGTTTTTCACATGTAGAATTTTAAAAATGTCAAAATCACTAATTTCACTGCGAAGCATACTTGATGCTAATAAGCTTACCGGGCCGAATTATACGGACTGGCTAAGAAATCTGAGAATAGGTCTCACTGCTGAAAAGATTTCTTATGTCCTAAACTCACCTGTCCCTGGAACTGTTCTAGAAATAGCCTCTGAGGAAGAGATTGCCACCATTGTAAAGTGGCAAGATGATGCATCTGTAGCTCAATGCATCATGCTCGCATCCATGAATAACGAGCTTCAGCGTCAGCACGAAAACATGGATGCTCCTACTATGTTGATTCACCTCAAGGAGTTGTATGGTGAACAAAGTAGGACTGCTAGATATGAGATATCTAAGGAGCTCTTCCGGTCTCGGATGACCAAGGGCAAAGTGAACATAAAGGAACAAAAGAAATCTGATCCAGCTAGCAAAGAAATGTGCTTCCATTGCAACGAGCCGGGTCATTGGAAGAGGAACTGCAAGAAGTTTCTGGCAAAGAAGAAGCTTGGAGAAGCTTCGACTTCCAATCAAGGTTTGTTCATGATTGAAATTAATTTTTCAGAAAGTCAAAATTCTACTTGGGTATTGGATACCGGCTGTGGTTCTCACATATGTAATAATGTGAAGGGACTGGTCAGAAGTAGAAAGCTGAACAATGATGAGGTGATCCTACGAGTGGGGAATGGAGCAAAGGTTGCTGCATTAGCTGTAGGAACTTATTATTTAGTAATGCCTTCGGGCAAGTCCATTTATCTTAATAATTGTTATTATGTTCCGAATATTATTAAAAATATTATTTCAATTTCTGTATTGGATATGGAAGGATTTAACGTTGTTATAAAGAACAATAGTTGTTCTATTTATAAAGAAAATGTTTTATATGGTGTTGAAAATTTGCGAAATGGACTTTATACACTTGACTTACAAGAAAATATTTTTCAAATTGAACAAACTAAGAAAAGGAAAAGAGATGATATTAATTATACCTACATGTGGCATTGTAGACTCGGTCATATCAATGAAACAAGATTATCCAAGTTGCATAAAGATGGGCTCCTTGAGTTATCTGATTATGAATCATATCCAACTTGTGAATCTTGTCTCATGGGTAAAATGACTAAATCTCCTTTTAGTGGAAAAGGAGAAAGAGTTACAGAGTTGTTGGCATTGATTCACACAGACGTTTGTGGACCTATGACAACAAGTGCACGGGGTGGGTATTCTTATTTTATTACTTTCACTAATGATCACTCAAGATTTGGATATGTGTATTTAATGAAATACAAGTCAGAATCATTTGAAAAGTTCAAAGAGTTCAGAAGTGAAGTAGAGAAACAAACGGGCAAGAGTATAAAGATACTTCGATCAGATATAGGTGGAGAATACTTAAGCGGTGAGTTTCTCAATTGTCTCAAAGAAAATGGTATAATCTCACAATGGACTCCTCCAGGTACACCACAGTTAAATGGAGTATCTGAAAGGAGAAATCGAACACTGTTGGGCATAGGTTCGATCCATGATGAGTTTTACCGACCTTCCAATTTTTTTCTAGGGATATTCCCTAAAAACGGCTGCATACCTACTTAACAAGGTACCTACCAAATCCGCCCCAAAGACTCCATATGAGATGTGGAAGGGGAGGAAACCAAATCTTAAGCATGTTAAGACTTGGGGTTGCCCAGCTTATGTCAAAAAGTTTGAAAATGATAAGTTACAGACTAAATCCGATAAGTGTAGATTTGTGGGATACCCTAAAGAAACTTTAGGGTATTATTTCTATCTTCCAACTGATCAAAAGGTGTTTGTTGCGAAACATGCTGCCTTCTTGGAAAAGAAGTTTATCCATGAAGGGGTCAGTGGGAGTAAGATATATCTTGAAGAAGTTCAAGAACCACAAATTACCACGGATCAAAGTCAGGTACCTGACCAAGTAGAAGAACCTACTATACCACACCCTGTTCGTAAATCTGGAAGAGTACCGAAGATACCTGAGAGGTATGGATTCGTTATAGAGGATGACGATGAGGTACACATCATGAATGATGATGATCCATTGAATTACGAATAGGCTATGAGTAATAAAGACTCAGGAAAATGGCTTGAAGCTATGAAATCCAAAATGGACTCCATGTATGAAAATAAAGTATGGACTTTGGTTTCACCACCTGAAGGCATTAAGCCTATTGGGTGTAAATGGGTCTTTAAAAGAAAGACTTGAGCGGACGGCAAGGTAGAGACCTATAAGGCCCGACTGGTTGCAAAAGGTTTCAAACAAAGACAAGGAGTTGACTATGATGAAACCTTTTCACCAGTAGCTATGCTCAAGTCCATTCGGATTTTGCTTGCGATTGCAGCTTATAACGACTATGAGATCTGGTAGATGGACGTGAAAACGGCCTTCCTCAATGGGAAACTTGAGGAGGATGTGTATATAACACAGCCAGAGGGATTTGTTTCAAAGGTTGGAATAAATCAAGTCTGTAAGCTGCAACGATCCATTTATGGATTGAAGCAAGCTTCTCGTAGATGGAACATTCGTTTTGATGAGACAATCAAAGAGTTTGATTTTATCAAAAACAACGATGAACCATGTGTGTACAAGAAGGTTAGTGGGAGCACAGTTTCATTCCTTGTATTATATGTTGATGATATATTACTGATAGTGAATGACATTCCTATGCTACAATCGATTAAAATCTGGTTATCTAAACACTTCTCCATGAAGGACTTGGGAGAAGCATCCTATATTTTGGGGATAAAGATCTATAGAGATAGATCTAAAAGGATGCTTGGTTTATCCCAAGGAACGTACATTGATGCAATGCTAAAGAGATTTAGCATGGAAGATTCCAAAAGAGGTCTCATGCCGATGAGCCATGGAATACATCTCTCCAAGAAACAGGCCCCAAAGACACCTAAGGAGAGAGCCAGTATGAGTAAGATCCCTTATGCTTCTGCAATAGGATCTATCATGTACGGTATGATATGTACTAGACCGGATGTTGCTCATGCACTTAGTGTAACGAGCAGATACCAGTCGAATTCAGGAGAAGAGCACTGGAAGGCAGTGAAGAATATCCTAAAATACTTGAGAAGGACTAAGGATATCTTTCTTGTCTACGGTGGGTCTGAATTAAAACTCGAGGGCTTCACAGACTCAAGTTTTCAAACGGACCAAGATGACAGTAAATCTGTTTCGGGGTATGTTTTTACCTTGAACGGAGGCGCAGTGAGTTGGAAGAGTTCCAAGCAGCAAACAGTTGCTGATTCAGTGACAGAGGCAGAGGATATAGCTGCAAGTGAAGCTGCAAAGGAAGCTGTTTGGATGAAGAAGTTCCTAACTGAACTTGGTATGGTTTCTAGCATTGGAGAAGCAGTTCCCGTTTACTGTGACAACACAGGAGCAGTTGCACAGGCTAAGGAACCAAGGTCTCATCAAAAATCTAAACACGTGTTGCGGCGATTTTACTTGATCAGGGAGATCATTGAAAGAGGAGACGTCACCTTGGAGCGTGTAGACTCTCAAGACAACATTGCAGATCCATTTACTAAAGCTTTAACACAACAGCAGTTTGATCATCACTTAGAGAAGATGGGTATGAGATACCATGGCGATTGGCTTTAGTGCAAGTGGGAGATTGATAGTAGAGTGCATACAAGCCAATCATGTATGATGATAAAGCACGTACTTTGTAAACAATCTTATTTATTTATTAATAAAATATTCATTTATTAAAGGTATTTAATTATCTACATGGTGCTGTTTTTATAATATGTAAATAACCCATAGTTTTAAGCAATGCTTTTAAAATCATGATGATGATCATGCTAATGAGATCTAAATTCTGAGAAAGCTCTAAAACTAAAATAGTTCCCAATCGTGGGATTACTAAAAAGGGGATTAGTAAATCCGGATAGATTGGTACATATGTTGCTTGCTCATTGGATGAGGATGATTGATCTCATGATCATTTGTGTGGAGACACTAAAGCAAGTATGTAGGTGCTTATTGGAGAATAAGTTCACTGAACGTGACTCGCTATAGAATACCTAATGGAGTTTTACTCGCCTGTCAATAGGAATTCCTAATGTGATAGTAGTACAAGTGATCCTTGGACTTGAGATCATCATAGTATCTTGTATGTAATGAATTATACTTTGACTTATTCCTTAAAGTCCTTTAGGGTATATAAAAGGGTATGCTTGGGTATAATGAGTTACATATGGAGATAATGAATGATCAATAAAGAATCTACCACCTCTAGTAAAAGAAGAGATATATCCTATGTGATTCGTTAAATAACAACCCAAGAATCCTTGGCCAAGGTAAAATGAAATTAGAAAGGAGTTTCTAATTTGCATTATTTGGAGTTGTGCATTTTCTAATCAAAATACATATAATTAAATAAAATAAGACTTGACAATAAATTCATGTCTTATATTTAATTGGGACATTGTATAGTGGAAGGATTGAATTGTATGGTAACTATTTACTTACAGGTTCTTTTATGATTAATGTTGAAATCTATATTATCTGAAAAGTCGTTGATCGCTAGGGAGGCTTATCCCTATTGTAGAATAAATATTATTTATTTAAATAGATTATTATTTTAATTTATTTATTTAAATAAGATTAGAATTGTTCTAATTGATTTATTCACAACCGGTTTAATATAGAGAACCTAAAGGGTCACACCATAAAAGGAAGAATAATTATTTAAGAAGGTAATGGCATAATCGTAATAATGCATTAAGTGTAATTAATTTAATCTATAGTGATAGAATACATTAAATAGCTTAATGTTTATTATTTAATATTTTAGAAATATTAAATATAAATTAATAAGAGGAGTCTTATTAATATTATTACAATTATTATTATTTTAATTTCTAAAGGAGTTTAGTAATTAATTTAATATTAGTACTCTCATTTATTCCTAATAAGATTAGGAGACAAATTAATTAAATGAATTTAATTAATTATTCCCCATGTGGTGGGAAGCCTAAATTAATTAAAGGAGTTTAATTAATTAAAAGAAATCCCATGTCTAATAGGATTAGAAGGGTTGACCAATATCTATATAAGAGGAGTCTTATAATAGATATCAGTTGAGGCAATTCCAATTGTTGGAGAGTACTCATTTTCTATAGAGGATAGAAAACTAAGCCAACCACCCTCCTTCTTGATAATTCATCTTCCTTGGTGGATCACCTCTAGAGGCCAAACACTTGGGTGGCTAACGTTGATCAAAGGAAGGAATCTAACCGGAAAATTCAAGGAGAATCACGAAGAACAAGGAGTTGAACTCGTACCTATGGAAGCTTCGTTTTACAAGTGTATGATTCCATAACTTCTTATTTATCGTTTTAAATTAATAATTTGCATAAAGGATGATCCTGGGTAATGGTTTTGTAGAAATTTTTTAAACTCTGATATACCATGCTTCCGCTAATTTTTGCAATTTGATTGCATCACGATTTCGTACAAACCCAACAATAACTGGCTCTCGACTCTGTTGAGCTGAAACAGTATCCAGCTTCCTCGAGAGCTCCTCTAGCTGTGCTGAAAGTGTTGCTATTGGGTTGACGCCATCATTGTTTGTTTCCCTTGGCTGCTCTTGCCTTGTACCATTCCATGAATAGAAATTTAAGTCCATTGTACCTGAGAAGAGAACAAATGAAGAGAATTAAAACAAAAATAGAAAGTTTAAATTAAGACTAATTTGATTTAAACTAATGTTGGCAAACAGTTTTCCAAATAATTTCCCTGCAACGGCGCCAAAAACTTGTTGGTCCGATTAGATGACACAATTAACGCGCAAGTATACGCGGCCAACGAGTAATAAAGAGTGAGTAAAGATCGTTCCCACAGAGAATTAACAGATAAAAGGTCGCCAAATCAATAGTCCGTAATCATCTCAGTCTTATTTAAACAGGTGGTAAAGAGTTGGAATTAAAACTACTTTAAACTAGGCAAGGAATTGAATTTAAACTAATTAATTCTAGAGTTAAAATCAGATAATAAAGATAAGAGATTTCAATTTTTCCTAATGATTCGTCTAAGTCGACACACTTCTAATTAGGTCAAATTAATCATTACAGTTGTTAGCCGAGAACACGAAGGTAAGAGAAGACCATCTTTCGATGCACCTAATCCATACCACGTGCAATCCACAAATGATAGAACGCGCGTGAACACCCACATTATCTAAACCCCTATATGTCTATGGTGTTTACAAATAAATAGGATTTAAGGTCAAGTCCTTTATTGACTACGAGCGGCGCTTCGGTATATGTCAATACTAAGCACAAATCACACATCCAACGCCATGTGAACATACAATCGCCCGCTACTACGATTAGATCTAAACTTACACTTCGTCTTTCAAGTCCACATAGGCTATCACAGTAATTGGTCATGACTCAATTAAGCAATGAAAGCATAAATCGCAATAGACAATCACATAGCAATCAATAAGAACCAATATGGAAGAGAAATCAACATAGACTACTCATTAGATTCTATTGGAACCTCAAAATAAGGTCTAAGTCATAAATGACTCAAACATATCATCCACAAGTTGAATATACATCATAAGATTGCAAATAGGAAGCAAAGAGATTCAAAAGATAGAAAATAGCAAATCTGAGTACTCAAGCTCCTTGTTGAATCTCCAATGGAATCCACTTGCTTCAATCTTCAAACCTAATCTAACCCTAGAAACTAACGAACTAAACTAAACCCTAATCTAGACTTAATCTACACCTAATCTATACAAGAAATGTAAAGGAAATGGAAGAATAAGCTAGGGCTAGGGCTTAAGGCCAATATATGATGCCCTTTCTTGCCCCAAATGAGCCCCCTTATATCCCAATCAAAAGCCAAGTCCCGTTCAATTGAAAAGTCAAGTCTGGCACAGCTGAAGATTGGCGCGGCCGCGCCCAAAAATGCCCTACAATCCCCGCGCCCGCGCCAAGCATTTTCTGCTGCAGAGTCCTCTGGTAAAACGGCCATAACTTTTGATCCGGGAGGAGTTACGAGGCCTGCCACCTATCAAATCGAAGTTATCGAAGAGATCTACAACTTTTATTCTTTGAGAATTGAGAAATAATGGATGTATGGAGGCTGAAATTGAGCTCCAAGTGACAGATGTGCATAAAAACTCAAAACCGTGAGGTTTTACGTCCATTGGTATACGGGGCATAACTCTCGCCTCCGAACTCCGATTGGGATGATTCAAGATGTTCCGGAAAGCTTATAAGATTCTCTACAATATGAACTAAGCTCCAATCCAAGAACATGAAATTAATATAAACCCCCCAAATGATGTCCGGATTGCATTTCCTTCCCATTGTCATGCCATCATTCCATTCTTGCCCCTTTTGACCTCATTTTGTCCTTTTAAGCTCAATAAGCACCAAGGGAGTTCCAAAACATGCAAACTACAAAACAAAGCAAAAACACATGAAAAGCACACAGATACTTGAGTTTTGACAGCGGAACAAGCTGGTTACTATCCGAATAAGTGGTCATAAAGACCACTTATCAGGTGCCTCTTTCAAGGTTTGCACCACACTGATCTCACTATGCCCCATTTTGATGAGGAATTCGTCAATTTTCTCCTCAGACACTCTTCCCTTAGCTTTAATACCTGAGTTGATTATCCGCTGAGACTGATACAACGGGTTTTCCTTTGATACAATAGCTGTGTGGTTTGATGTTGATCCTTCATCTTTCCCATAATTCCATGGGACTCGCTTCAGGCTGACCACAGGATATTACGGTTTGAATGGCAATATTAAAGGCTCGGGCGCTACCAATTTCACAGGATTTTTTCTTTCTTGGGCCCCTTTTCCCTAAAGTATCAGGTGTGTTATGGCTAGATCCTTCTCACAGGAAATGACATCCACTACTTCTTTCAGATTCCATGTCCTGGGAAGAAAGATTTCTTCCTCATCAGGATAGCCATAATCTTGGTTTACCTTCATTAGCTCACCGCTTTCAATCAGATTTTGAATCAAGTGACGAAGTCCCCAACAATCCTTTGTGTCATAACCAGGTGTGTTGGAATGATATTTACAAATCCTATTATGCTTGAACTTTTAGGATCGAGGGTCCACAGGGGGTAACAATTCTGTGACCATCCCTTCATTGATCAACATTTGAAGGATTTCTTTCATAGGCGGATTCAAATTAGTGAAATTCCTCTTGAAGGAAAATTCCATGTTAGCTTGGAACTTCTCCTCCTTGGCAACCTTGTTGGCCCAGGGTTCACGCTCATGGAATCGGTAATGATCCCTCATGACAATGGGACTAATTTCAGGCGTTGAAAGATTTGCTTCATGTTGGTTGGGCTGATTGATCAATTGCCTCGTTATCTGATGTTGATAAACTACCAGCTTTGCCAATTGCCCAACCTGATCTTTAATATACTTGATTTCTTGTTCTATCAGGAACTGCCTTTTTGAGAATTCCCAATTATTCGGGCTATTGGCACTACTACAAAATAGTAAAAAGATGACACTTAAACAACATTTTTATAAAAAAAAATATTGTGGTATTTTTTTCCATGACGTTTTTTGACAAAATATTGTAGTTAGATATGCAAAAACGTTATAGATTTATATGGAGCAATTTTTATTTTTAAAATTATAACGTTTTCTTAAAGAAACATTATCTATTAAAAAAACACGAAAAGGTTTTATTTGTATACCTGTGCATTTCAGTACATCGATTAGAACTCTCTCTCTAGTTCTCATTCGAGCAAAATTTCTTTTCTCCTATATCTGTACTTTTTCTCCCTAGTCTCTTCAATGGCTTATCTCTTCAAAGAAGCTCACTAGGCCACTCTAAGAGACTACATCACCACCACTTCCAGCTCTTGCTTCACCGCCGCCACCGTCGTCACATCCCCGCTTCCATCCCGCTTCAAAATACTGATTTCATTGGCGATTTTGTACGGAATCATGTCCTTTGTTGTTTACTCCGTCCTCCACATGAATTTTATCAAACCCCTAGGCATCAACGCTCCTCTGGATGCTAGAAGAAGCTCGAAATCGATGACGACCAGAAACTATGAGTTTTTTTATGAACTCTGTTTACTTTGATTTCTTATTGTGTTGGACATTTTTTTTTTCATTTTCCTGTTTGTTTTCCTGTTAACTGTAATGTATTTAGTGTAATTTGTATAAAAGCTGGAGATTCATGATTAATGTTATTATGCTAATAGCTCTCTAGTAATTGCTGTTGTATGCCTCTATAAAGTTAATTCAGAATTTTCTCCTTAAAAAGCCTAATATATGGAGAAAAAAAACCTAATTCAGCATTATAAAACATTACATTCTTGAAGTTTAGGTATACTCAGTTTAGCAGACATGTTTATACATTTGTGCAAGGATTGCTTAAACAAGAAATAGTCGCTATTAATTTTTTTGAACTGGTCTGTAGAAAGTAACAATTTTTTAAATGATTAGGCAGAATTACAAAAACATATCCTTAATAGTAGTGCCCGCTATGTCTTTAGCAAACATTTGTATTCTGTTCTATTTTTTAACAAAATTTAAATACTGCATAATAGAATCTGTAAGTCATTCGTACTGGTAGTTTGTTTTCTTTACATGTGTTGGAATAGTATAATAGTTTGTTTTCTTTGGGAGAACTGTGTCTCTGTTTCCTCTCCTCTTTGTGCTGTGTGTGACAGCTATAAAAGATGGTTATGAGGATTGGCGAAGACAAAGATCAGATCGTAATGAGAATAACCGGGAGGTGCTGGTGCTTTAATCTGGCACGTTCCAAATGAAAAGATGGAAAAATATACAAGCTGGTGAGGTGGTAAAGGTTTGTACTGATGGGTCAATTCCGTGTGATATGGTTCTGTTATAGACAAGTGATCCTAGTGCCATTGCTTATATTCAGATGATGAACTTGGATGGTGAGTCGAACTTGAAAACAATATATGCTAGGCAAGAAACAACTTCAATGGTTTTTGAAAGGGTGGGGGGGGGGGGGGTGGAATCTCAGGATTTATCAGATGTGGACAGCCTAAAAGGAATATATACGAGTACACAGCCAACATGGAGTTTAACGGGCAGAGATGTTCCCTAAGTCAATCAAACACCATCTTACGTGATTGCCAGCTGAAGAATACAGATTATGTAATTGGTGTAGTTGTTTATGTTGGACAGGAGACAAAAGCCATGCTGAACAGTGCAACATCCCCATCCAAAAAAGAGCAGACCGGAAACCTACATGAACAGGGAAACCATATGGTTGTTTGTTTTTCTTCTCACCATGTGTGGAGTAGTGGCCCTTGGGATGGGTTTTTGGCTAAAGCGTCACGAACACCAACTTGATAGATTGCCTTATTACAGGAAAACTTATTTTTTAAATGAAAATTTACGTGAGAAATCATACAAGTTTTATGGGATTCCTATGGAGACTTTTTTCTCCTTCTTGAGTTCTATTATAATGTTTCAGATAATGATACCAATAGCTCTTTACATCACCATGGAGTTGGTTCGGTTGGGGTAGTCGTACTTCATGGTCGAAGACAAGCATATGTATTACAGTAGCACTAATTCTAAGTTTCAATGCAGATCCTTGAATATAAATGAAGATTTGGGTCAAATACGCTATGTATTTTCAGATAAACAGGAACTCTTACTGAAAAAAAATGGAATTAAAAAGTGCAAGTGTCTATGGAAAGAATTATGGGAGCTCCCTGCCCATGTTAGGAACTTCACAGGATGCAGAAATTGCAGGTATGGCTATATACTTTCTCGCTGAATTAGCACTCAATATTTTAAGTTCTGGTACTTGGATCATGAGCATGAATTATAGTGTTGAAGTTCTTACTGGTTTGGGTCTTTCAAATGTTTATTTGATCATTGAGGGCACAATGGGTGTTATACAATGTTTTGGGGTGGGGTGGGGTGGGGTGGGGTGGGGTGGGGATGTTAGTTTGATTATTTTTTGGTCAGAAATGTTGTCCCAACTTTATTTTAGTTAGTTATGTGCTGCACATGTTCATTATTGTAATATCATTGCTCTAATCATTAGAGAAGCTGAACCCTACCCAATCCTCTAATTACAGGTATTTTCATGTTCAGAATATGCCATTAATGCACATGTAGTTTGAGGTTCATATTCAGTTTACCGAGTCATTTTATTTAGTCACGAGTATGCAAAGGCCCTGTCACATTACTTTGAAGTGAAGTTTTTACTGTTGGATGTGACCGACTTTTCTATGAAGGTGACTATAACAGCCCTAATCTTGTTGAGTTCAGTTCTTGGTATAACTTTACATTAATTCTTGTTAGTGTGTTTATCCACAGATGCACGGCAAGTACGGGAGCTCTAGAAAGAAAATGCACGTAATGTTCTATACCCAGAATTACTTTTAGTATCCATTTTGAATTTAAACACTTTGTATCCTGTGAACTATATACAATGATTAGATATATAAACATGCATGTATGACATAATTTGAAAATCATTTTTAGGAACTAATGGACCTACTAAACGTTATATACTATTTTCAAGTTTATCTATGCATATATAACTATTTCCATATATAAATTTGAAAAATACAAATTTTATAGAAAGCCTGTGCCTTGCATGGGTTACAAATCTAGCATACACTAATTTGAAGACATGTCCATATATTGAAAAATGATAGATTTAAATCCGTCAATGTTTTCATTGAGAAATAAAAGTTCACCTGCTGCTTCAAGTGGAATAGTACATGAAGACATTTCAATATATAATTCTTTGGTATCTTGTAATGTAATTTTCTTTGGTTTCATATGATGTGATTTTATGCTTTATGTTATCCTTTTCAGATAGTCTTTCAAATGGTAAAATTGTAATTGTAAGATACATACATATCTCAACAAGTTTGTCAGCAATACAATCTTTCAAATGGTAAGACATTTTCCTCTACTTATGAAATTGTATATTGTACAGGAGCATAGAGAGCTTGCAAGGGAAGCTGTAATAAAATATCTCGTGCTGCTGAAGAATGGCAAATCTGCAAACAAGCCTTTGCTTCCCCTTCCTAAAAAGGTACTAAAAATACTTGTGGCAGGAAGTCATGCCTACAGTATTGGATATCAGTGTGGCGGGTTTACAATAAAATGGCAGGGACTTGGTTGCAAATATATCACAATCGGTAGATTTGCTACCATTACTTCTTGACTGTATGCTTTTGGTTCTTCTACATTAATTTCAGACACACACCTTCATAACTCTTAAACATGACTGATATTATGAAGTAGAACATATACTATTTTATTTTCTCTTTCTATTTTTGTGGGACTCTGCTAGAACAAAAATCCTATGTATTACAAGTGCTATTGTGATGGTCTTCTTGTATTTTCTATGACATGGGATTATTTTACTAACATGGGATTATTTTTCTATTACAAGTACATGACCTTTGTTCAGATTACCAGTCTTCTTCTTATCAAGCAAGTACTATCTTGATTTAGAACTTGTTTTGTCCATAACAAATGTTTCTTTAACAATAATATTTCCTTGAAAGGAAGAAGGGGATTGTGTTTTCTCCCTCGACTCTTTTGAATCAAATTAAACTAGTAACAACTTTTGACCATATATAAACATGGATATGAGTTAGACCATTGACTCTTTCCCCCCTCTCACGCGTGAACACAATTGTCTATCTTATTATCCAGGGCTCAGGCAGTTGCAAAGCATATGGTTGCTGTCAGTATTAACCTTATGGTACAATCACTTCCCCTTTTCTTCTCTTGCAGCAGGTGATTGAAATAAGATTTGTTTGTGTTTAGATTTCATAGTCCTCTTTCATATGTTTTTCCTTTATATATTAGAGCTCATGTCTTGATATAACGAGAATAGATCCTTTAGTTTTACTCCATCTGTTTGGTTCCATTTTGTGCAGACAGATGGTTTTATGGAAAGAAAACTTCACTTAATTTCTTGTAGCTCATAACATATTTGCTTGCAATAAGGTAATAAGAATCATAAAAGTATCGAAGGGATAGATATTGGCTAATTCTATTCCGACTTTGGTCTTGATTTGATGTATGATTTGATTGAAATTTGTTTGTTTTAAATTTTAAGGAGTACAGATCATGTTAAATAGAAGTTGATTTTTTTTGTATGTTCTTTAATACTCCCCTTCCAACTTTAGCTATCCCTATTTGACTTTCATGCACTTTAAATTAAGGTTGTAAAATGAGCAAACAGTTCGGGCTCGATTCGTACTCGTTCGACTAAAAGTTCGTTTCGAGCTCGACTCGAAATAGAAATGAGTCAAATATGAGCAAATTTTAAAGTTCGATAAATTACTAGAACTTCCTTAAATTGTAGTTTTCTATTGATACTCGGATCATATTCGTTCGAAAAGTTCAAACTGCTTGGGCTCGATTCAGAATCGTGCTAGACTCGGTAGTTAAATGAGCCTCAATCAAACTTTATTTTATACTTGATAAATTTTGTGAACCAAATCTGAGCAACTCAATACTCGGCTCAACTCAATTCGTTTACACCCTTACTTTAAACAGAAGTTTCCACGACATTGTTTTGTTGTTTTTCTGTTGTGTGGCCTGAGGCTGGGTTTGGTTTTATATGCCTTGGTGCTGCTGCTACAGGTGGTGTTCTGATGCTACTGCAGTTGTGGTTTTGCTGCTGTGTTTGCTACTGTTACGGTTGGTTTTCTTTTGCAGCTGTTGCTGGCCCTGCTGCGTTTCCTGCTGCTACTTTTGGTCATTTTGTTGCTGCTTAGTTTTGTTTGTAGACACTCGAAATTTCGTTTTCCTATTACGAACACTGTAGGAGGGCAAAATTGTCTTTTAAATCAACCCGTCTCAATATCGGGCTATCAAATCTATAACAAAAGAGATTTTGTATATTTAATTGTAAATACTTATTGAATTAAATAAATATTTTAATTGATTTATTTATTAAGTTAAATAAATAATTTATATGATTGTTGTGGAGTAATTTAATTAAGTGCAATATGTTAATTAAATGAATATTTAATATTAAATTATTGTGTAAGCAATTTTGTGGTGTAGTTTTAATTTAATTGAGATAATTAAATTAGATGAATATTATATGCTAATTGTTACATGAGATTATGATTAGTGAGTAATTATAATTGTGTGACAATTTAGTATTATGTGGCAATTTTAATTAATTTATGAATGTTAGCTTGTATTTAATTAAATTAGAAGGTTGAGATTTAAATAAATAAAATTTAACATTTAAACTATGTGTTAAAATGATTTATCAAAATAAAATAAAAGGGTTTTAAATCAGTTTTACCAAACAATGCCCTTAACCCTGTTTTAAACTTGTTTTACCAAACAAGGCCTTAAGTTCTAAAAATTTATTTTTTAAAAATAATGACTTTTGCCAAACAAGCCCTAGTGACTTTTGATTTTCAAAATAAAATGTAACTGATATATATATTTATTGGGTGAATTAAGTTTTGTCAGTTATATTATATAGTTATATGTTATATCTATATTATATCTATTTTGTCAGTTAAGTCTAATATAGATATATGTTAGAAGAAAAGGAAGAACAAATTAGAAAATAACAGAGCTAGAGAGAAATAAGAGAAGAAGAAGAAAGAAAAAGGAGGAATCTTGTTAATCAACTCAACACCATCGTCTTCTTCTTCCAATCAATTAACAAAGGGTATAACTCTAACTTTACAGTTTTTAGAAATTATATGTTGTTCTTCATGTTTTAGTTCTCTATAACTTGATTTTTATGAGAATATTTGTAATATTGTTCATATATGTTTAATATGTGTTATAACATACTTATATAAGATTCATATGGTTGTCTAAGTATTTAATTTCATGCAAATATGTTGAACATGAAAAAATCATGTTCATAGCGATTTACAGTGAACTAGTTTTGAAAAATAGTCTTTAAATTATCAAAATTTATGTTTGATGATGCTCTATTATGTAAATTGATCATAGATTATGAAAATATATCAAGAAACAAAATTAACATGCTTCGAATCGTTTGATTTGGTTTAAAAACAAAGTCACAGTGTTAATTTTCTTCAATAACGCTTAAAAATGGTGTTTTCTTCAAAATCATGAAATTAAGTGCTTTGATTATGTGTTGTGATGTTTATGTATGTTAAAAACATGTTAGAAGTTTAAGATTTTGTTGTCATAAAGTTTTATATGCATTGTGTTAGTTAAAATCGGACTTTGGTGCGAAGAAATAAGTCAAATTAACTTTTTCTATGCACAATTAGCGAACCAGATTTTTCACCAGCATGGAGACCCGCCCCAGCGGGTCTGTGAAGGGTAAAACACCCACCCCAGCGGGTGTGAAGGCTTCCCGAAAATTTTATTTGGGTTTCGAGTGGTTTTTATGAAGTACATAATTAGCTAACTTAATGTGATAATATGCTAACTGTATAAATCAATAAGATAACATATTGTTGACATGTTTAAGACAATTTGAAGTCTCATATTAACATGTTATGTATGTATTTAGATATTATTATCATAAGGTATGATTATGATAGTTAAGTGTTATATACGTGTGATATGCATGTTGTGAGTTAGACTCACGTATGTGATTAGTAAGCTAGTAAGTTTACAAACCACGTGATTAAGTTTAACTTAAGTAAGAAGTTCAACGGTTAAACGTAGTGGTTATGAAACTAATTGATGTTGTAAACGTAATGTAATATGTAGGATAATTGTGGAAGTGATTGTAAATTGTAGCTTGCGTTTGAGGCAAGTGTTCTAAACTCGACATTACTTTTACGTTTATGCAAGTTTTTCTAATCCTTATTTTATTGAGCAAATTCATTATTAAATTGTTGTGACCTTGACTTAATTGTTCTAGCAAGGTCCATATTAACGTTTAAATGCTTTAAGTTTATTTCTAAAGCATGATTATTAAATATAATGTCTATTATTATGACTCATAGTTATTCTAAATTCTTTTATTATCGAAGTCTAAATTATTGTAAGTTGATTCAACTACTCCTTAGTTGATGATAGTTGAACTCTAAATTTCCCTTGAAGCTTATCCAAACCAAACTTTCTTTGGTGCGGACTTGTTTATAAATACTGAGATGAACAACCCTATTTAAGAGGGGATTTCAGTGCGAAATCGTTAAGTTGTTTGTGCACAATATATGGTACGAAGGGTTGATCCCCCTAAGTACGAGTTAAAAGTCCATATAGTCTAACAACTGTTAAAGGTTTTAAATAAAAATATTTATAACCTAGGACATAGTTGAAAGTCTTACGACCCTCAGATGAATTCTATATTCCATATTCAATTCTTTAATATTGATGAAAGAAATGTTATTCAAATCATTTGAAGCTATTCAGTATATGTCATCATTATTATTGTTGTTATTCCTAGTGAGCTTTTGCTTGCTCACTCTTGCATTATATAACCCTTGCAGCTAAAGTCGAAAGAGTTGGCGAACTGTCAACTAGTAGGGCAAGAGCAAGATGAACAAGTGAAGACTTGTTTATATTTTGATTATGATGGTAATAAAACTTTGATTTTATTATGTTATGCTTTATTTTTCGCACTTATTTATTGACGTTAAGGTTAGTAAACCCTGGGATATTTTGATCAAGGTTGTAATCCTTTTAATAAGGAAGATTTTATTATTTATTTAAGGTTGTAATTTATTTTAGATTCCTTATTATGGGCAGTAGTTGTATTTTATTTAGATAGTAAGTACCAAATCCCGTAGAATTGTAGTAACCGGATTTGGGGGTGTCGCAGGTTTGTATCAAAGCTTTAGGTTATGAACCTTAGGTGGGGGAAACCTTAGGTAGTAGCCTTGTAGGAGATCGAAAAGATAGTGATGATAGTAAAGATAACAAACTACCTTATGTGCTATGTATTTACGTTTATGTACACGAAGAGTATCGATCGATATCACGTAATAATTAAACTTTAAAAATTTGTTGTCAGGATGACGAATGTTGGAGAGTCCAGTCAGGCTAGGGAGGAGTTACCTCAGATGCCTAGAAACGAGGAGCCCCGAGACATCTAGGTTGTCTGGGAGCAGTTGATTCAGAGAGAGTCATCTCCATTGATCACTGTAGTTGGTCAGGAGAATGAGTTAGTCTTTGACCAAGATGACGAGGATGAGTCAGAGGAAGAGGAGGAGGATCTTGAAGAAGAATTTCCATCTCATTCGACTAGTGTTGAGATGTACGAGGGGATCTACGACAGTAACGTGCAGCTACATGGTCGAGTCGAAGAGTTTGAGGAATTGGTGGACGAGAGTCGGACTACCATACAACAGAGGGATGAGACGATTCAAGAGCTGGACGATGAGCTTGGAAACACGAAGTAGGATCTAGTCCACGTGGAGAGCGAAAGAGATGATGCACTGGTCTAGCTAGCAAAGCTGAAGAACGACATCAAAGAAGAGTTAGCAAAGCGTACCAGAGCAGAAGAAACGAGCTTGAGGGCTACTCAATGAGAAGATCGAGCTGAAGGTGAGGTTCAAGTGAAGAAGGCCAAGCTGAGGGAGACAGACTATGCTTTCCATACGGCTATAGATAGGGCCCAAGATCGTGTCTTCTATTACCCAGCTCAGTTCAAAGATTTACCATGGTACATGCTGGATCGCAGAACAGTGTTCCGGGTGATAGAAGAAGAACGTAGAGAGGTTGTGCGATGTCTTAACATGCCTAGATAGTAGAGTCATTCATTATGTGTTTCATTATATATAAATAAATGTAAATCCCAGAATTTGAGATAATAATGGGATAAGATAATGATGTAATCCTGTAACTTATTAAGTTCAGGAAAGATGATGTAAATATCAGAGATGCTATCTATTCTATGTTTTAAAAGCTATGAATGAATAAAATAATGAAGTTTATGGACGTGCTATGTGTTCAAATGTGAATTAATTTATTTAAATGTTTAAGTATAAACTTGAATATCTAAGAAATAAGTAAAGGATCTAATAAGAGTATTTCTTAATAGTAAGATGCCTTCTAGAAGAAGACCCACACGTCTACACCTAGAGGGTTCGACGAATAACAACGACAACAACAATGATGGGACGAATCCCAATTTGGTTCAAAAATTGGTGAACCTGCTGACAAGAGCACTTGCGAATCAGGCCGCAAGTCCAAGGCACGACATTTAAGGAATTTAAGGCAATAAGACTGCCAGAATTTCAAGGATCGGTGAATCCGATAGAGGCCCAAATGTGGATAATGGATATGGAGAAGGTCTTTGATGTGGCCAAAGTAAACGAGGACCAGAAGATGGCTTTCGCGACATTCATGCTGAAGTCGGAAGCTAGCTTCTGGTGGCAAGCTAACAAGACTAGAGAGGGGAAAGGAGTTATAGCATGGGATCATTTCAAAGAGATGTTCTTTGAGATGTATTTCCCCATAAGCTCACAGAACCAAATGGAGGTTCAATTTCTGGAGTTGAAACAGGGAGGGATGACGGTGCCGGAATACGCTACGAAATTCAACTAGTTGGTCAGGTTTGCAACGTACCAGGTCAGTACTGACGAGAGGAAGGTGAGAAGGTTCGAGCAGGGACTGAAGCCTTGGCTCTACAGCAAGGTCTCCATGTTCCATCTGAAGACGTTTGCAGCTGTGCTGGAAAAGGCCATCCTCGCTGAAGGTGGAAGCAATGCGGTGACCAAATACAACAAGGATCAGAAGAAGAAGAAGAATGAGACAGAGAACATTGCTGGTGGTAGCGGTGCTATCAACCAGAAAAGGAAGTGGAGAGACAACACAACTGCTGGGAGTCAACAGGGTAGCCAGCAGAAGAGAAGGATTGAAGCATGTGTGACATGCGGGAAGGAATCACACTAGAGTATGTCTGAAGGGGAGGCGGGTATGCTTCAACTGTGGTCAGGAAGGCCACATTACGTCGAATTGCCCAAACCCAATGAAAGGAGCTTGCTACACATGTAGATCTAAGGATTATATGGCCCGAAGTTGCCCGAGAAAGCCAGCAGGAGGATCAACAGGAAATGGAGGAAATAGCAGCGGCAGTACTTTGACTATCGCTGGACCACTGCAGGCGGTTCGACCCACTGCCAGGACATTCAATATGATGGTGCAAGATGCTGTTCAGTCAAAAGATGTGGTGTCAGGTATTATTTCGGTCAATAGTATTAATGCATATGTATTATTTGATTCGGGTGCTACTTGTTCATTTATATCTGATGAATTTGCTAAGACCTTAGACTTACTTAAAGAGGAATTAGTTTACCCCTTGAACATAGAGATTGCGAATAGGGAGGTTATTCCTGTTAGGTTTGTTTACAAGAACTGTAGATTGGACATTAAAGGTCATGAGTTGAGGGCAGATTTGATTCCAATAAAACTTGGGGAGTTTGATGTTATACTGGGTAGGGATTGGTTGTTTAACCATGGTGCGATAATCGATTGCCAGAAGAAGTTTGTAATCCTTACGACTCCGTCGAAGGTAGTATTTTATGGTTGCAAATCGCCTAGACAAGCGAGTTGTCTGACGATTATGCAACCCAAGAAAGTATTGAAGCAAGGCTGTGTAGGGTATTTAGCCTATATAGTGGATACTCGTAAGGAAAGTCCGAAGATAGAAGAGATATCAATGGTTAGGGAGTTTGTGGACGTATTTTCGAGCGATTTGCCAGTACTTCCGCTAGATAGAGAGATAGAGTTTGTGATCGACTTAGCACCGGGGACTACTCCGATTTCGAAAGCCTCGTACAGAATGGCTCCAGTCGAGATGAAGGAGTTGATGGTTCAATTGCAAGAATTACTGGACAAGAAGTATATTCAGTCGAGCGTATCACCATGGGGAGCGCCAATTTTATTCGTCAAGAAGAAAGATGGATCGATGTGGTTATGCATAGATTATAGGAAGTTGAAAAAAGTTACGATCAAGAATAGGTATCCTTTACCTACGATCGATGACTTGTTCGATCAACTTAAAGGTGCTAGATACTTCTCGAAAATAGATTTGAGAAGTAGATATCATCAGTTGAGGGTAAGAAGAGAAGATATACCGAAGACAGCTTTTAGGACTCAGTATGAACATTACGAGTTCTTGGTGATGTCATTTGGTCTAACGAATGCACCAGTTGCATTTATGGACTTAATGAATAGGGTGTTTAAGCCATTTCTAGACAAGTTCGTAGTGGTGTTCATAGATAACATTTTGGTTTATTCTAAAACTGAGGAAGAACACACTGAACATTTGAGGCTGATATTAGAATCGCTGAGACGGGAGAAGCTATACGCGAAATTCTCGAAATGCGAATTCTGGTTAGAACGTGTCCAATTTCTTGGCCACATGATTGACAAAGATGGAATTTCAGTGGATCCGTCAAAGGTTGAAGCTGTAATAAATTGGGATCAGCCGAAGACACCGTCTGAAGTTAGGAGTTTCTTGGGATTGGCAGGATACTACAGAATTTTTATTCAAGACTTTTCCAAAATTGCAACTCCGTTGACGAATTTGACTTGTAAAACAGTTAAGTTTGTTTGGACGGAAAAGTGTGAGGAAAGTTTCCAAGTACTGAAGAAGAGGTTGAGTACTGCACCTGTGTTGTCATTGCCTGATAGTACAGGAAATTTTATAGTATACAGAGATGCTTCACATAAGGGATTAAGCTGTGTGTTGATGCAGAACAGCAAAGTCATTGCTTATGCATCATGTCAGCTAAAGGACTATGAGAAAGGGTATCTGACGCATGACTTGGAATTGGCGGCAGTAATGTTTGCTTTGAAGATTTGGAGACACTACATTTATAGAGAAAAGTGTGAGATATACACAGATCATAAGAGCCTGAAGTATATCTTTACACATAAAGATTTGAACATGCGCCAAAAGAAATGGTTGAAACTTATCAAGGACTACGACTGCGAGATTCTTTACCATCCGGGTAAAGCTAACTTTGTTGTCGACACTTTAAGCAGAAAGGGTCGGGAGAAGTTAAATATATTAACTGATCAGGACCAGTTAATAGAAGAGATGGCTAAATTAGAACTGGAAGTTAAGTATCCGAAACAATCGGATGAGAAGCTATTTTAAGTAACTACCAGTTCAACCTTGGTGGACAAGGTGAAAGAGGCACAACTTCGTGATGAGGAATGTGAGAAGATCCGGAAGAGAATAGCCGATGGTGAAGAAATCAAGTTCAAGATCGATAATGAAGGACTACTACAATTTGAAGGGAGAATCTGGGTACCACAAGTACCGGACGTCAAAGAGGAAATTTTGGGTGAGGCTCACAGTTCGAGATATTCGATTCACCCTAGGGAGTACGAAGATGTACCATGATCTCATACACCATTTCTAGTGGCCGAATATGAAGAGAGACGTTGCTGAATGCGTTGCGAGATTTTTAATGTGCCAGAAGGTCAAAGTAGAACACTAGAGACCAAGTGGATTACTACAACCGCTATATATTCCTGAATGGAAGTGGGAACATATCACGATGGATTTTGTGGTTTGTCAGAAGGGCTATGATACAGTATGGGCTATAGTGGATCGACTGACGAAGTCAGCACATTTCTTACCGATTAAGATTAGATACAACCTGGATCAGTTAACGAAGCTGTACGTGAAGGATATTATCTCTAGATACGGTGTTCTAGTATCGATTGTGTCCGACAGAGATCCGCGTTTCACGTCGAATTTCTGGAAGCAACTACAAGAATGTTTGGGTACAAAATTGCAAATGAGTACGGCGTACCATCCTCAGACTGATGGCCAGAGCGAGAGAACGATACATACCCTAAAAGATATGCTGAGAGCTTGCATCATGGACTTCAAAGGAAGCTGGGATGATCATCTACAGTTGGTGGAATTCGCCTACAACAATAGTTACCATGCAAGTATTGGCATGCCTCCTTACGAAGTATTGTACGACAGAAAATGCAGGACTCCATTGTGTAGGGATGAGGTTGGTGAATGACAACTATTGGGACCAGAATTGGTGCAACAAACTGCTGAGATCGTCAAGGTAATCAGAACGAGATTGGTTGCTGCTCAGGACAGACAGGAGAAATATGCCGATCATCATCGATAAAATTGAGAATTTACAATGGGAAGCTTTATTTTCCTGAAAGTATCTCCCTGGAAGGGAAAGATTTGATTTGGCAAGTAAGGGAAGTTGAGTCCCCGATTTATTGGACGTTTCGAGATACTATGGAGGGTTGGCGAAGTGGTTTATGAGGTTGCGTTACCTCAGGAGCTAGATAATATACATAACGTCTTTCATATTTCTGTGTTACGACCTTACAAACACGACTACAAGCATGTGATAGAGTATGAACCTTTACAGTTTGATAAAGACTTAACTTATGAAGAAGTTCCTGTTCAAATAGTTGATAGAAAAGAACAAGTACTTAGAAATAAAGTGATACCTTCTATTAAGGTAATTGGAGGAACCACAGTGCTGAAGAAGCTACGTGGGAACTCGAGGATGTAATGATGAAAACCTATCCCCAATTATTTGTGTAATTTCTTGTATATCGATTCTGGGGACATAATCTTTTTAACAGGGGGAAGAATATGACGAATGAATTTTTTTTTAATAAGATTCTGGGGACAGAATCTTTTTAAAGAGGGAATATTGTAACGAATGAGATTTTGTATATTTAATTGTAAATATTTATTGAATTAAATAAATATTTTAATTAATTTATTTATTGAGTTAAAAAAATAATTTATGTGATTGTTGTGAAGTAATTTAATTAAGTGCAATATGTTAATTAAATGAATATTTATTATTAAATTATTGTGTAAGCAATTTTGTGGTGTATTTCTAATTTAATTGAGATAATTAAATTAGATGAATATTATGTGGTAATTGTTACATGAGTTATGATTAGTGAATAATTATAATTGTACGAAAATTTATTATTATGTGGCAATTTTAATTAATTTATGAATGTTAGCTTGTATTTAATTAAATTAGAAGGTTGGGATTTAATTAAATAAAGTGTAACATTTTAACTATGTGTTAAAATAATTTATCAAAATATATTAAAATATTTTTAAATTAGTTTTACCAAACAAGACCCTTAAACTTGTTTTAATTCTGTTTTACCAAACAAGACCTTAAGTTCTAAAAATTTGTTTTTTTTAAAATAATGGGTTTTGCCAAACAAGCCCTAGTGACTTTTGATTTTCAAAATAAAATGTAACTGATATATATTTATTGGGTGAATTAAGTTTTGCCAATAATATTATATAATTATATGTTATATCTATATTATATCTATTTTGTCAGTTAAGTCTAATATAGATATACGTTAGAAGAAAAGGAAGAACAAAGTAGAATATAACAGAGAGCTAGAGAAAAAAGAGAGAAGAAGAAGAAAGAAGAAGGAGGAATCTTGTTAATCAACTCAACACCATATTCTTCTTCTTCCAATCAATTAACAAAGGGTATAACTCTAACTTTATAGTTTTTAGAAATTGTATGTTGTTGTTCTTCATGTTTTAGTTCTCTGCAACTTAATTTTTATGAGAATATTTGTAATATGGTTCATAAATGTTTAATATGTGTTATAACATGCTTATATATGATTCATATGGTTGTCTAAGTAATTAATTTCATGTAAATATGATGAACATGAATAAATCATGTTCCTAGCGATTTACAGTGAACTAGTGTTGAAAATAAGTCTTTAAATTATCAAAATTTGTGTTTGATGATGCTCTATTATGTAAATTGATCATAGATTATGATAATATATCAAGAAACAAAATTAACATGCTACGAATCGTTTGATTTGGTTTAAAAACAAAGTCACAGTGTTAATTTTCTTCAAGAACGCTTAAAAATGGTGTTTTCTTCAAAATCATAAAATTAAGTGTTTTGATTATATTTTGTGGTGTTTATGTATGTTAAAAACATATTAGAAGTTTAAGATTTTGTTTTCATCTAGTTTTACATACATTGTTTAGTTAAAATCGGACTTTGGTGCGAATAAATAAGCCAAATTGGATTTTTATCTGCACAATTCGTGAACCAGATTTTTCACCAACATGGGGACCCAACCCAGCGGGTTTGTGAAGGGTAAAACACCCACCCTAGAGGGTGTGAAGGCTGCCCGAAAATTTTACTTGGGTTCCGAGTGGTTTTTATGCAGTACATGATTAGCTAACTTAATGTGATGACATGTTAAGTGTATAAAACAATAAGATAACATATACTGTTGACATGTTTAAGACAATTTGAAGTCTCATATTAACATGTTATGTGTGTACTTAGATATTATTATCATAGGGTTTGATTATGATAGTTAAGTGTTACATACGTGTGATATGCATGTTGTGAATTAGACTCACGTATGTGATTTGTTAGCTAGTAAGTTTACAAACCACGTGATTAAGTTGAACTTAAGTAAGAAGTTCATCGGTTAAACGCAGTGGTTATGAAACTAATTGATGTTGTAAACGTAACGTAATATGTTCGATAATTGTGGAAGTGATTGTAAATTGTAGCTTGCGCTTGAGGCAAGTGTTCTAAACTCAAACATTACTTTTACGTTTATGCAAGTTTTTCTAATCCTTATTTTATTGAACAAATTCATTATTGAATTGTTGTGACCTTGACTTAATTGTTTAAGCAAGGTCCATATTAACGTTCAAATGCTTTAAGTTTTTTTTTTTCTGAAGCATGATTATTAAATATGATGTCTATTATTATGACTCATAGTTATTCTTAATTCTTTTATTATCGAAGTCTAAATTATTTTAAGTTGATTTAACTACTCCTTAGTTGATGATAGTTGAACTCTAAATTTCCCTTGAAGCTTATCCAAACCAAACTTTCTTTGGTGCGGACTTGTTATTAAATACTGAGATGAACAACCCTATTTAATAGGGGATTTCCATGCGAAAGCCTTAAGATGTTTGTGAACAATACATGGTACGAAGGGCTGATCCCCCTAAGTACAAGTTAAGAGTCCATATAGTCTAACGACTGTTAAAGATTTTAAATAGAAATATTTATAACCTAGGTCATAGTTCAAGGTCTTACAACCCTCAGATGAATTCTATATTCCATATTAAATTCTTTATTATTGATGAAAAAAATGTTATTCGAATCATTTGAAGCTATTCAGTATATGTCATCACTATTATTGTTGTTATTCCTAGTGAGCTTTTGTTTGCTATTTCTTGCATTATATAACCCTTGCAGCTAAAGTCGAAAGAGTTGACGAACCGTCAACTAGTAAGGGCAAGAGCAAGATGAACAAGTGAAGACTTGTTTATATTTTGATTATGATGTGTAATAAAACTTTAATTTTATTATGTTATGTTTTATTTTCTACACTTATTTATTGACGTTAAGGTTAGTAAACCCTGGGATATTTTGATCAAGGTTGTAATCCTTTTGATAAGTAAGATTTTATTATTTATTTAAGGTTGTAATTTATTTTGCTTTCCTTATTATGGGCTGTAGTTGTATTTATTTTAGATAGTGAGCACCAAATCCCATGGAATTGAAGTACCCGGATTTGGGGGTGTCACAAAATCAACCCCGGTCTCAATATCGGGCAATCAAATCAATCCCATTCGCAATATCGGGCCATCAAATCAACTCTAGTCTCAATACCGGGCCATCAAATCAACCCCGGTCTCGATACCGGGTCATCAATTCAACCCCGATCTCAATACTGGATCATCAAAATATTTTTCACAAATAAAAAGAGTAAGGGTAGAGATAACTTAGGAAGAGAGAAAGGTCCGGGTTGTGACCCGACCCGCGGAGTTTTTCCCGTCGTCGACAGGTGACAATTTTGCTGGGGACAGTAGAGGGCTTAGGCCGCGTTCAAATCTTTTCAAAAATTTCCCTTTTCAAAACTACGTATGTGTGACTGCTGCATCTTTTCATTGAATGAATGCGTGAATGCTGCGTCTTTACATTGAATGAACGTGAATGAATGCTTGCTTGCTTTTTTAGTGCTTCACACCCATATTAGTGCTTCGCACCCATGTCATCATATGCATAACGGTGAGACGCGATGTATGTGAATGTATGTTGTGTGATTCCTCCTTCGGGAGTCAAAACCAGTCAGTGATAAGTAATGTATCTGGGGATGGCTAAGTCTTTGGGCTCATGATAATGCACCACCCAGATTCACTCCAGTTAAAAGATTGGATTAATTTCCCCTCTAGTAGATTGCGATGATCTGGGGACCTTCATGCCGAAAACCTGCTAGAGTAGCCTAAAATAGGTCAGCCTCTGATTAACCAAATTTGATGGGAAGCTTCTTCATACCTTCCTCTTTCAATTCTAGGTTAAGTTTTCAATTCCAATGTAAAGGAGCATAATGTAAATAATAAAAATTTACATTTCCTATTATAATACATCTTGCCATCCTGTCATCAAAACAACTAACCTCTGTTTTACAGGATAAGAGTAAAAAACCATAAAAACACATCATGGCATGCATCATATCCCTACCTACCTCAGGATATTGACACACTTACGTTTTGTTGTAGGTGAAAAATTGGTTATGTCACTATATCTAAGACTAATGATAAGTAGGTTTTAACCTACTTAATAGGTATTTCTTAGCTTGATATATTGCATTTACTTAAGGATGCATGTTACTTTTCATGTGTTTTGTGTTACTGTGCAGGAATGGAGAGTGATTGGGCAAAAGAGGATAAAAGAAGGAAAGTTGGGCCTGATGACTGACTGACGCGGGGCACGCTAGCAGATACAAAGGGACCGGCGCTGGCCGTGCCGCTTAGATGACTTGAATCCCTGCAGGCCCAGCTTGGGGCGCGCCAGGATGCTTAGGAGACCAGCGCGGGGCGCGCCGGACGGACGGGCTGACCAGTTTTAAATATATTTAAATACAAAGTTGAATAAGATTAGGACTGCAGACTTGCCTTATTAGACTAGGGTTTTGTTAGTATATAGAGATATCAGTTGTTTTACTATGGGGGACTATCTTGGATCTGATAATTTCATCTTTCATCTTGGAGGCTATTCATCAAGGCATGTCAGGCTCATTCATTTATTCAATTCTGAAGGGATGTTGAACCGGATTAACAATTTATGGTTAGATTAAAAGTTAAAAAATATTTATCCTTTCATATTGAGATTTATTCTGATTATCTACATGAACTTTCATCTATGTTATTCAATTGATTAATTTGGTTTCTGCATGATGAAATTAATAAATTGATATCATCTGCTAGATTAAGACAGATTTTAAGCAAACGAAGTGTGTCTAATCTAAGTAGCAATTAACAGTATTTTATTGTGGACAAGCTTTGAAATATTGTTAAGATATTCAGAAGACAAGTTAAATAATTCCTGATTGTGTAATTATTGCTTAGATTAATCTAATTCTCATGCTTAATGCTTCTATCATATTAAATCTAGGCTGATAGTTCTAGGTTATATGTTAGTTAGAATCTCTTGTTAGCGATAGTGGCATTAGATATACACTTAAGGAGAATTTAGGGTAATTTGCGATCGCGATTATCTAGGGTTATTAATCTCAGTGGAAGATATATAGTTTATTAACTTGATGAATTCATAATTGTGAAAAGGGGATACTGAACTGAGGAATTGAACTCTTTTACTCATTGATATTTTCGTATTAATTCATTTTAGTAAAAATTAAACTGTTTTCAACAAAATCCCCCAATTCATTGGAAATCGTTGGATAGTAAAAATATAATTCACTTTCTGTGAGATCGATCCTTGCTTATTGCTATACTGATTCTTGAGTTAGCAGAACCTAAGTAAGGTAAATTTTGTAGTGCTAGACGATAGCTACCAAATTTTGGCGTCGTTGCTGGGGAGTGTTAATTATTTTTATTTATTCATTTTTTTTATTTTTATACCTCGATCCTCTCACTCTCTTGATTTGAAATTTGATCCAGAAATAGAGAGAACCGCACAAAGGCTTAGGACGGAAGCTCAGAAAAACCAAGTTTCACTTGCAGATTCTGAAGAAGCTCCATCACCGGGCCTCAACATCGCACTCACACTACTTTCGGACCAATCTCTGTCAAGCGAATCAGAAGAGGAGATGGTGGTGCTAAATAACAGGACTTTAAAGGAGTTGTCAACTCCTAATCTTACTCAACAACCTCTTTGTATTAAATATCATGCGTTAAATGTTTCATTTGAACTAAAATCTGGACTAATTCACCTTTTGCTTACTTTTCATGGTCTTACAAGTGACGATCCTTACAAGGATTTGCAGGAGTTCCATATTGTGTGCTCAACCATGAAGCCACACAATGTCACGGAGGATCAGATTAAGCTGAGAGCTTTCCCATTCTCACTGGGAGACTTAGCAAAAAATTAGGTTGTTTTATCTCCCCGCGGGATCAATTCAATCATGGAACGATATGAAAAGGCTATTTTTGGAGAAGTATTTTCCTGCTTCAAGAATAGCCAACACCAGGAAGGAAATTTGTGGAGTCCGACAGTTCAGTGGTGAAACATTGTATGAGTACTGGGAGAGATTCAAGAGGCTTTGTTCCAGCTGTCCACCTCACCTGATCGACGATCAACACCTCATCATCTACTTTTATGAAGGATTCTTAACAATGGATAAGAGTATGATCGACGCTGCTAGTGGAGGCGCATTAGTGAACAAAACACCGGAGGTGGCTAAGAACTTGATTGCCAACATAGTCGCTAATGCACAAAAGTATGGAACAAGGAATTCTAATCCAGCCCAAAGAGTAAGTGAGGTAAGTATAACTAATGTAGAGAAACAAATATCTGACTTAACTGCTTTGGTGAAATAATTAGCTATAGGTAACGCACCGGTTGTAGGCGGGGCACCCTATAGATGCATGCCCGACATTGCAAGAGGAGGATACTACACAACAAGCTAATGCAGTGGGGAATTACCAAGCACAGCTGCAGAGGAAATATGATCCTTTCTCCAACACATACAATCCAGGATGGAAGGATCATTCGAACTTCAGTTATGGGGGTGCTAGGCCACAGGCACAAGGGTTCAACCCAGTTAGACCACAATTTTAGCCAAATCAGCCACAGTACCAACCCAGACCAGCAGCACCAGCCAATCCTAGAACATCCTTGGAGGACATGTTCAAGGCGTTCATGCAACCGACACAACAATTCCAACAAGAGACAAAATCTTCCATCCACAACTTGGAGAGTCAGATGAGCCAATTAGCCACTACTGTAGGTCGGTTAGACTCTTAAGGTTCAGAGAAGCTTCCATCGCAGACTGTTGTGAACCCAAAGGAGAATGCTAGTGCTATAACCCTACGGAGTGGAAAACAGATGGATACACCTAAGGCTACAGTTGAGTATGAGAAAGAGCAAGAAACGGAGGAACCGATAATACCTAAGGTACACCCTAACCCTCTTTGTCAGACAAATATTCCTCTTCCTTTTCCTCATCAAAATTCTAGAAATTCAAAGAAAAATGATCAGGATAAAGAAATTCTAGAGAATTTTAGGAAAGTAGAGGTGAATATCCCATTACTAGATGTTATTAAACAAGTGCCACAGTATGCAAATTTTTTGAAAGAATTATGCACTAACAAACGTAAATTAGAGAATGATGAGAAAGTCACAGTAGGGGAAAATGTATCAACTGTTTTACAAAGAAAAATGCCACCTAAATGTAAAGATCCATGCATGTTTACGATCCCATATAAAATAGGAAACACTAGATTTGAAAAGGTCATGCTAGACTTAGGTGCTTCAATTAATGTAATGCCATTATCTGTTTATAAGTCTCTGAATCCCGGACCTTTGAAACATACCGATGTTATTATTTAATTAGCTGATCGTACTAACACCTACCCCTGTGGGGTAGTAGAAGATGTCTTGGTGCAGGTGAATGAACTAATCGTTCCAACATGTTTTTACATCGTGGATATGGAAAATGATACTTCCCCAAACCCATCACACATCTTGCTAGGAAGACCCTTCCTAAGAACATCAAGGACAATAATCGATGTTCACAACGGGACCTTGACAATGGAATTTGATGGCGAGAAGATCCAATTCAATATCTATGATGCCATGAGGTACCCTAGTGATATCTGTCAGGTTTATGCTATTGATGTGTGTGATTCATTAGTGCAAGAAACTTTTGAACATATTCAAAGAGATAGTTTGGAGGTTGCTATTTTTAGCAATTTGAACATGGACGAGACATATGAATTTGAGCACAGTCAGGACTTGAAGGAAACTGTGGCTGCATTACAGTCATTACCAAAACTCTCAGAGAAGCATGCAGTCCAATTAATTCAATTACCTGTAACTCATCAAAAGCTATTACCATCTATGAAGCAGGCTCCAATACTTGAATTAAAATAATTATTGGCACATTTAAAATATGCATATTTAGGGGCTAATGAAACTTTACCTGTGATAATTGCTAGTAATCTAACCAAAGTGCAGGAAGAAAAGTTATTGAGAGTCCTTAGAGACCACATCATAGTATTTGATTGGACAATAGCAGACATCAAGGGTATTAGTCCCGCTATGTGCATGCATCGAATTTTGCTAGAGGAAGGAGCTAAACCAACGAGAGATGCCAAAGACAGTTGAACCCATCGAAGATGGAGGTAGTGAAGAAAGAGGTGATCAAATTACTTGATGCAGGAATCATCTACCCTATTTCTGACAGTCAGTGGGTAAGTCCAGTGTTGGTAGTTCCAAAGAAATCAGGTATCACGGTTGTCAAGAATGATAATAATGAATTAGTGCCCACAAGGATGCAAACAGGTTGGAGAGTGTGTATAGATTATAGAAGATTAAATACTGTAACTCGAAAAGACCACTTTCCCTTGCCTTTTATTAATCAAATGTTAGAATGTTTAGCTAGGCATTCTCATTATTGCTTTCTAGATGGTTTTTTAGGTTATAACCAGATTGTAATCGCCCTAGAAGACCAGGAAAAGACCACATTCACATGTCCTTTCGGTACCTTTGCCTATCACAGCGTGCGGGAGATACACTATTTTCTTGGACATGCAGGATTTTATCGCAGGTTTATCAAGGATTTCGCCAAGATAGCATTGCTCTTATGCAAGTTGCTACAGAAGTGTAGACACTCGAAATCTTCCTTGCCCCAATACTAACCAGGTAGGAGGGCAAAACCGTTAATCAATCCAAATCCTTCCACCAACGCCGGTCCGTCAAGCTAAATCTGATTCCCAATATCGGTAATCAAGCTCCGACAGTTAATCAGACCATCAATTAAGCTCCGACAGTCAATCAGACCATCAATATCGGGCCATAAAGTCAAACCTGGTCTAACAGTTTGTCGGACCATCAATCAAGCACCGACAGTCAATCGGGCCATCAATCAAGCTCCAACAGTTAATCGGACCATCAATCAAGCTCTGACAGTCAATCTGACCGTCAATCAAGTTTTGACAGTCAATCGGACCATCAATCAAGTTCCGACAGTCAGTCGGATCCTCAAGCTCAACCCCGGTCTCAACCCGAAAAGTGCAGGTCATCCCCGGTCTCAACCCGGGAAGTCAAGATCAACCCCGGTCTCAACCCGGGAGGTACCAATTAACCCCGACCTCAATATCGGGCTATAAAGTCAACCCTGGTCTCAATCCGGGAAGTCAAGGCAACCTCGACATCAACCGAGGACATGTCAAGCCATCTTCGGTCTCAATTCGAGAAAGTCAGTTCATCCCCGGCAGCAACCAGAGAAGTTAAACTTAACCCCAGTCTTAACCCGGGAAGTGCAGGTCATCCCCGATCTTAACCCGGGACGTTAGGTCAACTTCAGACATCAACCTAAAGCATCACAACAACTCCAGAGAAAAACCTGGAATGACCACGTCAGCTTCAGAGACAACCCTGAAGTCAAAAGACTCGACTGGGATCCAAGTCATGGAATCAGCTCCCGAAAATCAACCAGCGACCATGCCGACACTACAGGCAGCCCCAGGAGGGGTAGAACGGTTATTTCATCAACTCTCAACTGACTTGGTCAAACTCAAGCCAAATCGATGCCGACAAAGTTAGAATGAACCCTAACGACGATCCCGAGTGGCAACTACGCAAGACAGCTCAACGAATAAACTGCGGGGAATCAAAGACCTGGCTATGAAACCGTCTTCCTGGACCCGGAAAATGTTTTTTCCCATGTCATTGCGACACTCTCAGTGAGAGCTTTTCAGAAAGGTATCGCATGCCTCAAACGAACGCTCCGATCAAAAGTTAGAAAGATTCCGGCTGGACATCGTATTGTTCGGAGTGCACGTACTTTGAGACGACCAAGCCGGGCACGTGGGCACCACATAAGGGAGCCGCAGCTCTACCTACTACTGCCACAGGTTGAGTGCATGCTCCCTGGCCTATAAATAAATGTGCCCCCTAGCTCATTTGAAAAAAAATCCGGAACGCAGAGAAGCTCTGGCAGTTTGATTTTACGACTTTTACACCTCTTCCAAACCCAAATAGTTTCACTCCAACACGTAGATATACCCATATACTACCACATATCAAAAAACCACCGGTAGATTTGGACGTTTAAAGCCTACGATTTGGCAAAAAGCACGTATTGCAGTCCATTATAAGTATTTTTACGATCAGCTAGTCAATATTACTACTTTGCACTGCTTTACACTTGCACACAAAGTTTCATCTTTTAAATATGCCCGAACTTAGTTCCGTGGCCGTTTTCGTCAAAAATTAATACAGTTTTGTACATAAACTTCGTTTTCAACATTTCTACAACTCGGATTGACGATCCGTTAGCTCCAGTAGCTTCAATGCACTAGCACGCACATTCTGGCAACTTCGCCGGACTGGGTTATCTTCCCAGTCTGGGTTTGGTCTTTTTTTGTACATATTTAACTGTTTATGTATTAACATTTCAATTCAGTCAATCCCGGATGTCAAATCCGAGGTAGTTTACCGCTTTTATATATATTTACGCATATATAAGCGACTTTCACCATCATTGGTACTCCTATCAGTCCTGGTTGACTATATTTCCGTCAATATATATATATATATATATATATATATATATTTATATATTTTCAGTCGGCCTGGACTATTTCATGGCCATGTTACTACTTTTGCACACTTTCCCATACTGGGTGTTCTTCCCAGTCACTGGTTCTGTCAATTTCAATTCTAGCACGGGCACCGACGTGAAAACCCGTCGCCCTTTTTACTGATTTTATATATATATATATTTTTTATTTCTGTCACAGCCTGGATTATTTCATAGCTATTTATAGTTTTTATAAATATATATATATATATATATATATTTCAATTCTAGTCCGGGCTTGCGAGTGAAAACCCATCGCCCCTTTACAGCTTTTATATATATATATACCTATATATATATATATATATATATAACTATATATATATATATATATATATATATTACTTTATTCAATTTATTCAACTGCTGCACTTAACATTCATTTGTATATAAATTTCCACTGATTTTTTTGCGGGCGAATTAGATTTATCCAAATATCGCCAATTCTAGTTTTCAATGGTTCAAACAGGTCCCGACAGAACCTGAAAGCTATAATGGCTGAGATTTCTTTAAATCTAGTTATTTTTATAGTTTCAGCTTCAAAAGCAACCTCGCATCCCTTAGATCGCTATCTAGTGGGAACGAGACACTTTGGCCGTGCGCAACCAGGATTTTTTTGATGAATCCTTGGTTTCATTGCGACGTGATGACACATTTATTTATTTCTGTACAAATTTGAACTGTGCAGGTTTTCTAGCCACTCATATGTGAGCCTATGAAACATGGGATTCATGATCAAACTTATCAGAATCAGATTCCCATGATGGACAAACTCCGATTTACAGATGTACCATGCCAATTTCTTTGTAAAATGTACATGCACAGACCTTAAAACGATTATCTGTATTTAAGGTCTCAACATAGTGAAAATATGGATTATCATGTCAGCGTCCCTCTGATGGTTTTCATACCCATGAGGAGACCGACACTTTATATTTATGTGGTCGAGGATGCTTTGCAGCCCGATAAATCACCATTTGCATGCAGGTTTAAGGCTATAAAGATAAAATTGAGAGTAACGATATGCTTTAATTCCTATGTCAGTGTAAGGGTTTGATAAAACCAACTTTCAAAACATAACCGTCAATTCAATTCAAAAGCTTTTGCAAATCAAATGAGGCTTTTTTGCAAATTAAATCAAAGACTGATTTTCAAAATCAAATCAAACCCTTCGTATATAGGCTTAACGAAGCCTGTCAAAGCTTTCAATCAATCCAAAGGCCCAAATTTCAAACAGCATTCACTCACTCATTACAGTTTTAAGGGAAATATTGAAAAGGTTGTGGTACTGTGTTTACACGGGAGTTGTGGCGTGCCTAACACCTTCCCCACACTTAACCAAGCCCCCGAACTCAAAACTCTGATTTCAAAGATCAAGTTTCGACAGTGTCCAACAATTGGGCCTCTTTTCAAATCAAATTCGGTTGAGTTGGTACAACCATTTTCAAAACTACCAACTGGCGACTTTGTTTAAATCAAATCGTCGACATATACACATGCTGGCCTCTTTCCTAAAAAACCCTTCAAAACCTTTTTTGCAATAAAAAGAATAAGGGTAGAGATAACTTAGGAAGATCAATTTGAGGAAAACCAGGTTATGAACCGACCCCGTGGTATTTCTTAAATTTTCCAACGTTGACAGGTGGCGACTCTGCTGGGGACAGTAGAGGGCTTAGGCCACTTTTAATCTTTTCAAACATTTCCCTTTCAAAACTATTTGAATACGTAAAATCCTGCGTCTCCATAGTCAATGGATGAGTGAATGCTGCATCTTTCATTAAATGTATGAATGCTATGCCTTTACATTGAATGAATGAGAATGAATGCTTTAGTGCTTCGTACCCATATTAGTGCTTCACATAAACTGTCATTACATACATAAGCGGTGAGGCCGATATATGTGAATGTATGCTGTGAGTCCCTCCACCAGGAGGCCAACCCGGTCGGTGATAAGTAAGGACTCTGGGGACGACAAAGTCTCCGGGGCTGCCTCCTAAAAATGCACCACCCAGATTCGCTCCAGTTGAACGATCGGAGTAACTTCCCTTCTAGTAAATTGTGATAGTCTGGGAGCCTTCATGCCGAAACAAAAGCCGCGAGTGTAACCTAGGATAGGTCAGCTTCTGATCAACCGAATCTGACGGGATGCTTCTTCATGCCTTCCTCTTTCAATTCCATATCGAGTCTCCAATTACGGAGGAGCACAATGTAAATGACAATAATGAAAGATTTACTTTCCTGTCAAATATCATGTCATCCTGCCATCAAAACAACTAACCTCGGTTTTGCAGGATAAACTTAAAAAAAACACATCATAAATGCATCCAGTCATTACCTACCACAGGGAACTGACACTCCTACGTTTTGGTGTAGGTAGGGAAAAATTGGTCCTATCACCAAATCAAAGGCCAGAAAAGCACACGGTCCATCTACGGACATGGCTTCAAGTGCTTCACTAGAATCCACCCCTATGTCTAGGGAAGAGTTCAAAGGATTGAAAAATCAGATAACCGAGCTAGTCGATTTCCTTCGAGAGCAAAGCAAGGCCTTCAAAGAGAAACAATCTCAAACACATCCAGAACTAGGATCATCTGGTAGTGGTGCTGGCGGTAAAGATACAGAAAAGGCCGAAACTCAGATCCCTGGACCCCAGAACCAAGATACAATTAACAAAACTCTAGAAATCACCATCCTAAGTAAAGAACAGGAAGTTGGTGACATTCTCAAGAACAACAAATGGAAGAAACTCTCCGGTCCATCAAAGGAATTGGGGCATTTGGCAGTGTCAACTACTCAGATCTATGCATATTCCCCGGGGCTCGTTATCCTGAGAAATTCAGAACCCCCGAGTTTGAGAAATATGATGGGTTGGGAGACCCATACACACATATGAAAGTTTTCATCAGAGAACTCGAATCCTATGCTGAGGACGAGAAACTTCGAATGCAGCTATTTCAGAAGAGTTTAACTGTAGAAGCCAGAGCCTGGTATGCCCGTCTGGACAACTCCAAAATCCACAGTTGGGAAGAATTGACCCATGCATTCCTCAACCAGTACAGTTTCCAATCTCAACTAGCTCTAGATCGGTATCAAATTACCAAAATCAAGAAGAATAACATTGAATCATTCAGAGAATATGCCCATCGATGGAGACGGGTCGCAGCACAAGTCACGCCTGCCATGACAGAATCTGAAATAGTCATGATTTTGATCGATATTCAAGAAGCTCCTTATTGTGAAAGGGTCCTGGAAGGCATAGGAAAACCTTTCTCTGAAATGATCAAACACGGCGAAATATTCAAAATGGGACTCAAGTCCGAGAAAATAAAAAACCTAACGGCACTCGAAGCCGTTGCTGAGCATATCCAATTCAAAAATTACAGGAATAATCCCTGGAGGGTCCACAAAAAGAAAGATGAAGAAGTTTCCTTGGTGTTAGAAGGACAAAATTCAAGTGGTAATGCAAACAATACCCCCATTCAAAGGAGGAACTATACCCCTTTCCAAGCTGCAACACAGCCTTCAAATCCTTCATTCTAGAAAAACATGGAGGTCAGACACAGAAGGATATTCACCCCACTAGGGGATTCACTCGAGAACGTCTTCAAACTTCTGACCACTATAAGAAGATTGGCTAACTCCTTCCGCCAACCAACACTAATGCAAGGAACTTTGACCCTAGCAAGAAATGTGCTTATCATTCCGGATCACCGGGACATAACACCCAAGATTGTTGGTCCCTCAAGCACAAAATCCAAGATTTAATTGATAATGGAGAAATTATGGTCGCAAAGCCCGATCAACCGCATGTCCAAGACAACCCTCTTCCACAGCACAAGGAGGAGAGTGTCAACATGATCAACACTTCAAGTGGAGAAGGATCCAAATACCTCTGCTATGTTGAAGAATCAACTCAATCCAACAACGTTAGCCCAATGAGTTGGGAAGCTTTTGAAAAATAATTACTGATAGAGCAAGAAATAAAGTCTATCAAAGAACAAATTGAGCAGTTGACTGAACTGGTCGTCTACCAACATCAACTCACCAGAAAGATGTTAAAGCAAATCCATCAATCTATTGGCAGTCGCTCTCCTCCAGCGGAAGCCAATTCAAATCAATATCATAGCCGAATTTGTGAGCTTACACCCTGGACTGACAAGGGGATCGAAGAAGCAAGTGTCCAAGCAGGTAGGAAGTTCCTATTTCAAAGGAATTTCACTAATTTGAACCAGTCAATGGAAGAAATCCTGCAAATGATGATCAACGAGGGAATGGTTGCAGACTTGCTGCCTCCGCTGAACCCTCAATCCAGAAAATTCAAACCTGACCAAAAATGTCAATACAATTCCAACTCTCTCGGCCATGATACAGAAGAATGCTGGGCACTTTGTAACCTAATTCAAGACCTGATTGAGAAAGGTGACCTAATCAGAGGAGATTAAATCCTTGACATGACAGATAAAGATAGCCTCTTGATCCCCGATGCATGGTATCAGGACACAGTGGCTGTCATATCCTGTAATAAAGAATTAATCATCACACCCCTGATACTGACAGGTAAAGGGGTCCAAGACAAACAAAATCCTGTGAAGGTGGCTGCACCTCAGCCTCTAATTTTGCCCTTCAGGCCTCAGTACCCGATTACCAATCTGAAGAAGGTCCCATGGAATTACGGGGACATTGAAAGCTCTACTTCAAATAACATTTCCATCCAGTCAAAGGATAATCCATTGTACCTGCCTCAACGGGTGATCAAACCAATTACCAAAGCAAAAGAAAGGGTGGCTGAAGAAAAGATACAAGAGTTCCTCAAAAAGATGGGACACAATCAAATCAAGATAGTGCAAAGCTTGAAAGACGCACCCAAGCAAATATCCATCCTGGACTTGGTCCTATCATCAGAGGATCACCGTAACATCCTAGTGAATGTACTAGAAGAAGCTCATCTGCCATACACGGTAGACACAGAGAAATTCCGTCATGTGATAGAACACATTTTCAACAACAATGTGATTTCCTTCACAGACGATGATATCCCGGCTGAGGGAAGGGGCCACCACAAGTCCCTGCATATAGCCGTTATATCCTTCGGATACGTGATCGGAGGAGTGCTTATTGATGGAGGATCTTTTCTCAACATTTGTCTATACGACATGTTAGAAAGGATAAAGATCAATCCAAACCGGATCAAAGCCAGTCACATGGTTATCCGGGCTTTCGATGGTCTCGCCGCCAGGCTATGGGGGAAATTAAGCTTCCTCTAGAAATTGGTCCACACACCTTCTATGTATCTTTCCATATGCTCAACATAGCTACCGAATACAATTTGTTATTGGACAGGCCATGGATCCATATGGTTGGGGCTGTTCCATCCAGCCTCCATCAGCAACTCAAGTACATTATCAATGACAGTCTCATCAGAGTGAATGTCGAACACCCACATACATGGGGACATGCTAGTGATTAGCCTTGACGCCAGGGTTGAGCCTACAAGTTTTCAAGCTCTCGAGGTAAGTGATATTCAATATCTACCGATTGGGGCACCAGCCCGAAGCCTAAAATTTTCACTGAAGTAATGATAGTGGGCCAAGAAATGGTAGCTGCGGGTTTCTAGCCTGGAGAAGGGTTAGTAAAAAATAAGCACGACATTAAGATGCCAATCCAAATCCCAAGTCAGATGGGAAGAGCAGGACTGGGATTTTCTTCCGGGTCAAACCACCGGAATCCACACAAACATCCCAAAGCGCAAGTCTCCACAATTCTGCTCCCAAAGCTCACAAATGTTGGATGGGTGAAACCTACGAGGAAGATCCCTATGGGGGCTTCAACCATGCTATTTCCTTCAATCATACCTGTCCATGAGAGGAAAGCCCTCAAGCCTGAGGCCGATAATGAAAAGGGAAAAGAAAAGATCCTGTACGAAGGACGAGACCCATTCACTAACATGAAATTCATTATCAACTATGAGGGGATGAATGATGAACTCCCAGATAGTGACGACGAGGATTGTGCTCACTTTCCTCGCTGCAAACAGAGGAACAATCCCCAAAAAAGCCTCGACCATATCCTAAAGGATGTCTCAGTTGTCATTCAAGACGAGACAGACGATCACACTTCCAGCATCCTGCCTATCCATGAGGATCTAACACTGGACAATTGGAGCAGTGTTCCATGCCTCAGTCGAAAAGGGTAAAGGGGCATACAGTCAATCTGCCCTTAATCATGCTTTCATTTACTGCTTACTTTTGATTGCACAGCTGGAGCAGTCACTTTTATCATGCTTTACAAATGCTATGTGTGTTTAAGCAGTTATATATATTAATAAAAGCATTTTTGTTTTCAGGACCCAAGCATTAGATGTTTGTGTCTCTGCTGATGAGATGCCAACCTGTCAATATAACTCCAACTGTGATGCAAGATTGAGCTTCAACTTGACAGATCTTGATCAAGAGGAGGAAGATGACTAGAGGTGCCAGAAGAGATCAAGGAATGGGTCGAAGACTAACCCAACCCAAACCTCGACCAAACCTCCACCATCAACATAGGAACCTTCGAAACCATCAAAGAAATCCAAATAGGTTTAGACCTCACCTCAGATCAAAAAGTCGACCTGATCGAACTCCTAACTCAGTACGAGGATGTATTTGCATGGTCGCAGGAAGACATGATCGGTCTCTCCATAGACATTGTCATCCATCGAATGCCCATCAAAGAAGGGTTCAAACTAGTCAAACAAAAGCTCAGACGATTGAAACCTGAGTGGAGTCTCAAAGTCAAAGAAGAAATCATTAGACAATTCAAAGCCGGGATCATCATGGTATCAACATATCCCAAATGGCTATCAAACATAGTCCCCGTGCCTAAACCAGGAGGGAAGGTACAAGTCTGCATGGATTATCGGGATCTAGACAAAGCCTGCCTCAAGGAAAATTTCCCGGTACCTTTTATCCACATCCTGATTGACAATACTGCACAGTACATCATGTATTCCTTCGTAGACTGCTTTGCTGGTTACCATCAAATTATGGTTGCTGAAGAAGATCGGGAGAAAATAGCTTTTATCACTCCCTGGGGAACTTTTTGCTACCGACTACTATTCTTCGGCCTTATCAATATCGGAGCAACGTATCAGCGAGCCATGATGGCCCTCTTTCATGATATGATGCACAAAGAAATAGAAGTCTATGTTGACGACATCATCATCAAATCCTGGAGGGAGGATGATCACATAGACCATCTCAGGAAGCTGTTCAACAGGTTGAGCAAGTACAACCTCAAGCTAAATCCCGCTAAATGTGCTTTTGGTGTCAAGGCAGGCAAACTGCTAGGATTCTTGGTGAGCAATCGGGGCATTGAGTTAGACCCTGCCAAGATCAAAGACATTTTTGAAATGACCATGCCTCGTAAAAAGAAGGAGATACGAGGATTCCTAGGAAGGATCAACTTCATAAGTCGGTTCATTTCCCAGCTCACAGCAACCTGTGAGCCGATCTTCAAGCTGTTAAGGAAGAATTCCTTCATCAAATGGAATGAGGATTGTCAACAAGCCTTCCTTGCCAACAAAAAGTAGCTTGTCAAAACACCTGTTTTGGTACCTCCGAGGGATGGAGTCCCCTTATTCATGTACCTGTCCGTCAATGCCAATGCCATGGGCTGTATGCTAGGACAGAAGGATGATAGTAGCAAAGAAAGAGCTATCTACTACATTAGCAAAAGGTTCTGTAGTGGGGAACAAAAATATACCCTGATCGAGAAGACATGCTGTGCATTAGCATGGGCCGCTATGAGGTTACAACACTACTTGCATGGGCATACGACGTATCTCACATCCCGTATGGATCCACTTAAATATGTCTTCAGCAAACCAATGGTAAATTGCCGACTGTCCAAATGGCAGTTGATCCTACAGCAGTTCGACATTGTCTACGTGACTAAAAAGTCTATCAAAGGCCAAGGCATTACAGATAAATTAGCAGAAGCACCTTCAGGAGGGTTCGAGCCCCTGGAGAAATATTTCCCAGATGAAGGGATTATGATAATTTAACTCCAGTAAGAGAATACAGTCCAACCATGGAAAATGTATTCTGAAGGAGCGGTAAACATGGAAGGTTCCGGAGCTGGGGCAGTCCTTATCTCTGGTACAGGTGATCAATATCCTGTGGCTACCAAACTTCAATTTGGCAACACCAACAACACGGCCTACGAAGGCTGTATACTGGGGTTGAAACTAGCCCAGTCCATGCGTATCAAACACTTATTAGTTTTTGGAGATTCCGAGTTGGTCATAAGACAAACCACCGACAAGTATATCACAAAAGAACTGCATCTGCTGCCCTATCATCGACAAGTCCTCAAAATATCCCAGGAGTTTTAAGCAATAACCTTCGTCCACATTCCTCGGGGTCGAAATGACATTGCCGATGCACTGGCAACGTTGGCTTCATTAATCCGCATATCCAACAGGAGCGGGTTTTCCAACATCCAGTTCACAAATCAAAAAGCCCCAACATACGGGAATTACATTGGAGAAGTATCAGACGAAATACCTTCTGTCAAGCAACCTTGGTTACGAGACATCAAAGAATATCTTCGTGATGGATCTACACCCGCTGGTGTAAGCCAATCAGAGCAAAAATGGATTCTCAGAATGGACATTAAGTTCTATCTGAGCGGAGATGAACTTTATAAAAGGGATGCTGGAATAGGCCTGTTAAGATGCCTCGATAAGGAGCAAGCCCAAAGACTAATGGATGAAGTCCATGGCGGAGTCTGTGGTCCACACATGAGCGGCCATCTGCTGGCCAAGAAGATAATCAGAATAGGACATTACTGGATCTCGCTCAAAGCTGATTGTGATGATCATGTCAAGAGATTCTTTCAAAGTCAAATATATGGAAATTCCATCCATGCTCCTCCAAAATGAGCTGCACAACATGAGTGCACCATGGCCTTTTTCTATGTGGGTAATGGACGTGATAGGTCCAGTCGAACCCAAAGCCAGCAACGGTCATGGTTCACCTTCACCATAATTGACTACTTCACCAAATGGATTGAAGCAGCCTCTTTTCCTAAAGTCACAAAAGAGGTCATCATCAGTTTCATTAGAAACAATGTCGTTTGTCGATATGGAAAACCGGAGGTGATCGTATAAGACAACGCCAAAAACTCAAACAATCAAATGATGGTAGAACTGTGCGGTAAGTTCCACATCAAGCATCTCAACTCCGTCATCTATCGACCCAAGATGAACATTGCTGTAGAAGCAGCCAACAAAAATATCAAGAAGATCATGCAAAAAATGTCCCCAATCACAAAGACTGGCCTGACCTACTACCTCTCACCCTGTTAGCCTACAGGACGTCAATGCGCACCTCTACTGGGGCTACACCCTATTCACTGGTCTATGTCATGGAAGCCGTCCTTCCCATAGAAGTAGAGATGGAGTCTTTACGAGTGTTAATAGATGCTCAGATGGATGAAGATCAATGGTTGCAAGACCGATATCATCAACTGTCCCTGATAGATGAAAAGAGGGCCACAACCATTTTCTATGGATGGTTATACCAGCAAAGGATCGCCAGGTCCTACAACAAGAAAGTCCGAATCTAACAATTCAATGAAAATGATTTGGTGTTAAAGAAAATCCTGACCAATCAGGATGAAGCCAAAGGAAAATTTACCCCAAACTGGGAAGGCCCTTTTATTGTCAAGGAAGTGCTGATAGGGGAGCCATCAGGCTACAAGAAATAGACAGGAACTAATTACCTTAACTTATCAATTCAAACACCGTGAAAAAGTACTACGTCTGAAGCACATGCATACCCGCATCTGGGTCCTACAAATCGAATCAGGTTTGGCTTTTCACTAGAGAAGCATGAACTACGAATGACCTGATCTCCCTCAGCCCGAGAGTACGTAGGCAACCATCTATAGTGCGGTCAAATCAAGCAAAAATCCAAAGAACCTACAAATCCCAGCATCAAATTCCAAAACTCATCAAACCAAATTCAAACCCTAGATAAACTCTTTTTTAAGCCTCTTCAATTAAACAACCAGAACTACGCATGACCTGATCTCCCTCAACCTGGGAGTACGTAGGCAGCCCTCTACGGCGCAGTTTGACCCTCAAGAAAAAACAAAAAGATGGAAGACCAGTTCCAAGACACCAAAGACAAATAAAAGCTAAATGTTGTCAAGTTGTCTAGCTACCAAACCCATTTGAGGAAATCCCTTGAAACCTCAACTATCTGTCCATCAAGGAAAAGCTTAAAATGCATCAACAACTGCGAGTCATGACGGAAGTGGTAATCACTCAGCGATGACAACACATCTCTAAGTAGGGAAGTATCTCAAAAATATATTTCTCTGATATATAAACTGCTTTATATACATAGTGCCCTGTACATGACAAAAATGGCTGATCTAGTCTGTGCAGGAAAAATAAAGCTAGTCTATGGACCCAAGGACAAGCAGGTCAGCAATGCCAGCATGGCATCTCTCTCTGAAGATGGAGGAGCATCTGTAAGAGTAGTCCACTCAGCCTCCATACGGCTCAGAACATCCACAGTCATCTGCAAGGTGGCACTGTGGTCATCAATGTAAGGACTTATCTCGGTAACCAAACCATAGGTGTAAGATCAGAGAGCAGTACTATCACCAATGTGGAAATCATGGGAAACGATTGCCTCATCCCTCTTTGCAAAAGCTGCATCCTGAGAAATCAAAGTCTCCTCAATCTCAACATATGCTGCATCTCTGGCTGAGCGAACCTCGTCTCGCTCCACAATGGCGGTATCCAAAGTAGAGCAAAGCTCCTCCAGCTCAGTCAATCTAGTATCCAAAGCAGTCCTGAGACCATCCCTCTCAGCAAAAGCTAAATCTCTGCTAGATACGACAGCCAACATTTGCGCTCTAGCTGAATCTCTCTTAACGGTCATCCTGAATAGAGAATCTGACAAAGCTGGATCTATCCTTATGGGAATAATCGGGGGATCACTAATTAAAGCTACCGCCAAATCTGCGAACAACTCATCCTCAGTAGGAGAATCGGGATCCTCCATGGGCTCCTCCTCGTCAGAATTCGTAAGTGGAGGAAAATGAAGCTCTGTTACTACGAATGCGGTCTCTGTCTCTAACCATTCAGAATACTCCGGAGAACGACCAGGATGTCTACTGGAGAACTCAGCCCTCTCCTTGTGAGTCCAACACTTATAAACTCTAACCAAGTCGGCCGGTGACATCGATGAAGCCGGCATCCTTTGATCAGCAGAATCCTCAAAATGGTGCATACTCTGCCACTGATCAAACTGCTCCATAACTGCCAAGGGATGATAAGTAGTCATACCCCTCAATCCTACCAAAGGCAAATAATCCATGCCAGATGCATGAGTAATGAAGCTGAACGGGGCCGCCATCCCTGAGCATAACAAAACTGCGAACAGATGCTCAATATCCGACAAAAATGCTAACCAGGACTCTGAGTCGACGCAATCAGGCAGACAGAAGGAGTAAACTGAGGATATCTCATGGCTAAAACAATAGGCATGAGGTATAAATGATCTAATATGTCGTATGTGTGACATCAACCATTTATACAGGACTACTGAGCTACCCCAAAAAAACCCCGCTGGATGGGTACTGCAATAGGTGAGCGACCTCAGTGTCTCTGCCAAGATCATAGGGATAATGGTACTACCCTGCCTAAGGGCTCTAACTACAACAACCAATCCCACATCAAGGTGATCTAAGCGCAATGGCATGTAAACATATGCCACAATGCACATCAACACGTCTATCCTGGCTGTCTGCCAATCCTCTGCAAAAATGACAAAATCTCCGACGTGACGGTCGTAGCTATCAAGCTCATCATAGCGCTCTATCAAGAAGTCAAGGGAGATCACATGCCCTGAAACGATCTCATCCATGACTATGCTCTGCTGAAGACCGGACAGCCGAGTAATCGGTCTCTGCATATCACTGATAGCTGTCCGAGCATACAGCGACTCTAAATCCAAGCCAAAAAATCTCTAGTACTCCTCCAGCGTAGGCAAAAGCTCACACCGCCCAATGCGGAATACCTGTCTATCCGGCACCCATAAGGGTAGGACGCCATCAATAAAGCAGTCTAGAACCCAGAAATCTGCAAGGGCCATCGAATGCCCAAGCATCTGGTCAACTGTCCCCCTAGCTGGAAAGGGCAGACTATTATACCATGACCGCAACGATGCAGCTGCGGACGTTTAACTGCAGATGTCATCATCTATAGCACCGTATCACAAGACCGTCCAAAGGTCAAATCAAATCGCAGCTGTCTGAATGCATACACATGATACATGCATGATGACAAAGATATAAAAATGATGCAACAAATAAAGATGATAGAAATATCTACAATAAGCTATCTACTGCATACATCTTCCCTATATCCTGGTATAAAGTGAAAGAAAAAATACAGGGAAATGGGGCACCACCACCCAGCTAATACAGTGGCCTATCAAAATGATGGCACCGACGCAGAATAGCTAAAACAGTTACTGACCAAAAATATAGCTGCCATAGCTATTACAGGAAGTCGAGGACCTCGGTATCAAATCGATCGACCTGCTCCAGCTCCTTTGTCTGCACAAAGCTGCTTGGATCAGGCATATCTGGGCGGTATAAGGGAGTATCTGTCCCTGTATAACTGCTACTAAATGGATCTAAAGTGGGGCCTGCTCCAGAGCTGGATGGGTCAAATGAAGATGCCTCTGATGGATCTCGGCCAACGTGCCTGATAAAGAAATGAGCCTGGTGCAACTCCCTAGTCAGATGTGCTATCTGGTCTGCATGAGTAGGCTCTCTAATACAAGCTATCCAGTTCGTCATCATCACGGACCCCGGCACCATGTCTACCATAAAATGGGTGGCTCGAGTCTGAACCCCAATAGTGCGAGGACTCCACCAACTGTAGAACGCGGCCTGGCTGTATGGGCCCTCTAATAGATCAAAGCCATCTATACCCTCCAAAGGGATGTCTGTCAAAGGAATGGACAATGGCCAATGATTCCAAGCAGGAGGAACAATGGGAATGCGGATCTCCCCTGTGATGCTCCGAATGGTACGCTCTCCAAGATAAAGCTCCCAGCCTCCCTCCGTCAACATAGGAACTCTGCAGGTCGATAAGGCAAACTCCCGGCCAGTAGGGAAATCTCCATCAAATCCAACGGTCAAGTGCTCGAATGTGTACGGCGTCCAGGTGATCGGGCCCGCCATCAAAAGCTCTAACTGTAGGCGAGCATGAGTGAATCCCTCAGCAACAGGGACCTCCATCAAAATGGAGTGGAGCCATCTCCGTCCACGTGGATAGGTCTCCAGACCTAATGCTGAAATGGGCCATAAGCAAGGAAGTCTCTCAAATGCCCAAAGCTATCCATGCAAATACCAAAAGTTCTCAGTGACCAAGACTGCCAAAAGTAAGTGCAGAAATCAAAAAGGTACAGAAAGATGTACTAACCAGCAAAAACTGATGGAATCCTAGCTAAGGTATAGGAGCCCCAATCAAAGTCACTGAGGCGCTCTACATGCTGAGTGGCACTGATCAAAGCAAAGGATACCATCGACGAGTTGTCCGCCACAAAACAACCCCTGATGATCGACAAAAATAATCACCTCAGAATGCGATCTTTAGCCCTCCGATCATCAGGCGGAGGCAACTGCAAAGTCCCGTCCAGGGAATCTATACTCAAGGGAACAAATAAGACTGCCCGACCCTTGAATGCCGACTGAGGGACTCCCAACAGAGATCTAACTGCGGTGGGCGAAATGTCAGAGATGACAGGCACTGTCTCGCCCTCAAACTCAATGCCGGTGATAAATCTCCAGTCCATAAAAGTTATTATCACCTCACAATCAATCAAATGAAGGGACTGAGTCTGGTGGAACCAGCGCTCAGACAAAGCCCTCATATACCCCCAAGGGCAACGGCGGGGCAGGATCGAGAAGAAGGCCTGAAATCCCCAGCTATCAACGATCTCCCTATAATCCTCGTACAGAGTCTGATAGAGGGAGTGCACACTAAACTAGTTCCCTAGAGGCTGTGTCAAGCTAGGGACCTGCATCAAAAATAACCCATGTTAAAAACCTGTGCCCCGAGAATAGCCAAAAAATGGGAAAAGAATCCAGAGAGAAGAAAGACTTCAAGTCACCTCGTTGTCCTGAAGATATCTCGAAGGATGGCAACTCAAGTCGCCCAGTAACTCTTGTGTCTGCACAGCAATGCCCGGGACCTCCGCACGTGGAACCTAAGCTGGAACAGGAGCAACAAAAGCAGCCTCCTCGTCATCAATTTTAATGGGCTGCTTGTACTGGGCTGGACGTATCCTGCTCTCTACTAATCTGCGTGGCGTCCTAGCTGGACCGGCCTGTGGGACGGCAGAAGCCCTCCTTCGTCTCACGCCTGATGAAACCCCGGTAGAGCTACCTGGTCTATCGCGATCCATAGCATACACTAGTACTCGAAATCACCTCAGACAGGGTGTGGTAAGCCTAAAACTTGTGGCTTATTAATCAATCAATCCAGCATACATATCTAAGTCCTAAAACATGCATGGGTCCATCAAAAATATCCTGTATAGTCAAAACTGCATATTTTCAAAATCCCAGAAGCTCAAAACCTGCAGTGGGTCAGTAAAAAACTCTCTACAGAGTCAAAAATGCATGCTTTTCAAAACTTAAGATTTTGGAAATTTTTTGCCAGAGTCTCCTTTATAAAATGTACTGTCCACATGCAGACAGGCATACCTAGGTGGCCATTCAGTAGCACACCTACCCAAAAATAGAAACAGTTCATATCAATCCAAAAAACTTAAAAACCAGCCTCACATGGTCTCCAAAATACCATGGGCATTTTTAGTTGAAAGTCTAGGCTCACTAGGCCTCAAAAATGATGACTAAACTGATCAAAAAGTGGAAAAATTGACTGTCTCAAAACCTAAATTTTTTTACATCCAAACGTGCATTACAGAAAGATATGCATACACATGTAGACAAAAAAAATTTCATAGGTCATATAGATATACATTTTTCATACATTACGTTTAAAAGAACCCTAGGCGGTTCACATGCTTTTAACGGTCAAAAACTACGAAAGAAGGATGGAAAACGTTACCTGCGCCGTGCTAAACGCATAGGAACTGACGGATTCAGAATCTGACCGCCAGAACTCCATAGATCTGAAAAAGAAGATCGAAAATCCTTTCGCTCCTCAAACGGGAAACTTGCAAAATGAAAATCCTGCAGCACATTAAGTAGCCCAGGTGGCCGCAGCTCCACCTGCGGCTGTCGCAGCTCCACCTGCGGCTGCCGCAGCTCCACCTGCGGCTGCCGCAGCTCCACCTGCGGCTGCCGCAGCTCCACCTGCGGCTGCCGCAGCTCCACCTGCGGCTGCCGCACGTCCACTTGTGGCAGACTAGGTGGGTCCCACCTGCCCCAGGCCCAGTTTGGTTCGAGTTAAAACGGTGTTTAAATGGGCCACCGATTAAAATTTGAAGAGAAATCGCTACACGATTGAGCAGTTTGTCCTGAAATCCTGTGTTCAAGCAGTGCAATCCTGAGAAAAAAAACCATAGAGACCATTGCAATTCATCCCGGAGCCATGTTCGGGGATCAACAGATCAAACTACGAAAGAACTGTGCAAAAATTGCGCAAAACTGCCAAAAATGCCATTTTCGAATCAGTCTCAGCCGTTGGCTCAGCCCCAGAGAAGTTCGGGTTCTGATCGAAGCAGTTTCAGCGGTTGGCTCAGCCCCAGTGAAGTTCGGGTTCCGACCGAAGCAGTTTCAGCTGTTGGCTCAGCCCTAGCAAAGTTCGGGTTTCGACCGAAGAAGTTTCAGCCGTTGGCACAGCCCCAGCGAAGTTCAGGTTCTGACCGAAGAAGTTTCAGCCGTTGGCTCAGCCCCAGCGAAGTTCGAGTTTTGACCAAAGAAGTCTTAGCCATTGGCTCAGCCCCAGCAAAGTTCGGGTTCAGACCGAAGCAGTTTCAACCGTTGGCTTAGCCCCAGCAAAGTTCGGGTTCTGACCGAAGCAGTCTCAGTCGTAGGCTCAGCCCAAGCGAAGTTTGGGTTCCGACTAAAGCAGTCTCAGCCGTTGGCTCAGCCTCAGCGAAGTTCGTGTTCCGACCGAATCAGTTTCAACCGTTGGCTCAGCCCCAGCGAAGTTCGGGTTTTGACCGAAGCAGTTTCAGCCATTGGCTCAGCCCCAGCGAAGTTCGGGTTCTGACCGAAGCAGTTTCAGCCATTGGCTCAGCCTCAGCGAAGCATAGGGTAAGGACCGATGACAACTCAATCGTTGGTGCAACCCCAGAAAAGTTCGGGTGACGACCAAAGTCAATTTCAACCTTCAGACTAGTCCCATGAGCTGTCGGGAGACGATCTACGGTTGAGAGTCATATAATAATCCATCTTCACAAAGGACAGATGATGGAATCTGTTATACACATCCTCAAAGAAGATCATTGAGGTAGTATCATTCCTGGCCACTTCCTCAATACCTACAAAGCTATCGCAAAGGACGTCATCCCCAGCAAATTAAGAAGGGAAAATTTGTGATAGGACACCCCCTTAAAATCTACAAAGCTATCGCAGAGGACGTTATCCCCAACAGATCAAGACAGGAAAATCTGTGATAAATCATCTCCAACAAACTTATCAGAGTCAAACAAATTATCGTGAATGATGTCATCCACCACCGAGAATGACAAAACTGGCTCGCGATAACCTCCTAATACCATCATTAGCTATACCGGATAGCGTCATCCCCAGCAAAGTGATAACGCACACAGCCAAAAGTAGCCCCATTCTACTCCAAGATGCCCAGCTTTAAAATGGCTCAGGCACTTTTTATTTCCACTGTCTACTAATCTTTATCCGGTCCATTCGACCACGTTACATGGACATGATAAAGAGGGGCATCTGTAGACACTCAAAATTTTCCTTGCCCCAATACTAAATCCGGCCACCAACGCTGGTCCTTCAACCTAAATCTGATTCCCAATATCGGTAATCAAGCTCCGATAGTCAATCAGACCATCAATCAAGCTCCGATAGTCAATCGGACCATCAATCAAGTTCCAACAGTCTATTGGACCATCAATCAAGCTTCGATAGTTAATCGGACCATCAATCAAGCTCTGACAGTCAATCGGACCATCAATCAAGCTCCGACAGTCAATCGGACCATCAATCAAGCTCTAAAAGTTAATCGGACCATCAAACAAGTTTCAACAGTCAATCGGGCCATCAATCAAGTTTTGACAGTCAATCAGACCATCAATCAAGCTCCGACAGTCAATCGGACCATCAATCAAGCTTTAAAAGTTAATCGAACCATCAATCAAGCTTCGACAGTCAATCGGACCATCAATCAAGCTCCGATAGTAAATCGGACCATTAATCAAGTTTCGACAGTCAATCGGACCATCAATCAAGTTCCGACAGTCAATCCGACCATCAATAAAGTTCTGACAGTCAATCGGACCATCAATTAAGCTCCGGCAGTCAATCAGACCATCAATCAAGCTCCGACAGTCAATCGGACCATTAATCAAGCTTCGACAGTCAATCGGACCATCAATCAAGCTTCGATAGTCAATCGGACCATCAATCAAGATTCGACAGTTAATCGAACAATCAATCAAGCTCCGATAGTTAATCGAACCATCAATCAAGTTTCGACAGTCAATCGGACCATCAATCAAGCTCCGACAGTAAATCGGACCATCAATCAAGCTCTGACAGTCAATTGGACCATCAATTAAGCTCCGACAGTCAATCGGAGCATCAATCAAGCTCCGATAGTTAATCGGACCATCAATCAAGCTTCGACAGTCAATCGGACCATCAATTAAGCTCTAAAAGTCAATCAGACCATCAATCAAGTTACGACAGTCAATCAAACCATAAATCAAGTTCCGACTATCAATCAAATCATCAATCAAGCTCTGACAGTCAAGCAGACTATCAATCAAACTCTGACAGTCAATCAGACTATCAATCAAGCTCCGACAGTCAATCGGACCATCAATCAAGCTCCGACAGTCAATCAGACCATCAATCAAGTTTTCGACTATCAATCAGACCGACAATCAAGTTTTGACAGTCAATCGGACCATCAATTAAGCTCCGACAGTTAATCGGACCATCAATCAAGCTTTGACAGTTAATCAGACCATCAATCAAGCTCCGACAGTCAAACGAACCATCAATCAAGCTCCGACAGTCAATCGAACCATCAATCAAGCTCCGACAGTCAATCGGACCATTAATCAAGTTCTGACAGTCAATCAGACCATTAAACAAGTTCCAACAGTCAATCGGACCATCAATCAAGTTCTGACAGTCAATTGGACCATCAATCAAGCTCCGACAGTCAATCAGACCATCAATCAAGCTTCGACAGTCAATCGGACCATCAATCAAGCTCCGACAGTTAATCGGACCATCAATCAAGTTCTGACAATCAATCGGACCATCAAACAAGTTCCAACAATCAATCAGACCATCAATCAAGTTCCGACAGTCAATTGAACCATCAATCAAGCTCCGACAGTCAATCGGACCATCAATCAAGATTTGACAGTTAATCGAACAATCAATCAAGCTCCGATAGTCAATTAGACCATCAATCAAGTTTTGACAGTTAATCGGACCATCAATCAAGCTCTGACAGTCAATCAGACCATCAATCAAGCTCCGCCAGTCAATCGGACCATCAATCAAGCTCAAACAGTCAATCGGACCATCAATCAAGCCCCGAAAGTTAATCGGACCATCAATCAAGCTCCGACAATCAATCGGACCATCAATCAAGTTCTGACAATCAATCGGACCATCAATCAAGTTCCGACAGTTAATCGGACCATCAATCAAGCTCCGACAGTCAATAAGACCATCAATCAAGCTCCGACAGTTAATCAGACCATCAATCAAGCTCCGACAGTCAATTGGACCATCAATCAAGCTCCGACAGTCAATCGGACCATCAATCAAGTTTCGACAGTTAATCGGACCATTAATCAAGTTTTGACATTTAATCGAACCATTAATCAAGCTCCGACAGTCAATCGGACCATCAATCAAGCTCTAACAGTGAATCGGACCATCAATCAAGCTCCGACAGTCAATCGGACCATCAATCAAGCTCCGACAGTCAATCGGACCATCAATCAAGTTCTGACATTCAATCGGACCATCAGTAAAGTTCTGAAAGTCAGTCAGATCCTCAAGCTCAACCTTGGTCTCAACCCGAGAAGTGCAGGTCATCCCCGATCTCAACCCGGGAAGTCAAGATTAACCCCGGTCTCAACCCGGGAGGTACCAATCAACCCCGACCTCAATATCGGGCCATAAAGTTAACCCTGGTCTCAATCTGGGAAGTTAAGCCAACCTTGACATCAATCGAGGACATGTCAAGCCATCTCCGGTCTCAATCCAGGAAAGCAGTTCATCCCCGACAGTAACCAGGGAAGTCAAACTTAACCCCGGTCTCAACCTGGGAAGTGCAGGTCATCCCCGGTCTCAACCTGGGACGTCAGGTCAACTTTAGACATCAACCTGAAGCATCAAAACAACTCCAAAGAAAAACCTGGAATGACCACGTCAGCCTCAGAGACAACCCTGAAGTCAAAATACTCGACTGGGATCCAAGTCATGGAATCAGCTCTCGGAAATCAACCAGCGACAATGTCGACACTACAGGCAGCCCTGGGAGGGGTACAACGGTCATTTCATCAACTCTCAACCTACTTTGTCAAACTCAAGGCAAATCGATGTCGATAAAGTTAGAATGAACCCTATCGACGATCCCGAGTGGCAACTACGCAAAATAGCTCAACGGATAAACTGCGGGAATCAAAGACCTGGTTATAAACCCCTCTTCCTGGACCCTAAAAATGTTTTTTCTCATGTCATTACGACACACTCGGCGAGAGATTTCTGGAAAGGTATCGCACGCCTCAAACGGACTCTCCGATCAAAAGTTAGAAAGATTTCGGCCAGACATCGCATTGCTCGTAGTGCACGTACTTTGAGATGACCAAGTCGGGCATATGTGCCCCACCTAGGGGAGCCACAGCTCTACTTGCGACTGTTTCAGGTAGAGTGGAGGCTCCCTGGCCTGTAAATAAACGTGCTGCCCCTCCCCCGCTCATTTGAAAAAAAAGCCAGAACGCAACGAAGCTCTGGCAGTTTGATTTTCTGACTTTTACACCTCTTCCAAACCCATATATTTTCACTCCAACACGTAGATATATCCATATACTACCACATATAAAAAAGCAACTAGTAAATTTGGACGTTTAAAGCCTACGATTTGGTAAAAGCCCGTATTGCAGTCCATTATAAGTATTTTTACGATTAGCTAGTCAATACTACTACTTTGCACTGCTTTACACTTGCACACAAAGTTTCATCTTTTAAATATGCCCGGAACTTAGTTCCGTTGCCGTTTTTGTCAAAAATTGATATATTTTTGCACATAAACTTTGTTTTTAAAATTTTTACAACTCGGATTGACGATCCGTCAGCTCTAGTAGCTTCAATGCACTAGCACGCACATTCTGGCAACTTCGCCGGATTGGGTTATCTTCCCAGTCTGGGTTTGGCCTTTTTATGTACATATTTAACTGTTTTTGTACTAACATTTCAATTCAGTCAAGCCCGGATGTCAAATCCGAGGTAGTTTATGTTGGTCAGAAAATCGATCACTAAACACGCGCAAGTATACGCAGTCTAACAAGTAATACAGTGATAAGGAAAGTGTCGTACCCACGAGAAATAATCACTAATATTTACCAAATACCAACTTTGTATCGCTTAAGTCTTATTCGAATAGTAAACTAATAGGAGTGTGGTTAAACTAGTTATAACTAATTGTTAAAGCAAGTAAACGGATAACGAATGGTAATCGAAAGAATTACAAGCTAAGGTTACAACTTCACCCCACACAAGCATTCCGTCGAACACCTGGCGTGCTATGCTTCATCAAACTTCCTACCCTTCTCTCTTTGGTCTTAATGGTCACGATAGTTTGCCGACCGAGAACACACAGATGCTCGTACGCCTCTGTCGAGGTATGCACAAACGTATCCTCTTCAGATCCACTCGATAGGGAATAGAACAGAAAAGAACGTCCAAGCTAGGTGATAATCTTACACATGTCTATGCGAATTAACCTAACAAGGATTTAAGCATAAGTTCTCAATTAGGTCACACGTGGCACACAGATATATGTCTATTTTACGCACAACTTATGCAGTCGAAACCCATAATCACATGCCAATATAATTAGGTGTAAATCTATAATCCTTCTTTCAATATCATATAGATTACCAAAATCATCACTAATGTCTTAGCGAGAATCATTAAGCATGAATATATTAAACCAAACCATATGGTGCCAACCAAAGAGATAAGACCATTAATTTAAATAACAAAGGGTTCCATTATAACCTTAGAGCCAATACTTAGTTCATAGCTATTGAACAAAATATAAGTAGCAATAAAGACAACAGTTATGGATTACAAAATTAGAGGAAATAAATGGATAAGAATAAACTATGTCGAAGCTCTTCAGTCTCCAAACATTCCGCTCATTTCAAGCTCTCCAATCCGTGTAGCTCACTGCTCTTGTTGCTCCAAGGAAATCCCAGACTTTTCCCTAATCTACTTAATCTATATTTACAAATATTACCTAATAACTAGAGAGAGAAAGTACAAAAGAGATCTAATCTATCCTAAGCTAAGCTAACCGATTCTATCCCAGTCTCCCTTTCTATATCCCTTATGCAGCGGCTCCCTTTATATATATATATATATATATATATCTATTTTAATCTTTTTCTAGGTCAAAAGCAAGCCTTCTCTGTTTGTGCACCGGAGGTCGTGCTGTGGCGCGGGTAATAGCTTATGGGTGGTGCTGCGGCGCCACGTTAGCACCAAAAGACTGGAGGTCACGCTGCAGCGCGAGTCCATAAAGGAACTGTGGCGCTGCAGCGCCAGGATGACATCAGCAAGGACCAGGGGGCACCGCGGTGCAAGATGAAGCCTAACCATTGGCGCTGCGGCGCCAGTGTATGTAAATTGTCCCCTGAGAGCTAGAAAAGTCCTATAAAGCCCTGCAATACGTCGGTTAAGCATAATAATACTATAAACATATAAAACTATATAAAAACTAAGAAGATCAGGCAACTATTTAAGCCATAAAGTATCTGATTCGCGAGTATAAATCCCACTCATCAAATACCCCCAAACTTAAGTCTTTGCTTGTCCTCGAGCAAACTATCTAACACAAAACTCACAATAGCAAAACACACGCGAAAGAACAATAAAACTGTATACTAGTATCATGGCTTCTAAGCTTGAACATAGCTACTCCCAGAGAACAGGGCAAACACAGATATTAGTAAGGGTTCATTCATTCTTAAGCATAAGACTGTATTCGTTCCATTCTATGTGTGTGTGGAGACCAACCATCCTAACTAATCATAGCTCAAATCAATTTTCACAGTCGATTGTTAATACCAATATGCACACTCCGTAACTTAAACATTCAACAAGCATTAAGAATAAGACACGAGTGCAGGAAAGGATCAAAAGACTCTAGCATGAAGACAGTAAAATCTGACTTGGACAGTCCTTAATTACCTTAGGCTATTCAGAGCTACCCATTAATGAGCTTTTGATCAGTGACTCCCAAGTCAAATGACTTTAGGGCACTAGGTGTGGAACACCCCTATGAATCTAATAACTCGAGCAGCAAAGGCCACGTAATCAACATAAGCCAAATTAGACTTTACGAAATCCGAAGATTATTTGGCGAGTGCATTTTATGCTCCATCTCAACATCGGTCCTGCGTTTATGGGCGAGTGCGTTTCACGCTCCATCTCGACCCACCGCAAGACTTTCGATATTCAATCATCTTTTCTTTTAATTTTTTTTATTTGTCGACATGCCAGAATCCAAGATCCAAAATTGTATAAGCGTCTAAGTCTTTTATTACCTTGTAAAAATGAAAGATTATAAAAGTGAACATATTCTCAAAGTAATAAACACGAGAACTAAAATCAAAAAATAACTCGTTAACACAGTTGGTCGGTGCTTGCTAAGAAGGACGGATCAAAAACAGTCTCAACTTATCGATTGAACAACCCCTGACTCATACATGCTTGACACGACTCTAAGTAATAGACATAATTATATGGCGCCTGTCATTAGCCACGATCAAAAATTAGTGAAAAATATACCACCCTTGCATAATAGCAGCTCAAGATAGTGTAATAAAGCCATTAACATGGCATAAGCATATACATCTGTAAAAGCCTCAAAAAGATGGCTATAAACCACAAGCATGCTAATAATAATCAAAGCATTAATAAAAAACCAAAAACTGTTCATGTCATCCATAATAATAAACCCCAAAACATAAAACTGCAGTTCAAAATGACTGCACTACAATCCTGATAAAAACATAAGCAAAGTACTAAAATAGCAACCTATCATGGCAATAGACAGAAATAAAATAGATAATAACCAATAACACCCCCAAACTTAAGGTGAACAATGCCCTCATTGCTAAACATATATCAATCTAAACAAGAGGGCTTCCCTGAAGTCTGGTCACTCGGCAGCAGCAGCGTCCTCTTCAGCTTCGGCGGGTGGTGATGGTGGAGGGTATGGTGGGAAGATAGGAGGCTCTGGGAACTGGAATGCCGTGAACTCAGAATCCTTGCCACTATACACGGTGTATATGCTCTGCATCGTGTTAACCAGCTCAACCTAATACTGCATCGCTATGTCTTGCCTCAAGGCCACTGCTACTATGTGCCTTTGCTACCTCTGAGCATTGGCGTCCTGGTTCTGATGTAGCAAGGTGAGGGATGCCATGATCTCTTCCAGTAGTCCCTGTGAAGCTGGGCCTGCGTCTGGTGGCTGCGAGGGCTCGGGCTCTGCTGTAGGAGGTGGCTCAGTAGGTGGCTCGAATCCTTTGCCTCTGACATAAGAAGCTGCCCCGTCCCCCACATCGAAGCGTGAGATGGTCTGATGGTCTTCTGGCCCCCAATGGATACCTGCCCTCTTGCACAGCAGGGTGATCAAGGATGGATGTGGAAGTCCCGTAGAGATGTTACTCTTGATCGCCTTCAAGATGAACTCATGTATGAGAACTCTGATGTCCACGTTCAGACCCGTGACAATGGCAATTAATAGGATCGCTCTATCCTTAGTCACATTGCTCAGGTGACGAGACGGGATCATATTGGCACAAATAAAGCTGAACCATGCCTTCCCAAAGCGGCTGAGTGCAGCATGCGGGAAACTGGTCCTCTCACCCGTGAAGTCATTTGTCTTCCATGTAGTCCCGGGCTTACAGAGCCTCCTAACAATATCCTAGAGGTCATAGCTGCGAATTCTCGACTGCATATAGTCCCTACCCTCAAAACCGAGCATCGCAAACAGTGCATTGATGGCTTCCAAATGCCACTGACCGCCCCCTAACTTGAACAACAGCAGGACCTTCAAGACTGGCATTTGCATAGAACTCTCTGACCACATATACAATGGCCGACTCTGGAGGTTTTGTGAAGTGCACCCACTGGCGACCCGCAATCATGGCTAACAACTCGCCATCCTATGTTTTGTTAGGCCTCAAACCCCTTTCTGGAATCAAATTTTGTGCGACAAAGGAGCTTTTGTATTGTTTCCATGCCTCTTCGTTAACAAATTTGGTGTTGTCCCATGCCGTTGGTGCTGCGGACGAGGAACCGCCGACGCTCAGTCGTTGTCTCTTTGATGCCATGTCTGATTTTTCAGTTGGCGTGAACAAAAATGGTACCTAAACAATGCCACTCTCTGTAGAAGCAACCCTTAAAGCAATAGGCAGTAAATCCCCATTGGAACCCACTAATTTTAAGCCAAAACAGTCAAATTTCTCTCTCAGGAAAATTATCAAACACCTTGCGCGCGTTCTAAAAATTCAATTTGAACAGCCCTTGCTTGACAGTGCTCTTTCCCTATTTTCGTCAGTGGAAATCGTCCCAAATCACACAACAAGAAAAACACCAACAAAGCACCAACCTAACAATTCGATCAAAAAATCTTAGTGAATGACTGAAATCCAAATAAAATACCCTGAAGGGGGAAAAACCCTAGTTTGCTGCTGATCTCCTTTTGAATTATCGCCTAACTTGAGGTTGGTCTGATTCTTGTAAATGATGTCGTGAATCGGTTGTGTTATGCAGAGGGTGGGGGTTTTGTGGAGAAAAGGGACGGTTGGGCTGCTTGTACTGCCGAGATGCGTCGAGAGAAAATAGGAGTAGTGGGCTAACTGCTGGCCACACTGTGTTTTTTTTTAAAAACAAATTTTTGCTAAGGGTGCTGCGGCGCGGGCATTCCTTCTTTGATTGGCACCGCGGCGCGACTTGGCAGTAGGTTGGCCTCACCCTTGGCGCTGCGGCGCGAGTTATTGTCACAATGCTGGCGCTGCGGCGCGAGAAGAGAATTTGGAATTTGAACACGGCGCTACGGCGCGAGTTCCAGTGTATATGCTGGCGCTGCAGTGTTGGGTTTGTACGAAATCGCGACACAATCAAATTGCAAAAATTAGCGGAAGCATGGTATATCAGAGTTTAAAAAATTTCTACAAAACCATTACCCGGATCATCCTTTATGCAAATTATTAATTTCAAACGATAAATAAGAAGTTATGGAATCATACCCTTGTAGAACGAAGCTTCCACAGGTACGAGTTCAACTCCTTGTTCTTCGTGATCTCATTAAATTTTCGGGTTTGATTTCTTCCTTTGATCAACGTTAAACCACCCAAGTGTTTGGCCTCTAGAGGTGATCCACCAAGGAAGATGAATTATTAAGAAGGAGGGTGGTTGGCTTAGTTTTCTATCCTCTATAGAAAATGAGTACTCTCCAACAATTGGAATTGCATCAACTGATATCTATTATAAGACTTCACTTATATAGATATTGGTCAACCCTTCTAATCCTATTAGACATGGGATTTCATTTAATTAATTAAACTCCTTTAATTAATTTAGGCTTCCCACCACATTGGGAATAATTAATTAAATTCATTTAATTAATTTGCCTCCTAATCTTATTAGGAATAAATGAGAGTACTAATATTAAATTAATTACTAAACTACTTTAGAAATTAAAATAATAATAATTGTAATAATATTAATAAGACTCCTCTTATTAATTTATATTTAATATTTTTATAATATTAAATAATAAACATTAAATAATTTAATTTATTCTATCACCATAGATTAAATTAATTACACTCAATGCATTATTACGATTATGCCATTACCTTCTTAAATAATTATTCTTCCTTTTATGGCCATATTAAACCGGTTGTGAATAAATCAATTAGAACAATTCCAATCTTATTTAAATAAATAAATTAAACTAATAATCTATTTAAATAAATAATATTTATTCTACAATAGGGATAAGCCTCCCTAGCGATCAACGACTTTTCAAATAATATAGATTTCAACATTAATCATAAAAGAACCTGTGAGTAAATAGTTACCATACAATTCAATCCTTTCACCATACAATGTCCCAATTAAATATAAGACATGGATTTACTGTCAAGTCTTATTTTATTTAATTATATTTATTTCGATTAGAAAATGCACAACTCTAAATAATGCAAATTAGAAACTCCTTTCTAATTTCATTCCACCTTGGCCAAGGATTCCTGGGTTGTCATTTAACGAATCACATAGGACATATCTCCTCTTTTACTAGAGGTGGTAGATTCTTTATTGATCATTCATTATCTCTATATGTAACTCATTATACCCAAGCATACCCTTTTATATACCCTAAAGGGCTTTAAGGAATAAGTCAAAGTATAATTCATTACATACAAGATACTATGATGATCTCAAGTCCAAGGATCACTTGTACTACTATCACATTAGGAATTCCTATTAACAGGCGAGTAAAACTCCATTAGGTATTCCATAGCGAGTCACGTTCAGTGAACTTATTCTCCAATAAGCACCTACATACTTGCTTTAGAGTCTCCACACAAATGATCATGAGATCAATTATCCTCATCTAATGAGCAAGCAATATACGTACCAATCTATCCGGATTTACTAATCCCCTTTTTAGTAATCCCACGATTGAGAACTATTTTAGTTTTAAGGTTTCTAAGAATTTAAATCTCATTGGCATGATTAACATCATGATTCTAGAAGCATTGCTTAAAACTATGGGTTATTTACATATTATAAAAACAGTACCATGTAGATAATTAAATACCTTTAATAAATGAATATTTTTATTAATAAATAAATAAGATTGTCTCCAAAGTATATGCTTTATCATCATACATGATTGGCTTGTATGCATACTACTTTCAATCTCCCACTTGCACTAAAGCCAATCGCCATGGTATCTCATACTCATCTTCTCTAAGTGACGATCAAACTGCTGTTGTGTTATAGCTTTAGTAAATGGATCTGGAATGTTGTCTTGAGAGTCTACACTCTCCTCTTTCAATGATTTCTTTAATCAGAGTGCCGCAACACATGTTTAGATTCAAGATGAGACTTAGGAACTGTTCCTAGTTCTGTAATGAACTTTTTATCCGAAACATCAACTTGCAGCTTCACTTACAGTTATATACTTTTTTTTTGTCACTAACCCAGCAACTTTTGCTGTTTGGAACCTTTCCAATTTACTGCACCACCTTTTAAGGTAACGACTTACCATAAAGTGGATTTTGCTGTCGTCTTGGTCAGTCTGAAAACTTGAGTCTGTTTAGTCTTCTAGTTTAATTCAGACTCATCATGTGTCATGATGACATCCTTAGTGTCAGTTAAGTACTTTGAGATATTTATCACTGTCTCACAGAGATCTTCTCCAGAATATGACTGATCAACATCAAGTCTCGTATATTTCATTGCGTACATAATAGTTACTCATGCGATCTCTCTTTTACTGAGGATAATTTTAGAGAGATACACACCATGACTCATCATCATGAGGCACCTTTTGGAGTTTGCCATGCTAAACGCCTTTAGCACCTAATGAATATACGTTTCCATGGGTTAAGCCGAACATCCTTTTAAATCTTTCAATACAGATTTATATCCCCAATGTGGGATGTTCTACCCAAATCATTCATGGAGGAATGTTTAAACAACTTTATTTGGATCGATTTTAGCATAGGAATTTCATTCCCTATCAGTAATATATCATCATCATATAATACATGGAATGAAACAGCGCTCCCACTAACCTTCTTGTACACACATGGTTCATCTTCATTTTTGATAAAATCAAACTCTTTGATTGTCTCATCAAAATGAATGTTCCATCTACGAGAATCTTGCTTCAATCCATGAATGGATTGTTGTAGCTCATATACATGATTTGCTTCAACTATTGAAACAAAACATCATCTGGTTGTATCATACATACATTCTCCTCTAATAATATATATTTGAGGAAGGGCGTCTCTACGTCCATTTTGCCAGATTAATTAAAATAAGCTGCAATCGCAAGAAAAATCCAAATGGACTTGAGCATAGCTTAAAAATCCATTTTAGATTTTATGGTCATCTATCATTTCTCTGAGTCTTTATTACTCACAGCCTGTTCGTAATTCAATGGATCATCATCATCAATGATGTGTACCTCATCGTTATCCTCTATGACGAATCCATACCTTTTAGGTATCTTCGATACTTTTCCAGATTTATGAATAGGGTGTTGTACAGTAGGTGTCTCTACTTGGACAGGTTCATCCACTTGATCTGTAGTTGTTTGTGGTTCTTGAATTTCTTCAAGATCTATTTTTCTCCCACTAGCCTCTTCAAGGATAAACTTCTTTTCCAAGAAGGTAGTGTGTTTTGCAACAAACACCTTTTGCTCAGTAGGATTGTAGAAATAGTATCCCAAACTTTCTTTAGGATATCCCACAAACGTGCACTTATCAGATCTTGTCCCTAGTTTATCATTTTGAAACTTTTTCACATAAGCTGGACATCCCTAGATCTTAACATGCTTAAGACCAGATTTCCTCTCTGTCCACGTCTTATATGGAGTATTGGGCACGGATTTCAAGGGGACCTTATTTAGTAGATATGAGCCGTTTCTAGGGCATATCCCCAGAAGGAAATTGGAAGGTCGGTAAAACTCATCATAGATCAAACCATGTCCAACAGTGTTCGATTTCTCCTTTTAGATACTCCATTTAACTGTGGTGTACCTGGAGGAGTCCATTGTGAGATTATATCATTTTCTTTGAGTCAATTGAGAAACTCACCGCTTAAGTATTCTCCACCTCGATCTGATCGAAGTATCTTAATACTCTTGCCCGTTTGTTTCTCTACTTCACTTCTGAACTCTTTGAACTTTTCAAATGATTCTGATTTGGATTTCATTAAATATACATATCCAAATCTTGAGTGATCATCAGTGAAAGTAATAAAATAAGAATACCCACCTCGTACACTTGTTGTCATAGGTCCACAAACGTCTGTGTGAATTAACGCTAACAACTCTGTAACTCTTTCTCCTTTTCCACTAAAAGGGGATTTAGTCATTTTACCCATGAGATAAGATTCACAAGTTGGATATGATTCATAATCAGATAGCTCTAAGAGCCCATCCTTATGCAACTTGGATAATCTTATTTCATTGATATGACCGAGTCTACAGTGCTACATATAGGTATAATTAATATCATCTCTTTTCCTTTTCTTAGTTTGTTCAATTTGAAATATATTTTCTTACAAGTCAAGTATATAAAGTCCATTTCGCAAGTTTCCAATACCATACAAAACATCGTCTTTATAAATAGAACAACCATTGTTCTTTATAATAACATTAAATCCTTTCATATCTAATACAGAAATAGAAATAATATTTCTAATAATATTCGGAACAAAATAACAATTATTTAAATAAATAAATTTGCCCGAAGGAGTCGCTAAACAATAAGTCCCTACAGCTAATGCAGCAACCTTTGCTCCATTCCCCACTCGTAGGATAACCTCATCATTGCTCAGCTTTCTATTTCTGACCAGTCCCTTCACATTATTACATATGTGAGAACCACAGCCGGTATCCAATACCTAAGTAGAATTTTAACTTTCTGAAAAATTAATTTCAATCATGAACAAACCTCGATTGGAAGTCGAAGCTTCTCCAAGCTTCTTCTCTGCCAGAAACTTCTTGCAGTTCCTCTTCCAATGACCTGCCTCATTGCAATGGAAGCACATTCCTTTGCTAGCTGGTTCAGGTTTCTTTTATTTCTTTATGTTCACCTTACCCTTGGTCATCCGAGAATGGAAGAGCTCCTTAGATATCTCATATTTAGCAGTCATACTTTGTTCACCATACAACTCCTTGTGGTGAAGCAACATAGTAGGAGCATCCATGTTTTCATGTTGACGCTGAAGCTCGTTATTCATGGATGCGAGCATGATGCATTGAGCCACAGATGCGTCATTTTGCCACTTTACGATGGTGGCAATTCTTCCTTAGATGATTATTCTGGAACAGTTTCAAAGACAGGTGAATTTAGAACATAAGAAATCTTTTCAGCAGTGAGAACTATTCTCAGATTCCTTAACCAGTCCGTATAATTTGGTCCGGCTAGTTTATTAGCATCAAGTATGCTATGCAGTGAAATTAGTGATTTTGACATTTTTTAAATTTTTGTATGTGAAAAGATAACATTTTAGCAACCATTCATTTAATTAATTTTGCATACCAAAATAAATTTAGGTCTTTATTTTAAATTGGTATCTCCCACTATTTTTATCAAACAATATTACCCTCACTTATATAGTTCGGAAACATCTAATTAAAGATTTGCTAGTGAGAATAAGAATCCCATTTCAAATGTATATAACCTTGTGGATAGCACAACAAGCGATATACAAATAAATAGGTAGACAACTCTTGTCAATTACATCACCATGTAACTCCTTTTATTTTACCTCTTAAATCATAATGGTCAAGTGTGTGCACATCCGAACTAAAATGATTTAAGTTAAGTCCAGCCTAGCACTTCCATAAATTCAAAATGAAAAATGTTCCTCCTTGTGGATAGCACAACAAGACTAAATTGTTCAATTTTCTTGATAAGCATCAAATGTGATTAATCAACATCTTAAATACTCAATACTCACCTTGTGGATAGCATAACAAGCTCATATTAAATATTTAATACTCTATTAATTTATCATGCTAGATGCCGACGTTCGATATTCCAAATATCTTTGAACACTTCGGACTTAATATTATTTCTTTGAGGGGTTTGTTATTATTTGTCTCATCTTGTTTAGCGCGCATGCACATATATATATATATATATAAAATACGCGTCATTTTATTAAACATGCGAAGCATGTTTGCATAAAATATAAGATATATAATATTTAGCATACAATATAGAATACTATAATCTACTCGGATTGATTATGAACTTTTATTCTAGTTTGGTTCACTAGAGCCACCAAGTGAACCAAAAGGTCAAACCTAGGAGTGCAAGAATTTAAATTTAAACGTAACTATTACATTTAAACCCGGGCTCCATACAAACGGGTCTTCACGAGCTCCTTGCTCCTTGGTCTCCATTTTCTTCAAGATAATTGTAACTAATACTATTACATAAACTATTTTAAATTTAAATAGAAACCTTGATCAGCAGTCAAGGGGAAGTACATAGGAGAGAGATAGAATTTACATCAAGAATAAATTAGAGAAGACGAGATACGCAGACCCCATTTAATAAAACTCATTCATTCAAGCATTCAACTAAAATAAAATCCAATAACATTGGTCAAATAGTCCATAATCAATTTCTATTTATTATCATACATATCACCATATATATCAATAAATAAATATCCATCTCATGAATTAAAACATTCCATATATATATGAGTATCATTTAATGAGCAATTTTAAATTGCATGAAATTTAATTTCAAGATTAAAATAAACTCTTTATTTTAATTATAAAATTATTTAGAATATAATATATAAATATATATCATATATATATATATATATATATCATATATATATATATATTATATATATATATATATTATATATATATATATATATATATATATATATATATATATAACGAATCAGGTTATATATATATATATATATATATATATATATAAAATATAATATAAATTCATATTTATTTTTTGAAAAGAAGTCACCTTCTTTTATTAAAAGAGTCCTTTCCTGATGGGTCACCTTCTTTTTGGAGTAAGAAATAGACAACGCCTTTTCTTTGCAGAATTCAAGATTAGCGCCCATAAAAAAAAATTGTGATTCGTCCAAAAAAGAATACTATTTTTTTTTCTTAAAAAAAAAATAATTTTATACAATAAAATTATGCCCAATAAATTATTCTAAATACATACCCATATGTATATGAAATCAAAATAAATTAATAATTGCATAAAGGTTTGGCTCTGATGCCACTGTTGGGTTTGTACGAAATCGTGACGCAATTAAATTGCAAAAATTAGCAGAAGCATGTTATATCAGAGTTTAAAAAATTTCTACAAAACCATTACTCGGATCATCATTTATGCAAATTATTAATTTAAAACGATAAACAAGAAGTTATGGAATCATACCCTTGTAGAACGAAGCTTCCACAGGTACGAGTTCAACTCCTTGTTCTTCGTGATCTCCTTGAATTTTCGGGTTAGATTTCTTCCTTTGATCAACGTTAGCCACCCAAGTGTTTGACCTCTAGAGGTGATCCACCAAGAAGATGAATTATCAAGAAGGAGGGTGGTTGGCTTAGTTTTCTATCCTCTATAGAAAAGGAGTACTCTCCAACAATTGGAATTGCATCAACTGATATCTATTATAAGACTTCACTTATATAGATATTGGTCAACCCTTCTAATCCTATTAGACATGGGATTTTATTTAATTAATTAAACTCCTTTAATTATTTTAGGCTTCCCACCACATTGGGAATAATTAATTAAATTCATTTAATTAATTTGTCTCCTAATCTTATTAGGAATAAATGAGAGTACTAATATTAAATTAATTACTAAACTACTTTAGAAATTAAAATAATAATAATTGTAATAATATTAATAAGACTCCTCTTATTAATTTATATTTAATATTTCTAAAATATTAAATAATAAACATTAAGTAATTTAATTTATTCTATCACCATATATTAAATTAATTACACTCAATGCATTATTACGATTATGCCATTACCTTCTTAAATGATTATTATTCCTTTTATGGTGTGACCCTTTAGGTTCTCCATATTAAACCGGTTATGAATAAATCAATTAGAACAATTCAAATCTTATTTAAATAAATAAATTAAACTAATAATCTATTTAAATAAATAATATTTATTCTACAATAGGGATAAGCCTCCCTAGCGATCAACGACTTTCTAGATAATATAGATTTCAACATTAATCATAAAAGAACTTTTGAGTAAATAGTTACCGTATAATTCAATCCTTCCACCATACAATGTCCCAATTAAATATAAGACATGGATTTACTGTCAAGTCTTATTTTATTTAATTATATGTATTTCGATTAGAAAATGCACAACTCCAAATAATGCAAATTAGAAACTCCTTTTTAATTTCATTCCACCTTGGCCAAGGATTCCTGGGTTGTCATTTAACGAATCATATAGGACATATCTCCTCTTTTACTAGAGGTGGTAGATTTTTTATTGATCATTCATTATCTCCATATGTAACTCATTATACCCAAGCATACCCTTTTATATACCCTAAAGAGCTTTAAGGAATAAGTCAAAGTATAATTCATTACATACAAGATACTATGATGATCTCAAGTCCAAGGATCACTTGTACTACTATCACATTAGGAATTCCTATTGACATGCGAGTAAAACTCCATTAGGTATTCCATAGCGAGTCACGTTCAGTGAACTTATTCTCCAATAAGCACCTACATACTTGCTTTAGTGTCTCCACACAAATGATCATGAGATCAATTATCCTCATCCAATGAGCAAGCAACATATGTACCAATCTATCCGGATTTACTAATCCCCATTTTAGTAATCCCACGATTGAGAACTATTTTAGTTTTAAGCTTTCTAAGAATTTAAATCTCATTAGCATGATCAACATCATTATTCTAAAAGCATTGCTTAAAACTATGGGTTATTTACATATTATAAAAATAGCACCATGTAGATAATTAAATGCCTTTAATAAATGAATATTTTTATTAATAAATAAATAAGATTATCTCCAAAGTATATGCTTTATCATCATACATGATTAGCTTGTATGCATACTACTTTCATGCGGCGCCAGCCTTGTATCTGAGATTTCCTACACAGAAGCCATGTATTACCAATATCTATTACATAGATATCATGCTAATTAAACAACATGCTAGATACGCCTAATTTCTAACTAAGATATACACTAGTAACATACTAAATAACATGCTGCCTGCATCCTATAATCACAAAAACATGCACATTAAATATGACATTGCAGTACAATAACTGGCAGCAATGTTTACATAGAAAAGAGAAAAAAAAACACAAAATAGACTAGACATAAGTAAAGAAAAATAGAGAAAATTGATACTGAGATGGGGTTGCCTCCCCACCAAGCGCTTGTTTTAAAGTCGTCGGATTGACTAAACCGATGCCGCTCAATCCGGCTCATAAGCAAAAATGACCATTTTATGCCGCCTATTTGTCAATTCCTTTAAATTTGTGGCAGACATGGATGATTGATCATCCTCGTTTACTTCACCCATCGGCACGAAGAATCTTTCACCACTAGAATTATCCACTAATTCGCCTTTTTCATCAAGTTGAAAGCGTTCTTTGTGCTCTAGTGGGTCCTCCAGGGTTTCCACAATCGTGACCTGTGGTTTCCGGTTGTTGATTAGTCTTGACATATACAACCACTGTTGATCCTCTTTTCTCCAACTTCAGACTCCACTGGTGAGATAATTTGCACCATGACATCTCCCTTAACAACTTTGTGAGACTCATCGCCTTCTCCTTGCGTATCCACCGTGCAATGCTCTACTGCTTCATCGTTGAGATCGATTATGACCGATAGGTTGCCCTACGGTAGTTTATGATAGCATTGACGAGTTGTCCCAATTAATTTTTGAGGCTTTGCAATGCGGCGTCTTGGCTTGCCATTCGAACCTCATTTCTTTCTATAAAGTTGGTGAGGAGCTCTTCAAGCCTTTTCTCTTTTTTTGTTAAGTCTACCGAAAAGCTCTCATTGGGTTGGAATGTCACCTTATACTGCGGAGGAGATGTATATTCAAATTGATTCGGATAGGAGTAATTCGGATCATGATATTGCTCTTGACTGTAGTCCCAAGAGTTTGGATAACCCTGACAGTTTGGATGATAAAAAATCAGTTCAATGTCAGCTCGTTCCTGACAGTAGGCAGTCTGAGTGGACTGACACTCAAGATTATCAGAAAACCTCAAGACATTTGCAATTTGAACTCGCAATTGCTCGAGTCCTTCTTCCGAGCTTGGTTGTGTCGTCCTCTCATAAGGCCATTGATAACATTGATCGTCCATATCCTGTAAACTTAAAAACAAAAAGGAAGATTAAACAAATAAAAGAAATATATACATGTTCAAATTAAGACTAAATTGATTTAAATCAATAGTGGACAATATTAGAATAATAGTTCCCCGGCAACGGTGCCAAAAACTTGTTGGTCGAAAAACCGATCACTAAACAAGCGCAAGTATACGCGGTCTAACAAGTAATACAGTGATAAGGAAAGTGTCGTACCCACGAGGAACTATCACTAATATTTACCAAATACCAACTTTGTATCGCTTAAGTCTTATTCGAATAGTAAACTAATAAGAGTGTGGTTAAACTAGTTATAACTAATTATTAAAGCAAGTAAATGGATAACGAATGGTAATCGAAAGAATTACAAGCTAATGTTATAACTTCACCCCACACAAGCATTCCGTCGAACACTTGGCGTGCTATGCTTCATCAAACTTCCTACCCTTCTCTCTTTGGTCTTAATGGTCATGACAGTTTGCCGACCGAGAACACACAGGTGCTCGTACACCTCTGTTGAGGTATGCACAAACGTAACCTCTCCAGATCCACCCGATAGGGAATAGAACAGAAAAGAACGTCCAAGCTAGGTGATAATCCTACACATGTCTATGCGAATTAACCTAACAAGGATTTAAGCATAAGTTCTCAATTAGGTCACACGTGGCACACAGATATATGTCTATTCTACGCACAACTTATGCAGTCGAAACCCATAATCACATGCCAATATATTTAGGTGTAAATCTATAATCCTTCTTTCAATATCATATAGATTACCAAAATCATCACTAATGTCTTAGCGAGAATCATTAAGCATGAATATATTAAACCAAACCATATGGTGCCAACCAAAGAGATAAGACAGTCAATTTAAAAAAGGGTTCCATTATAACCTTTGAGCCAATACTTAGTTCATATCTATTGAACAAAATATAAGTAGCAATAAAGACAACAGTTATGGATTACAAAATTAGAGGAAATAAATGGATAAGAATAAACTCTGTCGAAGCTCTTCAGTCTCCAAACATTCTGCTCCTTTCAATCTCTCCAATCCGTGTAGCTCACTGCTCTTGTTGCTCCAAGGAAATCCCAGACTTTTCCCTAATCTACTTAATCTATATTTACAAACATTACCGACCGTCGCGCTGCGGCGCGGGTAATAGCTTATGGGTGGCGCTGCGGCGCCACGTTAGCACCAAAAGACCGGAGGTCGCGCTGTAGCGCGAGTCTATAAAGGAACTGTGGCGCTGCAGCGCCAAGATGACATCAGCAAGGACCAGGGGGGTGCCGCGGCGCGAGATTAAGCCTAGCCATTGGCGCTGCAGCGCCAGTGTATGTAAATTGTCCCCTGAGAGCTAAAAAAGTCTTGTAAAGCCCTGCAATACGTCGGTTAAGCATAATAATACTATAAACATATAAAACTATATAAAAACTACGAAGATCAGGCAACTATTTAAGCCATAAAGTATCCGATTCGCGGGTATAAATCCCACTCATCAGTTTACCGCTTTTATATATATTTACGCATATATAAGCGACTTCCACCATCAGTGGTACTCCTATCAGTCCTGGTTGACTATATTTCTGTCAATATATATATATTTATATATTTTTAGTCGGCCTGGACTATTTCGTGGCCATTTTACTGCTTTTGCACACTTTCCCATACTGGGTGTTCTCCCCAGTCACTGGGTGACTACTTTCTGTCAATTTCAATTCTAGCACGGGCACCGACGTGAAAACCCATCACCCTTTTTACTGCTTATATATATATATATTTTATTTCTGTCACAACCTGAATTATTTCGTGGCTATTTATAGTTTATATATATATATATATATATATATATTTCAATTTCAATCCGGGCTTGCGAGTGAAAACCCATTGCCCTTTTATAGCTTTTATATATATATATATAACTATATATATATATATATATATATATTGCTTTATTTAATTTATTCAACTGCTGCACTTAACGTTCATTTGTATATGAATTTGCACTGATTTTTCTGCGGGCAAACTAGATTTATCCAAATCTCACCAATTCTATCTTTCAACGGTTTAAACAGGTCCCGACAAAACCTGGAAGCTATAATGGCTGAGATTTCTTTAAATCTAGTTATTTTTATAGTTTCAACTTCAAAAGCAACCTCACATCCCTTAGATCTCTATCTAGTGGGAACGAGACGGTTTGGCCATGCGCAGCAAGGATTTACTGATGAATCCTTGGTTTCATTGCGACGTGATGACACATTTATTTATTTCTGTACAAATTTGAAATGTGTAGGTTTTCTAGCCACTCATATGTGAGCCTAGGAATCATGGGATTCATGATCAAATTGATTAGAATCAGATTCCCATGAGGGACAAACTTCGATTTACAGATGTACCCTACCAGTTTCTCTGTAAAATGTAAATGCACAGACCTTAAAATAGTTATCTGTATTTAAGGTCTCAACATTGTGAAAATATGGATTGTCGTGTCAGCGTCCCTCCGATGGTTTTCATACCCATGAAGAGACCGACACTTTATATTTTTGTGGTCGAGGATGCTTCGCAGCCCGACAAATCACCATTTGCATGCAGCTTTAAGGCTATAAAGATAAAATTGAGAGTAGCGATATGCTTCAATTCCTATGTCAGCGTAAGGGTTTGATAAAACCAGCTTTCAAAATATAACTGTCAATTCAATTCAAAAGCTTTTGCAAATCAAATGAGGCTTTTTTGTAAATCAAATCAAAGACTGATTTTCAAAATCAAATCAAACCCTTCGTATATAGGCTCAACGAAGCCTGTGAAAGCTTTCAATTAATCCAAAGGCCTAATTTTCAAACAGCATTCACTCACTCATTCTAGTTTTAAGGGAAATATTGAAAAGATTGCGGTGGCGTGTTTACATGGGAGTTGTGGGGTGCCTAACACCGTCCCCACACTTAACCAAGCCCACGAACTCAAAACTCCGATTTCAAAGATCAAGTTTCGACAGTGTCCAACAATTGGGCCTCTTTTCCAATCAAATTCGGTTGAGTTGGTACAACCATTTTCAAATCTACCAACTGGCGACTCTATTTAAATCAAATCGTCAACATATACACATGTTGGCCTCTTTCCTAAAAAACCCTTCAAAACCTTTTTTGCAATAAAAAGAATAAGGGTTGAGATAACTTAGGAAGATCGATTTGAGGAAAACCGGGTTATGAATGGACCCACGGTATTTCTTAAATTTTCCAACGTCGACAAGAAGGATAAGGAATTCCAGTTCAATGATGAATGCAAGGTGGCCTCTGATACATTAAAGAAACTGTTGACGTCAGCCCCCATCATTCAACCACCGAATTGGAAGTTACCTTTTGAGATAATGTGTGATGCGAGCAACTATGCTATAGGCGCTGTCTTGGGCGAAAAGATTGACAAAACTATCTATGTGGTCTACTACGCTTCCAGAACTTTGAACGCGGCTCAGATAAACTATTCAACAATAGAAAAAGAACTCTTATCTGTTGTATATTCTTTAGATAAATTCAGATCCTTTTTACTAGGTACTAAAGTAATAGTTTATTCTGACCATGATGCCCTCAGGTACTTACTGACTAAGAAGGAATCCAAACCTCGAATCATAAGGTGGATCTTGCTACTGCAAGAATTTGACTTGGAGATCAAAGATAAAAAGGGTGCGGATAACTTGGTGGCGGATCACTTGAGCAGGATCATTAAGGAAGAGGAAGCACTACCATTACACGACATGTTTCCAAACGAGCATCTATTGTCCATTGGAAATACAACCCCCTGGTATGCCGACATCATGAATTTTTTGGTAAGTGCTTATGTACAAAGTGAGTTTTCTAAATCCCAGAAAGAAAAGCTTAGAAGTGATGCCAAACATTATGTATGGGACGACCCATACTTGTGGAAATTTTGTGCTGATCAGATAGTTAGACGATGTGTACCTGAAAAAGAAATACAGTCTATTCTAACTTTCTGTCATTCCTATGCCTGTGGAGGTCATTTTGGACCTAAGAGAACGTCACGTAAGGTGTAATAGAGTGGTTTCTTTTGGCCCTCTATTTTCAAAGACTCTTATTTGTTTTGTAAATCATATGCAAATTGTCAAAGAACTGGTAATATATCTCATAAAAATCAGATGCCACAAAACCCTATCCTAATTATGGAAATTTTTGATGTTTGGGGCATTTATTTTATGGGACCTTTTCCTGTTTCTTTTGGAAATATTTACATCTTATTGGCAGTTGATTATGTATCCAAATGGGTGAAAGCTAGAGCCACCAAGACTGACGATTCTAAAGTTGTTGCAAAATTTGTCAGGTCTAATATTTTTGTCAGGTTTGGAGCACCACGGGCCATCATCAGTGATCGCGGAACTCATTTCTGCAATGGGGTATTAGCAGCTTTGTTGAAGTACAACGTTCTTCACAGGGTATCTACATCTTATCATCAGCAAATCAATGGCCAGGGAGAGGTCTCAAGGCGAGAAATCAAATCCATTCTGGAGAAAGTAGTCAACCCCAACCGGAAAGATTGGAGTCTGAGATTAGAAGACGCATTATGGGACTATAGGACGACATACAAAACCTCGATAGGTATGTCACCTTACAGGCTAGTGTACGGGAAACCACGCCACTTACCTGTAGAGCTCGAACATAAAGCTTTCTGGGCGATCAAGCAGTGCAATATGAACATAGATCAAGTCTACGTTAATAGGAAGCTGCAGTTACAAGAACTCGAGGAGTTACGGACCAAAGCATACGAGAGTTCTAAGCTGTACAAAACTAGGACAAAAGTTTTTTTATGATAAGTAGCTCTTGAGGAAAAATTTCACTGTGGGACAGAAAGTCCTTCTGTTCAATTCAAGATTGAAGCTATTTCTAAGAAAGTTGCGCTCTCGCTGGGAGGGACCATTTTTCATCTCTAATGTTTTTCTTCATGGTGCAATTGATATATAGAATTCAAAAATAGGAAATGAATTCAAAGTGAACGGCCATAGGCTAAAGCCGTTCCTGGATAGCATTCAAATATAGGAAATTGAGGTCGTGACGCTGATGGATCCAACCTCCGGATAATTGATAGGGCATCAAGTTGAGCCAACGACGTTAAACAAGGGAAGCTAATTGGGAGGCAACCCAAATTTCTTAAACCTTATTAGCTAATATTTAAGTTTTGATATATATATTTAAGTATCATATGCCTAATATAATCAACTCCTAAGGCACATCATGATTCAATACAGAAAGTGGTAGGGAAACTGATCAAACAAAGAAAAATTAGCATTGCCAAAAGGCTGGCGTGGGCCGCGCCCAAAGAAAGAAGGACAATGCGCGAGGCGCGCTACACCACCAGCATTTGAGGTTCACTAATTTCCCATATGGCGTGGGGCATACCACTCTAGGCACGGGGGGCGCTGCACATCCAGCAAAAATCAGGCGTTTCAAGCCATTCAGGCATGAGGCGCGCTGCATTAGGCGCGGGGAGTGCTGAAGGCGAGGGACGCGCTGCACTAGGCAAGGGGCGCGCTAGTGTTGCAGGGAAATTGCCTCGATACAACACGCTAGCGAGGGCCGCGCTGCAAGGAGTAATGACCGAGCGGGGGGCTATTGATCGGCGATTTCAAATTTCAAAAAATTATTTTAAATCTTGTTTTGTCCTTCCCAAAACCTAATCTAATTCTAATTCCTCTAATCATAAGCTAACTCGAAGCCATCTCTTCTACTCCTACCCTATACAAATCTCCTAAGCCTAACCCAAGTACAAAATCCTCTCTACTCTCTCTCTACATACCAATCCCAATCCACCCATAGACTATCATCATCAAATTCGTCCACCACCACCCACTTTCGAATTTCCTCTGCAACTAACAACAAATCATCATCTCAGATTAGAGACAAGGTACAGAAAGGAACTTGAATTCACACACAAATCCAATCAAAGCAGCAATTCAAAGGTATTACAAGTAATTTTTATTCACTGTAATTAGGTCTTATTGTGTACGGTACCATCAATTTTAGTGTATTGCTTAAACAATTGTTTTGGCAATCCTTGGGTTACTGACGACCCAAGGTTGGATTCAAATTCTTATATTTGGGGGATTTTACTATATAAATTATACTAAGTTTGGGGGAGAGACATTGTCGCCCACCAAGTGTTCGATGAGTTGCTTCAATAGGTTTTTACAGGCTATCTTCACCTTTTGACGTCTAATTCAACGAGCAAGCTTAGCTATGGCATCCAAAAGGCCAAGGACTTCATCTTCAAGGGCTCCTCCACAATATGATGCCAGTCGATTTGTGGGTGAGGGCACGGCAACACGCTACGCCAAAGTCATCAACAAAAAGACTTTGGTACTAGAAAGAGGGCTGAAGATGGATGCAAACCTTAACGGCGACATGTCACAGATGATAGCTGAGCGTGAGGGGTTTCAACTGGTCGAGCAACCTAAGACAGCGGTGATCAACATAGTGAAAGGATTCTATGTCAACGCCATAGAGCATGATGATCACATGGTTTTGGTTCGGGGCACGCCAGTGTCCTTCGACGCGGAGGCGATCAATGACTATTTTTGGGTGGAGACACCACAGACAGACGGCTATGAGGATCATCTTCCATATAAGAAAGCACTAAGTCCATCCACGGACATGACTTCCAGTGCTCAGCCAGAATCCACCCCTGTCTCCAGGGAAGAGTTTGAAGGACTGAAGAATCAGATAGCTGACTTAGCTAGTTTCCTGAGAGAGCAAAGTATGGCTCTTAAAGGGAAGCAATCCCAAGTTCACACAGAACCAAGAACACCTGGTAATAGTGGTGGCAGTCAAGAGACCGAAAAGGAAGAGACTCAGATTCCTGGACCACGACACAACCAACAAAACCCCTGAAATCACCGCCCTTAACAAAGAATAGGAAGCTGGTGACATTCTAAGGAAAGTACATCAGATGGAAGAAACCATCTGGTCTATCAAAGGGGCTGGGGTATTTGGTAGTGTCAATTATTCAGACCTCTATATATTCCCTGGGATCGTTATCCCAAAAAATTTAGAACTCTTGCTTTTGAGAAAAATCGACGAATTGGGAGACCCCTATACCCACTTGAAGGTATTCATTGGAGAACTCGAATCCTATACAGAGGACGAGAAACTTCGAATGCAGTTATTCTAGAAAAGTCTGACCGGAGAGGCTAGAGCCTGGTATGCTAGTTTAGACAACTCCAAAATTCACAGCTGGGAAGAGTTGGCCCATGCCTTCCTCATTCAATATAGCTTCCAATCTCAGCTAGCTCCGGACAGATACCAGTTAACCAAAATCAAGAAACAAAGTTCTGAGTCATTCAGAGAATATGCTCAACGATGGAGACGGGTTGCAGTACTAGTCACCCCACCCATGACTGAATCTGAGATAGTCATGATCTTCATCGATATTCAAGATGCTCTATATTATGAGACGGTCCGAGCAGGCATAGGAAAACCATTCTCTAAAATGATCAAGCACAGTGAAATGGCCGAAATGGGATTGAAGTCTGGGAAGATAAAGGACCAGACTGCCTTGGAAGCCGTTGCCGAACATATCCAGTCCGGGAATTATGGGAGTAATCCCCAGAGAACATATAAGAATAAAGATGAAGAAGTGTCCTTAGTATTGCAAGGACAGAATCCAAGGGGCGAGTCAAATAATATGCCCATTCAAAGGAGGAACTATACCCCTTTTCAAGCTTCAGCACAGCCTTCCAACCCTCCATTTCAGAAAAATCTGGAGGTCAGGCATCGGAGAATATTCACCCCGTTAGGGGATTTTCTTGAAAACATGCTGAAATTGTTAACCACACAGAAGAAGATTGTGCAACTCCTTCCACCAACCAATACTGGTGGACAGAATTTCGACCCAAGAAAGAAGTATGCCTACCATACTAGATCTTCGGGCCACGACACACAAGACTGTTGGTCTCTCAAGCATAAAATTCAAGATTTGATTGAAAATGGAGAGATTGTGGGGACAAAACAGTAGCAACCACACGTGCAAGAGAATCCCCTCCCTCAGCATAAAGAGGAAAATGTTAACATGATCAACACAGGAAATGGAGAAGGATCCACATACCCCCGTTTTATGGGTGAATCGACTCCATCTAGCAACAACAGCGCAGACAGTTGGGAAGTCTTAGAAAGGCGATCCCTGATCAAGCAGGAGATTAGGGCTATAAAGGAACAAATTGAATAGTTAGTAGAATTGGTCGTATATCAACATCAGATTACCAGACAACTGATAAACCAGACCAACCAGTCTAATGTAAGTCCTTCCACACCGGAGATCAGTCCCATTCCCATAAAGGATCAATACCGGTCTCATGAGCATGAACCTTGGGCCAACAAGATGGCCAAAGATGAGAATTTCCAAGCTGGTAGGAAATTCTTATTTCAAAGGAAATTCACCAACCTGGACCAACCAATGGAGGAAATCTTTCAGATGTTAATCAACGAGGGAATGGTTACAGATTTATTACCTCCTTTAAACCCTCGATCCAAGAAATTCAAGCCTGACCAAACTTGTTAGTACCACTCTAATGCACCCGGCCATGATACTGAGGATTACTGAGCACTTCGTAACCTGATTCAGAACATGATTGAATGTAATGAATTGATAAAAGGGAATCAGGAATATGGCCTCCCAGATGAGAAAACTCTCTTTATTCCCATTTCGTGTAATCAAGATACCGTGGCTGTTATTTCCTGTGATAAGGAGTCATCTCTCACACCCTTAGTACTGCCAAGGAAAGGGGTTTAAGAAACATAAAATCCTGTGAAGGTGGCCGCACCCAAGCCTTTAATCTAGCCCTTCAGACTTCAGTATCCAGTTATCAGTCTGAAGAGGGTGCCATAGAACTACGGGAATGATGAAGGTTCCACCTCCAACAACATTGCCATGGTACCAAAGGATAATCCGTTGTACCTGCCTCAGCGGGTGACTAAACTAGTCATCAAAGCGAAAGAAAAGATGGCTTAAGAGAAAATCGAAGAGTTCCTCAGTAAAATGGGACACAATAAAATCAAGGTGGTGTAGAGCTTAAAAGACGCACCCAAGAAGATGTCGATCCTAGATCTGGTCTTATTATCGGTGGATCATCGCAACATTCTGGTGAAAGTATTGGAAGAAGCCCATCTGCCAAATACAGTGGATGTCGAGAAATTTCATCATGTGGTAGAACACATTTTCAACAACAATAAGATATCTTTCACTGACGATGATATACCTGCACAAGGGACGGGTCATCACAAGTCATTACACATAATAGTAATGTATTCTGGGTATGTGATCGGAGGTGTGCTCATAGATGGAGGATCATCCCTCAACATCCGTCCCTACGATACCTTGGAGAGAATGAAGATTAACCCAAACCGGATCAAAACCAGTCATGTGGTCATCCGGGCTTTCAATGGATCCCGCCGATAAGCTATGGGAGAAATAGGGCTACCACTAGAGATTGGTCTGCACACTTTCTATATGTCCTTTCAGGTGCTCAACATCACCACTGGATACAACTTGTTGCTGGGCAGGCCATGGATCCATATAGCAGGGGCAGTTCCATCCACCCTCCATCAATAACTCAAATACATTATCAACGGCAACATAATCACGGTGAATGCCAAACCGGAATACCCTGTCTGCATTCTGGGAGACATGCCGGTGATCAGTCTGGATGCATGGATTGTACCTGCTAGTAATCAAGCCCTGTAGGTGAGTGATACTCAGTATCTACCTATCGGAGCACCAGCCCTAAAGCCAAAGGTCTCCCTTGAAGTAATGACAGTAGCCCAAGAGATGGTATCATTGGGTTTCCAACCTGGAGAAGGGTTAGGAAAGAACCAACAAGGTATCACAATTCCAGTCCAAATCCCGAGCCAGACAAGGAGAGCAGGTTTGTGTTATTCATCTGGGTCAAGCCGCCGGAACCCACATAAGCACCCTAAGGCTCATGCTTCCACCATATTACTGCTGAACCTCACTGAGGCGGGCTTCGTAAAACCAATGAGGAAGATACCCGCTATTTTATCAGCCATGCTATTTCCTCCAATCATACCAGCCGGGGAAATGAAATCCCCAAAGCCTGAAGGTGATAGCAAAAAGGGAAAAGAAAAGATTATACAAAGGACGAGACCCATTTGCTAACATACGGGTCATCATAAACTACGAGGGTATGAATGATGAAATCCCAGACAGTTACGACGAGGATCAGATTCAAATTCCTCACATCAAGAAGGAAGGGGGAAGTACAAAGAATAACTGCGACCCTATTGTAAAGGATGTCTTGGTCATTATCCGAGACGAGGTAGATGAGCACAATTTCTTGATCCTCCTTGTTCATGAGGATCTAACCCTGGATAACTGGAGCAGCATCCCTTGCCTCAGTAAAAAAGGGTAAAGGGGCAGAGATTCCATCTGCCCTATAAATGCTTTCAATTACTGCTTCCTTTTGGTTGCACGGCTATAGTAGTAACTTTTGTCATGCTTTGCCAAATGCTTTGTATATTTAAGTAGTTGCATATATTAAAGTGAAAGCATTTTTGTTTTCAGAACTCTAGAGTTTGAGTTGTTTGTCACTGCTGATGAGATGCCAACCTATCATAGTGACTACAACTTTGATGTAGAACTGAACTTCTACTTGATGGATATTGATCAAGAGGAGGAAGATGACTATGAGGTGCCCGAGGAGATCAAATAATGGGTAGCAGACAAACCCAAACCAAACCTTGAACAAACCACCACTATCATTATAGGAACCTCTGAAAACATCAAAGAAATCTAGATAGGCATAGACTTCACACCAGACCAAAAAACCAACCTGATCAAACTCCTAACACAGTTCCAGGATGTGTTTGCATGGTCATATAAAGACATTATTAGCCTATCTACTGATATTGTCATCCATCGAATGCCCATCAAAGATGGATTCAAGCTAGTCAAATAGAAGCTCAGGCGATTAAAACCTGAATGGAGTCTGAAAGTCAAAGAAGAGGTCGTTAAATAATTCAAAGCCGGTATCATCATGGTATCAACATACCTAGAGTGGTCGCTGAAGAAGACAAGGAGAAAATAGCTTTCATCACTCCCTGGGGAACTTTCTGCTACAGACGACTATCCTTCGGCCTCATCAATGCCAGAGTCACATATCAACTAGCCATGATGGCCCTATTTCATGACATGATGTATAAGGAGATAGAGGTTTATGTGGATGATATCATCATAACATCCTGGAGTTAGGATGATCACCTTGACCATCACAGGAAGCTGTTCAACAGGTTGCATAAGTACAACCTCAAGCTGAATCCAGCCAAATGTGCTTTTATCTTTAAATCAGGCAAGTTGCTGGGACTCCTGGTGAGCAATTGAGGCATCGAGCTAGACCCTTCCAAGATCAAAACCATCACTGAAATATCAGTACCTCGAACTGAGAAGGAGATATGAGGGTTCCTGGGAAGGATCAACTTCATAAGTCGATTCATTTCCCAACTCACAGCAACCTGTGAACCCATCTTCAAGCTACAAAGGAAGAATTCCTCCACCAAATGGAATGAGGTTTGTCAGAAAGCCTTCCTCGCCATTAAGAAGCAGCTAATCAAAGCACCAGTCTTAGTACCCCCAAGGGACGGAGTTCCCCTGTTTATGTACTTGTCCATCAATGACAATGCAATGGGCTATATGCTGGGATAGAAAGATGATAGTAGCAAGGAGAGAGCCATCTACTACATCAGCAAAAGGTTCATCGGTGGTGAGCAGGATTACACCATGATTAAAAAGACGTGTTGTGCAATAGCATGGGCTGCAATGCGGTTACAACATTACCTACATGGGCACACGACCTACCTCATATCCCACATAGATCCACTGAAATACGTATTCAATAAGCCAATATTGAATTGTTGACTGTCCAAATAGTAGTTTATCCTCTAATAGTTCAACAGTGTCTATGTGACTCAGAAGTCCATCAAAGGCCAAGGCATTGCAGATCAATTAGTCGAAGCACCAACAAGCAGGTTCGAGCCTCTAGACACTTATTTCCCGGATGATGGAATCATGACAATTCAACAACTCCAACAAGAGAATACAGTCCAACCATGGAAAATGTATTTCGATGGAGCGATAAACATAGAGGGTGCCGGAGCTGGGGTAGTCCTTATCTCTAGTACAGGAGAACAATATCCTGTGGCTACCAAATTGCAATTTGGCAACACCAACAACACAGCCCAGTATGAAGGCTGCATAATGGGGTTGAAGTTATCCCAATCCATGGGTATCAAACATCTACTAGTCTTCGAAGACTCTGAGTTGGTTATCAGACAAACCACCGAGGTATATCACATCAAAGAACTACATTTGCTTCCCTATCATAGGCAGGTCATCAAAATATCTATGGAGTTTGAAGACATAATCTTCATCCATATACCGCAGGGTAGGAATGACTTTACTGATGCCTTGGCGACGTTAACTTCCTTGATCCACATATCCGATAGGAATGGGATTCCCTGCATCAAATTCACAAGTTAGAAGGCCCCGACATACGGGAATTACATTGGAGACATATCAGATGAAACACCTCCTATCAAACAGCCTTGGTATCAAGATATTAAGGAATATCTCCGAGATGGATCTGCATCAGCTGGGGCAAGCCAATTCGAACGAAAGCGGATTCACAAAATGGCTATGAAGTTCTATCTGAGCGGAGATGCACTATACAAAAGGGATACTATTATAGGCTTGTTAAGATGCCTTGATAAAGAGCAAGCCCAAAGATTGATGGATGAAGTCCATGGTGGAGTTTGTAGTCCACACATGAGCGATCATCTGCTGGCCAAGAAGATATTAAGAACAGGACATTATTGGATCTCTCTCAAAGTTGACTATGATGATCATGTGAGGAGATGCTTTCAATGTCAAGTACATGGAAATGCCATCGACGCTCCTCCAAATGAGCTACACAATATGAGTGGCCTTTCTCCGTATGGGGAATGGATGTGATCGGTTCAGTGGAACCAAAAGCCAGCAATGGTCATCGATTCATCTTCACCATGATTGATTACCTCACCAAGTTGGTTGAAGCATCCTCTTTTCCCAAAGTTACCAAAGTGGTCATCATTGGTTTCATCAGAAACAATGTCGTCTGTTGATATGGTCAACCAGAGGTGATCGTATCAGACAATGCCAAAAACCTGAACAATCAAATGATGAGAGACTTATGCAGTAAGTTCCACATTAAGCATCTCAATTTCGTCATCTATCGACCCAAGATGAATGGTGCTGTTGAAGCGGCCAACAAAAACATCAAGAAGATCATGCAAAAAATGTCCGCCAATCACAAAGAATGGCCTGACTTGCAGCCTCTAACCCTGTTAGTATACAGAACGTCAATGCGTACTTCTACTGGGGCAACTCCCTATTCATTGGTCTATGGCATGGAAGTAGTCCTTCCCATAAAAGTAGAAATGGAGTCCCTGAGAGTTTTGATAGACGCTCAGATGGACGAAGATTAGTGGTTGCAAGACCGGTACCATTAACTATCCCTGATATATTTAAAGAGGGCTACAGCCATTTTCTACAGCCATTTTCCACGGGTAGTTATATCAGCAAAGGATTGCTCGATCCTACAACAAGAAAGTTCGAATACGACAATTTAAAGAACATGACTTGGTGCTGAAGAAAGTTTTGGTCAATCAAGATGAAGCCAAAGGAAAGTTTGCCCCTAATTGGGAAGGCCCTTTCATTGTCAAGGAGGTGTTGACGGGAGGAGCTATCAGATTACAAGAAATGGATGGGACCGAATTTCCCCAACTCATCAACTCAGACACCATAAAAAGGTACTATGTCTAAAATGTATGCATACCCGCATCCTGGTCCTAAAGTTAAATCAGGTTTGATTTTTCACTTGAAGGAGGAACTACGAATAACATGATCTCCCTCCATCTGGGAGTACGTAGGCACCCATTTTTTGGTGCGGTCAAACCAATGAAAAAACTCATCAAACCAAATTCAAGACACAAGATAAATACTTTTAAAACCTCTCTCACACAAAAAAATTGAACTACGAATGACCTGATCTCCCTACACCCGAGAGTAAGTAGGCAGCCATTTACGGCGTGGTTTGACCTTAAAGAAAAAAAACCCAATAAAAACCAGTTCCAAGACACCGAAACCATATGAAACCTAAAAACTATCAAGCCTCCTTGGTCAGCAGGCTTGTCCGAGATACTCTCTGACATCTTACTGTCAGTCCATCAAGGAGAAGCTTAAGATATATCAACAACAGCAAGTCATGAAAGAAGTGGTAATCATTCAGCAATGATAATACATATCCAAACAGGGAAGTGAATCAAAATATATTTGTCTGATATATAATATTGTTTGATATATACATAGTGTCCTGTATATAACAAAAATGGCTGTTCTAGTATATGCAGGAAAAATAAAGCTAGTCTATGGACCCATGGATAAGCGAGACAGCAATGCCAACATGGCATCTCTCTCTTAAGATGGAGGAACAGCTGCAAGTTCAATACCCTCAGCCTCCATACGGGTCAAAACATCCACAGTCATCTGCAGTGTGGCACTGTGATCATCAATATATGCACTCATCTCGATAACCTGACCATGAGTATAAGATCGGAGAGCAGTACTGTCAGCAATATGAAAATCCAGGGAAGCTATAGCCTCATCACTCTCTGCAAAAGCCGCGTCTCTGGCAATCAAAGTCTCCTCAATATTGATAAAAGTAGCGTCGTTAGAAGACTGAGCCTCGTCTCTCTCAATCAATGTCATATCCTGAGCGGCTCGAGCCGCATCCCTCTTAATAAAAGCTATGTCTTTGCCAGACATGGCAGTCAACATCAGGGCTCTAGCCTGATCTCTCTCAAAGGTTATCCTAGCTAATAAGTCTGCCAAAGCTGGATCTGTCACTGCAAGAATGATCGACGGGTCACTAACTAATGCAGATGTCAGACCCATGAACAACTCATCCTCAGTAGCAGACTCGGGATCCTCCACAGGCTCCTCCTTGTCTGAGTCCACTATCGGAGCTGACTGGATGTATGCAGCTGATGCGATATCTGCCACCAACCATGCTGAGTACTCTGGAGAACGATCCGAATGGCTACTGGAGAAATCATCCCTCTCTCTATGAGTCCAACACTCATACACTCGGACCAAATCAACAGATGACATAGACAAAGCTGACATCCTTTGATCAACAGCCCCCTCGAATGGATGCAGGCTCTGAAACTGATCAAACTGGCCCAGAATAGCAAGAGGATGCTAAGTAGTCACTCCCCTCAATCCCGCTAGGGGCATATAGTCCATGCCAGATGCATGGGTAATAAAGCTATTGGGAAAGACTAGCCCTGAGCAGGGCAGAATAGAGAATAGATGCGCAATGTCAGACAGAAACGCTGACCATGACCCCGCATCTGAGCACTCCGCGGGCTGGAAGGAGTAAGATGTGGCTACCTCACGGGTGAAGCAATACCCCTGGGGTCGAAGGGGACTCGGGAAAGTTAATCTATCTTAGCAAATGTGTATTAGATTTTGCAAGGTTTCCAATGCCTCTGAAACGGATCAATTTCGATATCGGGAGAAGAAGTTATGAGATTTCAAAGTAGGCTCAAACTTGTTTAACACTTAGAAAAAAAATTCTGAGTTCTAAGGGAGGCGCCGCAGCACCGCCCAGTAAAGGGAAAGACGTGCCACAGCTCCAGCTCAGGACCTCTTGCACTGCCAAGAGGTGCCACAGCGCCCCATTTTAGCCTAATAATGGAGCCGCAGCGCCGTTAAGAAAATTTTCTCCGACTGGAGATTTTTATTATCCAACTTTTTAGATGGTAATTAAGGGGCAAGCATGAATGTAATATTCATAAAGAGAAATGTCTAGAATGATGAGTAAAACATTGAGTTTAACGATTAGACGTCAAATAAAGGTTATAAAACAATGAACGTAAAATACGTTACCAATATTCGAGGACAGTATTCACATTAAAACGAACGTATGGGATCTCTATGATTGTGATTTCTTAGACGTTGAGTGACGTGGGTGACTTATAACATTTCGACGTTATATTGGAAGTTAAGTGTAAAGCGTAGAGACGCTATAACCGCAAAGTAATTGCGATAAATGCTTGGTGTTAGCATACAACGAACCGTGTGTCTTAGACATAATGAGATGGCGATGAACGCGATGTTCATATAATGGATCACGAATGAAAGTGATTAAAACCTTAAGTAATGGTTGAGTGGAGGTTTAAAAGACGAATAACGTGAACGGTAAGTACCTAAACGATCCTCGTGAACCGTATTCGCGTCGGGTGAACGTTCTAAGTATACATTGGTTGTATGACTTAGTCGATAACGAACTTATGGCAAAATTTTGTAAAACACAAACGAAATGTAAAAAGTAAGCTAAGGAACCTAATAGCTAGGGTTTCATAAGAATGTAAAAAATGTAGAACACATGAGTTGTGGACTCAAGAACGAACGAATTTTGGGTTTGGGCAAACGAATTACTGGCGAACAAATATTTAACATAAAGTTGAAAAACTTAGCGAGAGAGGACTTTTGAGATAAGATTTAGGCTTGTTAGGTACTCAAGAAAGTTAATCTATCTAGGGGAATGTGTAGTAGGTGTTGCAAAGTTTCCAACGCCTCCGAAATGGATCAATTCCGATATTGGGAGAAGAAGTTATGAGATTTCAAAGTAGGCATCTCAAACTTGTTTGACACTTGGAAAATAATTTTCTGAGTTCTAAGGGAGGCGCCGCAGCGCCGCCTAGTAAAAGGGAAGGCGCATCGCAGCGTCGGCTTCGAACCTCTTGCGCTGCCAATAGGTGCCGCATCGCATAGGACATTCTCTTCTTTTACTAGAAGTAGTAGATTCTTTATTGATCATTCATTATTTCTATGTATAAATTATTATACCCAAACAAACCCTTTGATATACCCTTAGGGTCTTAAGGGACGTGTCAAAGTATAACTCATCATACACAAGATACTATGATGATCTCAAGTCTAAGGATTATTTGTACTACTATCACTTAAGGAATTCCTATTAATATGCAAGTAAAACTCCATTAAGTATTCCTTAGCGAGCAACGTTCAGGGAACTTATTATCCAATAAACACCTACATACTTGCTTTAGTGTCTCCACACAAATAATTATGAGATCGATCATCCTCATCCAATGAGCAAGTCAACGTATGTACCAATCTATCCGGATTCACTAATCCCCTTTTTAGTAATCCAACGATTGCGAACTATTTTAGTTTTTAAGCTATCTAAGAATTTAGATCTCATTAGCATGATCCTCATCATGATTCTAAAAGCAATGCTTAAAACTATGAGTTTATCACATATTACAAAAATAACACCATGTAGATAAATAAATGCCTTTAATTAAGTAATACTTTTATTAATAAATAAGTAAAATTGTTACAAAGTGAATGCTTTATCATCAAACATAATTATCTTGTATGTATATTACTTTCAATCTCCCATTTGCACTAAAGTCAATCTCTATAGTATCTCATACCCATCTTCTCTAAGTGACGATCAAACTGCTGTTGTGTTAAAGCTTTAGTAAATAGATCTGCAATGTTGTCTTGAGAGTCCACACGCTTCAGGGTGACATCTCATTTTTTAATGATCTCTCTAATCAAATAAAATCGCCGCAACACATGTTTGGATTTCTGATAAGACCTGGGTTCCTTAGCCTATGCAATAGCATCGGTGTTGTCACAGAATAAAGGTACTGCTCCTCTAATGCTAGGAACCACACCAAGTTCAGTTATGAACTTCTTTATCCAAACAGCTTCCTTTACAGCTTCACTTGTAGCTATGTACTCTGCCTCTGTCATTGAATCAACAACTGTTTGCTACTTAGAACTCTTCCAACTCACTGCGCCACCGTTTAAGGTAAACACATACCAGAAAATGGATTTACTGTCATATTGGTTCGTTTGAAAACTTGAGTATGTGTAGCCCTCTAGTTTTAATTCAGACCCACCGTAGATAAAAAATACATCTTTAGTTCTTCTCAAGTACTTTAGGATATGTTTTTAGTGCCTTCTAGTGTTCTTCTCCAGGATTCAACTGATATCTGCTCATTACACTAAGTGCATGAGCGACATCCGGTCTAGTACATATCATACCGTACATGATAGATCCTATTGCTGAAGTATAAAGAATATTACTCATACGTTCTTTCTCCTCAAGTGTTTTTGAGGTCTGTTTCTTGGAGAGATGTATTCCATGGCTCATCGGCATGAGACATCTCTTAGATTCTTCCATACTAAACCTCTTTAGCATCGTTTTAGATATATCTCTATAGATCTTTATCCCCAAAATATAGGATTCTTCTCCCAAGTCCTTCATGGAGAAATGTTTAGATAACCAAATTTTGATCGACTGTAGCATACAAAAATATCATTCCCTATCAGTAATAAATCATCAACATATAATACAAGAAATGATACAGAGCTCCCACTAACCTTCTTGTACACATATGGTTCATCCTCATTTTTAATAAAATCAAACTCTTTGATTGTCTCATCAAAACGGATGTTCCACCTACGAGAAGCTTGCTTCAACCCATAAATGGATCGTTGCAGTGTACAGACTTGATTTGTTCCAACCGTTGAAACAAATCCCTCTGGGTGTGTCATACACACATCCTCCTCAAGGTTCCCATTGAGGAAGGCTGTTTTCACATCCATTTTCTAGATTTCGTAGTCATAGTAAGCTAAAATTGCAAGTAAAATCCGAATAGAATTGAGCATTACTACTGGTGAGAAGGTTTCATCATAGTCAACACCTTGTCTTTGTTTGAAACCTTTCACAACCAGTCGAGCCTTATAGGTCTCTACCTTGCCATCCGCTCCAGTCATTCTTTTAAAGACCCATTTGCACCCAATAAGCTTAATGCCCTTTGGTGATGAAACCAAAGTCCATACTTTGTTCTCATACATAGAGTCCATCTCGAATTTCATGGCTTCTTGCCATTTCTCTAAGTGTTTACTACTCATCGCCTATTCGTAATTCAATGGATCATATTCATAATGCGTACCTCATCGTCATCCTCTATGACGAATCCATACCTTTCAGGTATCTTTGGTATCCTTCCAGATTTACGAATAGGGTGTTGTACAATAGGTTCTTCAACTTGGTCAGGTACCTGACTTTGATCTGTAGTAATTTGTGGTTCTTGAATTTCTTCAAAATATATCTTACTCCCATTGTTCGAGGATAAACTCCTTTTCCAAAAAGGAGCATGTTTACCAACAAACACCTTTTGATCAGTTGGATGATAGAAATAATACCCTGATTTCTTTTTATGGTATCCCACAAATCTACACTTATCTGCTCTAGTTTGCAGCTTATCATTCTCAAACTTTTTAACATAAGCTGGACAACCCCAAGTCTTAACATGCTTATGATTTGGTTTCCTCCCTATCCATATCTCATATAGAGTCTTTGGGACAGATGTAGTAGGTACCTTGTTAAGCTGGTATGCAGTCAATTCTAGGGCATAACCCCAGAAGAAAGCTGGAAGATAGGTAAAGCTCATCATGGAACGAACCATGTCCAACAGTGTTCGATTTCTCCTTTCAAGGACACCATTCAACTATGGTGTTCCTGGTGGAGTCCATTGTGAGATTATACCATTTTCTTTGAGATAATTGAGAAAATCACCGCTTAAGTATTCACCACCTCGATTCGATCAAAGAATCTTAATATTCTTGCCAGTTTGTTTCTCTACTTAACTTCTGAATTCTTTGAACTTTTCAAACGATTCAGGTATGTATTTTATTAAATACACATATCCAAATCTCGAATGATCATCAGTGAATGTAATAAAATAAGAATACCCTCCTCGTGCAATCGTTGTCATAGGTCCACAAACATTTGTGTACTAACGCTAACAACTCTGTAACTCTTTCTCCTTTTCCACTAAAAGGAGATTTAGTCATCTTACCCATGAGACAAGATTTACAAGTTGGATATGATTTATAATCAAATATCTCTAAGAGCCCATCTTTATACAACTTGGATAACCATGTTTCATTAATATGACCGAGTCTACAGTGCCAAATAAAAGTATAATTAACTTCATCTCTTTTCCTTTTCATAGTTTGTTCAATTTGAAGTATATTTTAATGCAAGTCAAGTGCGTAAAGTCCATTAAGTAATTTACCAACTCCATATAAAGCATCCTTATTATAAATAGAACAACTATAGTTCTTTATTATAATATTATAACCATCCATATCCAATACAGAAATAGAAATAATGTTTCTTATGATTGTTGGAATGAAATAACAACTATATAAATTAATGGACTTGCCCTGTAGGCAGTGCTAAACAATAAGTCCCTATAGCTAATGAAGCAACCTTTGCTCCATTTTCCACTCGTAGGACGACTTCATCCTTGTTCAGCTTTCTACTTCTGACCAGTCCCTGCATATTATTACATATGTGAGAACCACAGCCGATATCCAATACCCAAGTAGAAGTTTGACTTTCAAAAAAATTAATTTCAATCATGAACAAATCTTGATTGGAAGTCGAAGCTTCTCCAAGCTTCTTCTCTGCCAGAAACTTCTTGCAGTTCCTCTTCCAGTGACCCGAGTCATTACAATGGAAGCACATTCCTTTGCTAGCTGGATCAGGTTTCTTTTGATCCTTTGCTTTCGCCCTGCCCTTAGCCTTCTTGGTTTTCTTCTTTTCAGAAGCTACCTTGGGCCTCTTCTTTTTATTGGAAGAATCATCTACCAATAAGACTTAGTTCTTCTTGGATGGGAAGTGTCCTTCAGCCATTTTTAACATGTTAAGTAATTCAGGCAAGCTGACATCCAACTTGTTCATGTGAAAATTCACAGTAAATTATAAAAAAAATGTCTGGGAGTGACTGAAAGATCAAATCTTGACTTAACTCCCCATCCATGATGAACCCAAGCTGTCCAAGACATTCAATCAAATTGATAATCTTTAGGACATGAGTCTCAACAGTAGTGCCCTCGGTCATCCGAGATCGAAAAAGCTCTTTAGATATCTCATATCTAACAGTCCTACTTTGCTCACCATACAACTCTTGAAGGTACAACAATATAACAGGAGCATCCATAGTTTCATGCTGACGATAAAGCTCGTTACTCATGGATGCGAGCATGATGCATTGAGCTACAGATGCATCCTCTTGCCACTTCTTAAAAGTAGCAATCTCTTCCTCATAGGCTTCTTCTGCAACATTTGCAAGAACATACAAATTTAAGAAATAAGAAATCTTTTCTGTAGCGAGAACAACTCTCAGATTCCTTAACCAGTCTGTGACGCCCCCAAATCCGAGTACTTGAAACTCGAACTTGGTGCTACACGATATCATTTCTTTGAGCGGAATAATATAATTAACAAACGTAATATACATATCAGAGTTGTCTAATCCCAGGTACATGACCTTTAAAGTATTTCATTACATGATAGATAATAAATATTATCGTCTTAATAAAGTCTAACGATTACACAAGATACTATAAAACTTATTCCTTCAACTTTTCGTTCCCTTTGTTTTTGCCAGAGCCTTCTGGTTGATCACGCTTAGCTGAAAATATTTAATTTAAAGCAAGAATGAGTATTCAATTGCTCAGCAAGTAATAACATTTGATAAACATTAGCTGAAAGAAGTAAATATTTTCTTTGAGGACTACTTCTACAACAAATCAACAGTTGTGAAGTCTTTTAAAACAATTCTTAATAACATATCAAATCGTTTAAAATTTTAAAACGACGTAGTGACTATAAATGCTGAGCGGTCAATAGACCATGGATTTTTATTTTTCATTTTCAAAAAGGTTTAAACAGAAATTCATCTGCAAACCGCTCTGGTCTTACGGACATGTAGGGTGATCAGCCCCGTTATGTCCTGTATTGATCAATACTATCTGTTTGAACGATAATTTCATTCACTCTGTTCGCCTTGGGCACATAAATAATTTTTCCATTACAGATTGTTCATACTCAGTCTGGAGTCCTAACTAAACAATTTAGTTGGACGACTTTATCATAAACATTAATATTTAGCAGTACAATTCAACTCTGTCTAGCCGAGTCAAATAACTTAGACAGTCTTTAAACCATAAATACATACCGAGTTTAACAGTATATAACAGGATTTGTTATATCAAAGAATTTCTTGTTCAAGAGTTCTTGTATGAATACAAGCGTTCATACAAGTGGGGACACTTGTATAATAAAAGACAATAATGATATATTAATAAAAAATAAATGGATGAAATAAAATTCTACAATATAAGAATAATTTCATAAACGAATCATGGATATCATTACGGATATGAATAATTGACAATAATTATTCATGAACATGATTTGTATTTGATAATTTACATTGAGTTGAGAACTAGCATAATATATACCTGTCTGCACGAATAACAATAGTGCTTAAGGTTTAAATACTTGTACAATGAAAGAGAATAGTTCAGAAACTTGACTTGATAGCTGATTACTGCTACGTAGTATAGCTTACGCTTTTATCTTTAATATGATGTCCTATTATCTATAGAATTATTATTTTAATAAGAATAATACAACTTAGCATATAATACTACTTAAACATGTTGTCACATATTCATATCAGTCATTAAAACACATAAGAACGTATACCTAGTCAAACTATGTTAGTTTGGTTTGAGTTCGATATTGCTTCGGCATTCCGATTGTATTATCAGATAATTAACGAATTTCTTTTTCAATGAAACTTTGTTCAAGAACTTAAATATTATATTATATAATTTAATTATCATTTATAATATTTTTCGAAACATTAAAATTATTTATAATAATTTTTCAAACACTTATATCATTTTTAATGATTTAATGGCTAAATAATTTTATTATCATTAATATTTAAATAATTTGAAATATTAATGAAATTCATGTCAATACCTTAAAATTATTTATTATAACCTAAAAATATTTTTAAAACCTTAATATTACCTTTAAATAATTTTTAAGATATAAAATATATTTTTAAATAATTACCATTAATATTAAAATATTAATGTTATTCATATCAAAATATTAAAAGTTATTTATTATAACTTAAAAATATTTTTAAAACATTTATTTCACCTTTAAATGATTTATAAAACATTAAAATCATTTTTAAATAATTTATTTAATATAATTATTAAATAAATTTATTATCATTAATATTAAAATATTAATGAAATTTTTATCAAAATATTAAAATTTATTTATTATAACTTAAAATACTTTTTATAACTTTAATATCATTTTTAAATGATTTATAAAATATTAAAACCATTTTTAATTAATTAATTTAATATAATTATTAAATAAATTAATTATCATTAATATTTAAATAAATTAAAATATTAATGAATTTTATGTCAAAATATTAAAAGTTAAATTTTATAACTTATAATTATTTTTAAAATTATTTTATGAATTTTTAATAATTAATTTCTATTTATTTTAATTATTTTTAATTAATATAATTATTTTTCAAAAATCAGTCTGTCGCTAAAGGGCTATCGCGACAGATAGTGTCGCCTTAGGTGTTCTTGAGCATTCAAAATTAGTATTCTGGGTACCTAGTTTGACTTCTGGTCATTTCTTATTCATGATGTTTCTGGACATGAGATTGGACTAGTTATGTAGTATTGATGTAATACTACATGTAATATCTAATTTCAGGGTCAAAATATATCATATGATGAAGATATAAGGAATCAAACAAGCTGTCAGAGCTGTTCTTCATTTTCTGGGCTGCTCAGAAATAAAAAGTCATGGCCGGTCAACGTTATTTATAGCCTTATTTCTTGCAGCCTGTTCATGGTTTAGGTGGTTCAGACGTCGGGCCTTGTAGTATAACTACCAAGGTACAGGGTTCGAGCAGTTATAGAGTCTAGGTATCCACAAGCATCAAGATCCAAGCTGCTAAAGAACCTGTCAGACCGCAGTCTTGAATTTCTGGATTACCCAGAAAACAAAACTGAACGGTCAACGACGTTTGATTGTCTACAACTTTCAATCCGTGTATTTCTAAGGTTTGAGAGTGCTCTAGCCTTGTAGTACTCATGTCAGACTATAACCTAAACATAAATTTACATCCTAACAGCTTGTCAGCTACAAGATTAAAGTCGGTCAAAGTCATTGCCAGAACACGTTCTTCAGTTTTTTGGGTTTTCCAAAAAACTGATTTTCTTAACTGGTCAACGTACTTTGATCTTAAATAACTTTCATTATATTGTTGCAAAATATGATCTAAGGCCATAAACATGCAGTCCACATACTAGAGAACAATCTATTGGACTTTCATGATCAAACAACTAAGCATGAAGAAGATCTGGAGCTTGGAAAAATCTGTCAGACCGTTCATCAACTTTCTGGGTTACCCAGAAACAGATTTCGTGTTCGGTCAACGGGTTTTGACCAACAATATCTTACGATCTAGACATGATATAAGCATGATTCCACTTGCAGTAGACTAACATCATGGCATAGAACACATTCAAACACATAAACATAACATATCATGAACAGGGTGAGATTTATAGGCCCCGAATTTGGGTTGTCAGACAACATTTTTATGGTCCTTGATAATTTTAAGAAATCTTCGATTTCAAGCCTTTTGATGTTATGAAAATATTATTTGTCAACCCAGATCACTTATTAACATAACATACAACATAAATAAACACTTAATCATAAAATCTAATGAAGATTTAAAGATATAGCATTAGGCCTTGGGTTTTATACCTTTCTTGAAAAATTTTGATTTCTAATTTTTTGATCTGTTTTTGGATTGTGTATGGGATGTTCTTGGCTTTTTAGAAACTGATGTTGAGAGTAATTTTCGTGGGTTTAGAGAGAGAAAGAGACTTGGCTTGTGTTTGAAAAAAATGAAAACTTAAGTTTTCTTTTCTTTCTTTAATTGCTATACATTTGATTCATTGAATCTAGGATTACTAGCTGTCAAGGATTGGCTGATACAATGAGATTTTCAGCACATGTAAGATGTAAGAACCCGAATTTTTGAGAATTATTAAAATAAGAATTTAATAAATAAAATTCTTATTAAATGATATGTTGAGTGATATTATTGCATATGTGAGTAAGTACTATGCAATATGTGATGTTTATGTTAATAAATATATTAGAAGTATATATTTATTACTTGTAAATAAATTGTAGGAGCAATTTATTAAAGGTAATGAGATGGCTAAAAATTAAAATAATTTATTTTAATGTGGTAATTGGTGACATTAGATATACTTAATGTATAACCATAATTTTATTAAAGAAATCATATATTAGATTATTGAGTGTAATGTATGCATGTTTTAATGTAGTGAATATATTATAATATTTACTGCAGTTAAATTGTTGAAAACAATTTATAGAAAGGAAAAGGAAATAATTAGTTTAAGTATACAAATATTATGGTATACTTTAATTAAAAGATATTAAAATAAATTCTATCATTGAATTATTTTAATAAAGAGAGAATATTATTTTAATGATATATGTAAATAAATTGATATAAACAATTTATAATGTGAAAGAATAGATTTATTATTTATTTTCCTTATGTGATGTGAGTGCATTACATGGACTATTTGCAAGGTGATAAATATATATAGTTATTTTGTATATATTTATTATGTGAAGAAATAAAATCATGATGAACAATTTGATAAAGAATTACAGGATGTGGTTTAAGTGTATAATATTTATATATACTTTATCTAAGGATATTAGAATAAATTCTTAAATGAATTTATGTCAATAAGACAAGGATATTATATTATAATATCTTAGGTAAGCAAATAATTATATTTGCATGGAAAATTATGTGTGGCATATTTATTTTAGTAGTTATAAAATAAATATGTAGATAAGGTATGTTATATTTTATTTTGGGAATATGTAATTTATATAACAAGATAGGTTATATAATTATATGATTCCTATTGGGGGTAAGTATTAAGTTGATGAATTAGTAATTTAGGATGTTAAAACCTAGTTACTCATTATTGAATAAATAATATTCAATAAAAACCTTATTAGAATTATTGGGCATTGGGTTGATTTAAATTTGGTCAATTCCTATTCTACCCAAGTTACTATTAAAAACTTAATCTCCAAGCCTATTTTCCCTTCATGTTGCCGTGTGTGTGTGAGAGGGGAAAGAGGAGTAAAATCTACACCATCTCTAAACTTAGGCACCAAGGATATTTGACTTAGAAAATTACAAAAGTCTTCTCCTTCCTTCTCTCCCTAACCGTAGCCTCCCTCTCCCAAATTTCTTGGAAATTAAAATTTTCAAAGTATGGTATAGTGAAGAATTGTGTGCCTGAGGGAGCCTTAGCTAAATTGGATTCAAGAATTAAGTAAAGTTGAAGATAGCAAGACTTGGATTTATGAAAGAAACAGAGCATAAGGTATAAATTTATGCTCAATTTTGATTTTAATTGAAGCTATAGAATATATAATTTTCTATTGCTAAACTTAAGATTTTTAGAAGTTTTGTAGCTTATGAGATAATTTTTAATGGGATTCCGTTATAAGGAATCAAGTTTTAATTTATGTATGGTTATATATCATGGGAATTGATTTTGAAGTTGAAGAACAAAATTTAAATTTTGTTAGTAAGCTTTAGTTTACTAAAAATCATTTTAGTTTGCTTTTATGCTTGAATTATTATTGGAATGATGGGATTTAGAGACTTGGTGGCTAGGTTGGTTGTGGAATGATATAAGTATGAGAATTATGTATAATCGCTAACAATCGATAAGAAATCGAGTCGAACGAATAACACACGTTATGTGTTCGATATATGGCCTTAAAGAACCAACGCGGCTAAAAACTTGAAATTTAACGAAGTCGACACTTGGAACAAGTCTTATTATGTTAATAGAGATTTATTTGTAAAGAAAGTCGGGTTAGAACGGAGCGAGGCGAGTTTTGAACGTTAATCGCAAAGTTGAAAAACTAGTGCGAACAACCTTTTTGGACGCATTATTTGAACAGCTTAAAATACCCAAATATCAGTGGTGATATTTTTTTAAAATACTTTGATATGCCAAGTATAACATATCCAAAAATCAGATTAATCCGATAAACGAGCAGCGCGTACGAAAATCGCGAAGTGGCTGCGTTGATAAGAAGTCGAGCAGATTTCAGCACGCCGCCGTGCGCGGCAGCGCCTGCTCGCGCGCGCCCGCGCGCGCCCGCCGGCGGCAGCGCGGAGTTGGGCTGAAAATGTGTTCTGACATCATTTTTTAAGCGTGATTTTGATGAGTTTTCATGATCCGTTTTCAATGTTTAAAATTTTCTAAAATACTATGACATGTGGTCTATAACATGCCCGAAAAATTTCTGTTATACGACTTATGATTTGAAAATTAAAAATGAGCGAACATGCATGTCAGAACTTAAAATTTGGGCGACGCCGAGCGGCGACGCGCCTAGCGATCTTGACGTTCGACGTTTCGAATCGCGTTCCGGCGAAATAATAAGTCATAATAAATCTAATAAAGTCCTACGGGACAAGATTTGACTATAAATGATATTTTATGCCGAGAAACTTTCTTTCGAGCATAAATAATGCAATAAAAATATGTAATAAATATAAATTTACATATTTAAGCGAAATAAAAACCAAGGTTGCCTATAAAATTATTTTGTGGTGCAACGAAGAGCGAGAGACCTGTACAAATTTGTATTAATCATAAAAATATTATTTTGAGATTTTCGGAGTTCAAAATGAGATTTTTGAGCTAAAATTTATATAACGGTATATATATGTATATTTAATATATATATACATATCTAGTGAAAATGTGAAACAAAAAGCGTGGAACCGTTAAAAATAATATAATGGTCCTAAGAGTAATGAAACGAATGCTTTCGAAATTCGAAACGAAGATTTTGAATAAAGAATTTCCTAATGAATATATATTTAATATAAATATATATAGTGAAAATGCGAATATTCGTAAAACGAGAAATGAAGCAAATGTGCGGACATGATAAAATGTTTTTAAATGAGTTAATGATCTGAGTTAACTCATGAGTGGACAAAAAGTTATAAAAATTATTTAAATCAAGAAATAATATAGTAAATTGAATTTTTACTATAAAAGATATATAATATCTGTTTAAAACCTGAATTCACAAATAAAGGTAAAAGATATTCCTAACGTGGAATATAAATGATTTAAGCTTCGATATGTAAAATATTTACATGTTAAAATGTGAGGGGCCTTTATTTGACTTAAAAAGATTAAAACGAATTAAGTTAATATTCGTTTTGAATAAGAATGATTAATGGTAGTTTGTATAAAACTAATAATTATTATTGATGAATATACATGCATATTTAGCGACATATTTAGTTATCTAATATGTGTGTGCATGTAATAATAATTCTGTAGAAATTGTGGAGAAACTCTAAGTTAACTTTTAGCGGTAATCTCCAATCAAAGCAAGTTTTTCCAGTTCTGTTATGTTTGTGGATTGTATGTGATTATATGGTGAGTTGTATACCATGTTTATTAAATTGTTAAAGTCAAAATATGACTAAGTCAATTGGGTTATGGAACTCAATTGCTATATGTGATCTGTGATAGCATGTGTTGTATGAGAATGTAAGACGTAAAAAGGCATGTATAAATGTATTGCATGAAATTATAGAACTGTGATATGTCTAGTAGAAGATTTATTAATGCATGTAGAATATGCATAGTAAAGAAAGTATGTTGCATATAGAGTTGTGTGTTATGTGAAACATGATAGACTGTTAAATTTGCTGGGCCGTCGAGCTCAATCTTGCAAACATAAATATTTTGCAGGTTAATGATGTTATGCAATATTACTTGCTATTCGGATGAAAAAGATTGATGGATGTGCGAAATGGATACATTTCCTTACCTTAGAAATGGTAGAAACCTATGTTTGATAGTTTTGATATATGTAATCAACAACTATGTATAGTTTAAAATATTCAATAAAGAATATTCGTGTTAGATGTATTGCAATGAATATTTTATTTAAATAAAGGAATATAGTGACATTACTATATAAGAAAGAATTAATATTGAGTTATATATATTAATATAACTTTGATAAGAGAAATCATTAAATAAATATGATTTCATTATAAAAGAGAATTGTAAAGGTTGAGATTCAGGGAACGAATGAATGGAATTAAAGAAAAAAAAAATTATTCTGCATTTTTAGCTATTTTAACATTAAATAATATTTTAAAAGCTAGAACAAGATAATATTAACGCACAAGATCGGGAAGAGAAATAGACCCGATTTTGGGGTCGTTACATAAGATCTTGAAATTGTGAGTCATGAGATTTGGCAAGATTTGCAAGTTATTCTAAACAAATAAATCCAAAAGGTTAATTTAGTAAACTAATAAATAATTTTAAGGGCATTCTAGTCCATGGTACTTGAATCTAGGGTTTAATCAATAGATTTGAACCCTTAATGTTTATCCCAAAAAATTTTGGGTTTAAGAAAATTAACTAGGAATTAAATAAAAATTTAATTAAGACATAGCAAATTCAAAATTAGGGTTTTTAAATAATAATTAGGGTTTTTATTTGAAAATTAGGATTTCTTTCTATAATTAGGGTTCCCAAATTATGAATTAAGGTTTTCTAATCATTTTTCTTAATCACATAATATACACACTTACATTTAAATACCAACATAATCAATTACTATGTTTAATATTTAAATTTCTAAAAGAAAATAAATTCTTAACCTACATATATATATATATATATATATATATATATATATATATATATTAATATAATTATGTCAATAATCATAACTATAATTAATATCCATAATTATAAATCGTATTAATATACTTACGTATATTTGAATACAATTATAGTTAATAATCATATTTAATATTTAAATTCCTTAAGAAAATAATTTCTTATTATTCATAACATAAATATACTTTCATTTTAAATAAAATTATACAATAATTGTATTAATCATGAAATTGCATAACATAGATCAAAAATTTAGGGTTTGATCTATAATCACACTTTACCTTATATAACTTTCTTAGTTAAGTTAAAATAATTAACTTAACTAATCTTGATAAGTTCATATAATAAAATAATTATTATAATAATTCGAAGAATCATTTCATATATTATTTAAATAATATATTAATCATATTTTCATGAAAAATAAATAATAAAATATTTTTACTACAAAATTAATTTATTATAAGAATAAAATTTATAATAATCAACGATTCCTTTTTCGAAAAATTTATTTGAAATCATTCATGCAATAAATAAATATATATTTATCACATATACACATATGCTTTACCTTGCACATATTCTCACATATTATTTTTGATAGAACTAATATATAAAAAAAATATATAATTTTTTTAATTTAATTATATAAAAATCTTGTGTTATTACACAGTCCGTGTAATTCGGTCCGGTTAGTTTGTTAGCATCAAGTATGCTACACTGTGATAGTGAGTGTGACATTTTCAAATTCTGCATGTGAAATAGAACAACATTTTAACAAACATTCATTTAATTAATTACCAAAATAAATTGGGTCTTTATTTTAAATTAGTATCTCCCACTATTTTTTTCAAACTATATTACCCTCAAAATATATGGTTCGACAAATCTAATTATAGATTTGCTAGTGAGAATAATGATCCTATTTAAAATGTATATAGCCTTATGGTGACACAACAAACTATATATAAATAAATAGGTAGACAACTCTTGTCAATTACATCATCATGTAACTCCTTTTGCCTCTTAAATTATTTTGATCAAGTGGTGACACATCCGAATCAAAATTATCCAAGTTAAGTCCAACCTAGCAGTTTTATATATTCAAATAGAAAAATACCATCCTTGTGGTGACACAACAAAAGAGTATTGTTCAATTTCTTTATAAGCATCAAATGTGATAAATCAATATCTTAAATATTTAATACTCGTTTTGTGGTGACACAACAAACTCATATTAAATATTTAATACTCTTTTAATTTATTATGCTAGAAGGCGACATTCGATATTCTAAATATTTTTGAACGCTTAAGACTTAATATAAATTCCTTGAAGGGTTTGTTATTAATTGTCTTATCTTGTTTAGCGTGCATGCGCACGCGCACACACACACACACATATATATAAATAAAATACGCGTTATATTAATTAACATGCGAAACATGTTGCATAATATATATATATATATATATATAAGCATGCATATAGAATACTACCCGAATTTATTATGGACTTTTATTTTAGTTTGGTTCATTAGAGCCACCAAGTGAACCAAAAGGATAAACCTAGGAGTGCAAGAATTAAATTTAAACATAACTATTACATTTAAACCCGGGTCCATACAAACGGGGTCTTCACGCGCTCCTTGCTCCTTGGTCTCCAATTCTTCAAGATAATTCTAACTTGTCCAATTACATAAACTATTTAATTTAAATAGAAACCATGATCAGCAGTCAAGGAAAAGTACATAGAAGGGAGATAAAATTTTACATCAAGAAAATTAGAGAAGACGAGGTACGCAGACCCTATTTAATAAAACCCAAACATTCAAGCATTCAACTAAAATAAAATCTAATCATATTAGTCAACAGTTCATAATCAACCCAATTTATTTTCATACATATCACCATATGCATCAATAAAAAATATATTTAATATATATATTGATATCGATTTATTTGGCAATTCTAGTTAGTTTCGAAATCCAATTCTAATTAAAATAAACATTTTTATTTTAATCCAATTCCAAATCTAATAAACTCCTTTATTAATCTGGAATTACAAAAAAACATATAATTTTAATTTTAATTAGAATAAACCTTTTCTTTTAATTAGAATTCAAAATAATAAAAAAATAAAAATTTTCTTTTCCTAGTGACCAGCGTTGCGGCGCCGCTAATGTTAGGTTTGTAATATCAAAGTAGCATACAACAATTACATACATAGCAACGGAATGGTAAAAATAGAGTTTTAAAATTTTAAAAATCATGAACCCGGATCATCCTTTATGCGCAATTATTAATTCAATATCTAAAGAGATGAAGAACGAATCCTATCCTTGAATATTCGTGCTTCCTTAGTTACGAGTTCAACTCCAATCTTTTCTTTGTTCAACTTGAATCTACCGTGTGATTCCTTCCTTTAATCAACGTCAGCCACCCAAGTGTTTGGCCTCTAGAGGTGATCCACCAAGGATGAACAAATATTAAGAAGGTGTGTTATTGGCAAAACCCTAATTTTCTCTCTCTCTCTAGAAAATGTGTGTTCTCCCAATAATTGAAATTGCATTAGTCCTCAATTAAAATAAAACTCCTCTAATTTATAGATGTAGGCAACCCTCCTAACCATTTTAGGATTTGGGTTTTATATTAATTAATTAAACTCTTTTAACTAATTAGGCGTCTTAATCTTATTAGGAGCAATTAATTAAACTCCTTTTATTAATTTACCTCCTAATCTTATTAGGAATATGGGAGAGTACTTTTATTAATTAATTCCCAAACTCTTTTAGGAATTCAAATTAATAATATAGTAATAATAATAATAAGACTCCTCTTATTAATTTATATTTAATATTTCTAAAATATTAAATAATAAATATTAAGCTAATTAATTTATTCTATCACTATAGATTAAATTAAATACACGTAAATTATTATTACAATTATGCCATTTGTTTCTTAAATAAATATTCATCCTTTTATGGTGTGACCACTTAGGTTCTCCATATTAAATAGGTTATGAATAAATTAATTAGAACAATTCTAATTTTATTCAAATAAATAAATTAACTATTAATTCATTTAAATAAATAATTATTCTACAATAAGGGTAAGCCTCCTTAACGCTTAACTACTTTTTAGATAATATAGATTTTAATATTAATCATAAAAGAACATTTGAGTAAATAGTTACCCTACAATTCATTCCTTCTACCATACAATGTCCCAATTAAATATAAGAGATGGATTTACTATCAAGTCTTATTTTATTTAATTATATATATTCCGATTCTAAATGCACAAACTCCGATAATGCAAATTAGAAACTACTTTCCAATTTCATTCTGCCTTGGCCAAGGACTACTGAGTTGTCATTTATCGAATCACATAGGACATTCACTTCTTTTACTAGAAGTGGTAGATCTTTTATTGATCATTCATTATCTTCATGTATAATTAATTATACCCAAGCATACCCTTTGATATACCCTAAAGGTCTTAAGGCACATGTCAAAGTATAACTCATTATACATAAGATACTATGATGATCTCAAGTCTATGGATTACTTGCACTACTATCACTAAAGAAATTCCTATTGATAGGAGAGTAAAACTCCATTAGGTATTCCTCAGCGAGCCACGTTCAGTGTACTTATTCTCCAATAAGCACCTAATTACTTGCTTTAGTGTCTCCACACAAATGATCATGAGATCGATCATCCTCTTCCAAAGAGCAAGTAATGTATGTACCAATCTATCCAGATTCACTAATCCCTTATTTAGTAATCCATCGATTGGGAACTATTTTAGTTTTAAGCTATCTAAGAATTTAGATCATATTAGCATGATCATCATCATGATTCTAAAAGCATTGCTTAAAACTATGGGTTTATCACATTTAAATATAACAGCATGATGTAAATAATATAAACGCCTTTAAATAATTTTTTTTATTAATAAATGAATAAGATTGCTACAAAGTATATGTTTTATCATCATACATGATTATCTTGTGTGCATACTACTTTCAATCTCCCACTTGCACTAAATTCAATTGTCATGGTATCTAATTCCCATCTTCTCTAAACGACGATCAAATTGATGTTGTGCTAAAGCTTTAGTAAATGGATCTGCGATGTTGTTTTGAGGGTCCACTCGCTCTAGGGTGACATCTCCTCTTTCAATTATCTCTCTAATCAAATGAAACCGCCGCAACACGTGTTAGGATTTCTGATGAGACCTGGGTTCCTTGGCTTGTGCAACAGCTCAGGTGTTGTCACAGAATAAAGGTGCTGCTCCTCTAATGCTAAGAACCACGCCAAGTTCAGTTATGAACTTTTTCATCCAAACAGCCTCCTTTGTAGCTTCACTTGCAGCTATGTACTCTACCTCTGTCACTGAATCAGCAACTGTGTGCTGCTTGGAACTTTTCCAAACTCACTGCGCCACCGTTTAAGGTAAACACATAATCCAAAATGGATTTACTGTCATCTTGATCCGTTTGGAAACTTGAGTTTGTATAGCCCTCTAGTTTTAATTCAGATCCACCGTAGACAAGAAATACATCTTTATTTCTTCTTAAGTACTTTAAGATATTTTTCACTGTCTTCCAGTGCTCTTCTCCTGGATTCAACTCGTATCTGCTCGTTACACTAAGTGCATGAGCGACATCCGGTCTAGTACATATCATACCGTACATGATAGATCCTATTACTTAAGTATAAGATATCTTACTCATACATTCTCTCTCATCAGGTGTGTTTGGGGCCTGTTTCTTGGAGAGATGTATATCATGGCTCATCGGCATGAGACCTTCCTTGGAATCTTCCATGCTAAACCTCTTTAGCATCATGTCAATGTACATTCCTTGGGAAAAGCCAAGCATCCTTTTAGATCTATCTCTATAGATCTTAATCCCCAAAATATAGGATGTTTCTCCCAAGTCCTTCATGGAGAAGTGTTTAGATAACCAGATTTTAATTGATTGTAGCATCGGGATATCATTCCCTATCAGTAATATACCATCAACATATAATACAAGGAATGATACAGCGCTCCCACTAACCTTCTTATACACATATGGTTCATCCTCGTTTTTGATAAAATCAAACTCTTTGATTGTCTCATCAAAATGAATGTTCCACCTTTGAGAAGCTTGCTTCAATCCATAAATGGATCGTTGCAACATACAGACTTGGTTCCAACCATTGAAACAAAACCCTCTGGCTTGTCATATACACATCCTCCTCAAGTTTCCCATTAAGGAAGGCTGTTTTCACATCCATTTTCCAAATCTCGTAGTCGTTATAAGCTGCAATCGCAAGCAAAATTCGAATAGACTTGAGTATATCTACTGGTGAGAAGGTTTCATTATAGTCAATTCCTTGCCTTTGTTTGAAACCTTTTGTAACCAGTCTGGCCTTATAGGTCTCTACCTTGCCATCCGCTCCAATCTTTCACTTAAAGACCCATTTGCACCCAATAGCCATTATGCCCTCAGGTGCTTAAACCAAAGTCCATACTTGGTTTTCATATATGGAGTCCATCTCAGATTTCATGGCTTCTTACCATTTCTCTGAGTCTTTACTACTCATAGTCTGTTCGTAATTCAATGGATCATCATCATTCATAATGCGTACCTCATTGTCATCCTCTATGACGAATCCATACCTATCAGGTATCTTCGGTATCCTTCTAGATTTAAGAATAGGGTGTTGTAAAGTAGGTTCTTCTACTTGGACAGGTTCATCCACTTGATCTGTAGTGGTTTGCGGTTCTTGAATTTATTCAAGATCTATTTTCCTCCCACTATCCCCTTCAAGGATAAACTCTTTTTCCAATGAGGCAGAATATTTCACAATAAACATCTTTTGCTCAGTAGGATTGTAGAAATAGTATCCTAAACTTTCTTTAGGATATTTCACAAACGTGCACTTATTAGACATTATCCCAAGTTTATCATTTTGAAACCTTTTCACATAAGTTGGACATCCTTAAATCTTAACATGCTTAAGACTAGGTTTCTTCCCTGTCCACATTTTATATGGAGTCTTGGGGACGGATTTCTAAGGGGACCTTATTTAGTAGGTATGTAGCCGCTTCTAGAGCATAGCCCTAGAATGATACTGGAAGTTTGGTAAAACTCATCATGGAACGAACCATGTCCAACAATGTTTGATTTCTCTTTTCAGATACACCATTTAACTGTGGTGTTCCTGGTGAAGTCCATTGTGAGATTATACCATTTTCTTTGAGACAATTGAGAAACTCACTGCTTAAGTATTCACCACCTCGATCCGATCAAATAATCTTAATACTCTTGCCGGTTTGTTTCTCTACTTCATTTCTGAATTCTTTGAACATTTCAAATGATTCAGATTTGTATTTCATTAAATACACGTATCCAAATCTTGAATGATCATCAGTGAAAGTAATAAAGTAAGAATACACTCCTCGTGCATTCGTTGTCATAGGTCCACATACGTCTGTGTGTACCAATGCTAATAACTCTGCAACTCTTTCTCCTTTTCCACTAAAGGGAGATTTAGTCATTTTACCCATGAGACAAAATTCACAAGTTGGATATGATTCATAATCAGATAGCTCTAAGAGCCCATCTTTATGCGACTTGGATAATCTTGTTTCATTGATATGACCGAGTCTACAGTGCCACATAAAGGTATAATTAACATCATCTCTTTTTCGTTTCTTAGTTTGTTCAATTTGAAGTATATTTTCATGCAAGTCAAGTATGTAAAGTCCCATTCAACAGTTTACCAACACAATATAAAACATTCTTATTATAAATAGAACAACTGTTATTCTTTATTATAATTTCAAACCCATCTATATCTAATACACACATTGAAATAATTTTGCTTATAAGAGTTGGAACGAAATAACAATTATTTAAAGTAACGGACTTGCCCGTAGGCAGTGCTAAACAATAAGTTCCTACAGCTAATGCAACAACGTTTTCTCTATTTTCCACCCGTAGGACGACCTCATCCTTGTTCAGCTTTCTACTTCTGACTAGTCTTTGCACAGTATTATATATGTGAGAACCACAACCGGTATCTAATACCCAAGTAGAATTATGACTTTTAGAAAAATTAATTTTAATCATAAACAAACCTGAAGCTTCTCCAAGCTTCTTCTGCTTTTGTTCCGCAAGGTACTTATCACAGTTCCTCTTCTACTGACCCAGCTTGTTGCAATGGAAGCATATTCCTTTGCTATTTGGATCAGGTTTCTTAATTTCCTTTTTCTTCGTCTTGCCCTTAGCCTTCTTGCTTTTCTTCTTTTCAGAAGATACCTTAGGCCTCTTTCTTTTCTTGGAAGAATCATCTACCATTAAGACATGGTCTCGCTTGGATGGGAAGTGACCTTCAGCTTTTTTCAACATGTTAAGTAACTTAGGCAAGCTGACGTCCAACTTATTCATGTTGAAATTCACAACAAATTATGAGAAGGTGTCCGGGAGTGACTTCAAGATCAAATCTTAACTTTACTCCCCATCCATGGTGAACCCCAACTGTTCCAGTTGTTCAATCAGATTAATCAACTTTAAACAATGAGTCTCAACTGTAGTTCCATCGGACATGCGAGATCAGAAGAGCTCTCTAGATATTTGATACCTAGCAGTCCTGCTTTGTTCACCATATAATTGTTTTAGGTGCAACAAAATAGAATAAGAATATATTTTCTCATGCTGACGCTGTAGCTCATTACTCATGCATGCGATTATGATGCACTGTGCAATGGATGCATCATCTTGCCACTTTCTAAAAATAGCAATCTTTTCCTCAGATGCTGTTTCTGCAACCTTTGAAGGGACATATGAATATTGGATATAAGAAAGCTTTTCAGTAGTGAGAACAATTCTCAAATTTCTTAACCAGCCCGTGTAATTCGGTCAGGTCAACTTGTTAGCATCAAGTATGCTACGCAGTGATAGTAAGTGTGACATTTTTCAAATTCTGTATATGAAATAAAAATAACATTTTAGCTTACATTCATTTAATTAATTACCAAAATAAATTAGGTCTTATTTTAAATTGGCATCTCCCACTATTTTCTTCAAACTATATTACCCTCACAATATATAGTTCGACAAATTTAATTAAAGATTTGCTAGTGAGAATAAGGATCCTACATCAAATATATATAGCATTGTGTGTGCACAACAAACTATATATAAATAAATATGTAGACAACTTTTGTCAATTACATCACCATTTAACTCCTTGTATTTTTCCTCTCTTAGATCATTATGGTCAAGTGTGTGCACATCAGAACCAAAACGATCTTAGTTAATTCTGACCCAACATTTCCAAATATTTAATACTCGCCTTGTGTGTTCATAACAAATTCGTATTAAATATTTAATACTCTATTATTTTATCATGGTAGAAGGCGACGTTCGATATTCTAAATATCTTTGAATGTTATAACTTAATATAATTTCTTTGAGGGATTTGTTATTAATTGTCTCATCTTGTTTAGCGCGCATGCACATATATATATAAACACACGAGTCATATTAATTGACATGCGAAGCATGTTGCATAATATATATATATATATATATAGTGTAAGCATGCATATAGAATACAATATTCTATCCGGATTGATTATGTAATTTTATTCTAGTTTGGTTCACTTGAGCCATCAAGTGAACCAAAAGGTCAAACCTATGAGTTCAAGAATTAAATTTAAATATAACTATTACATTTAAATCTCGGGCTCCATTACAAACGGGTCTTCATGCGCTCTTTGCTCCTTGGTCTCCAATTCATCAAGATAATTCTAGCTAATCCTATTACATAAACTATTTACATTAAATAGAAACCTTGATTTGCAGTCAAGGGAAAGTACATAGGAGGGAGATAGAATTTACATCAAGAAAAATTAGAGAAGACGAGGTAAGTAGACCCCATTTAATAAAACTCATACATTCAAGCATTAAACTAAAATAAAATCCAATTGCATTGGTCAATAGTCCATAGTCAACCCCATTTATTATCATACATATCACCATATGGATTCATAAATAAAACATTTAATAGATACATTGATATCGATTTAATGGGTAATACTAGTTAGTTTTGAAATCCAATTTCAACTCTAATTAGTTGTCATGGAATCCAATTTCAACTCTAATTAGTTAGCATGAAATTAGATTCTAATTACAATAAATATCTTTATTTTAATCAAATTCCAAATCCAATAAACTCTTTTATTAATCTAGAATTATAGAAAAACATATAGTTTTAATTTTAATTAAAATAAACCTTTTATCTTAATTTAAAATCAAAAATAAAGTAAAATTTATATTTTTGGAAAGTGCCGCTGCGGCGCCACGTCAGCAGTTTTAAAAAAAAAAATTGGGGATGGCGCTGCAGCGCCCTGATTATACTGTAATCATGCGCTGCCGCGCAGGGTCACCCTTCTAGAGCCCGAACCGGTGCTGCAGCGCCAGGAATTACACTGTAATCCGGCGCTGCGGTGCCAGTCTCCAAGATTTGTTTTTCCAGTTCGCGAATTGTGCAGTTTTTCTCCAAAAACATGATTCCTTACTAACAATTATTTCCAATTTAATTGTTCAAAACTCATATCAATATACATATCAAATAAGAACAATTAATAACTCGCATAAAGGTTTGGCTCTAATACTACTGTTAGGTTTGTAATATGAAAGTAGCATGTAAAAATTACATACATAGCAATGGAAGCGTCAAAATAAGGTTTTAAAATTTTACAAAGCATGAACCCGGATCATCCTTTATGCGCAATTATTAATTCAATCTAAAGAGATGAAGAATGAATCATACACTTGAAGATTCGTGTTTCCTTAGGTACGAGTTTAACTCCAATCCTTTCCTTGTTCAACTTGAATCTACCGGGTGTGATTTCTTCCTTTGATCAACGTCAGCCACCCAAGTGTTTGGCCTCTAGAGGTGATCCACCAACGATGAACAAATATTAAGAAGGTGGGTTATTGGCAAAACCCTAGTTTTCTCTCTCTCTATAAAAGGTGTGCTCTCCCAACAATTAAAATTGCATTAGTCCTTAATCAAAATAAAACTCCTCTTATTTATAGATGTAGGCAACTCTCCTAACCATTTTAGGATTTGGGTTTCATATTAATTAATTAAACTCTTTTAATTAATTAGGCTTCCTAATCTTATTAGGAGCAATTAATTAAAATCCTTTAATTAATTTACCTCTTAATCTTAGGGTTAAATCTATTTTTCATCACTCTACTGAAGGTCGGTTTACATATACATCACTGAAGTGAATTTTTTTACAATCGACTTATTAAACTACAAAAAATTATCAAACCGTTACAAATTTCGTTAAATGAGTTGACTTTTAACAGAACATCCAAGTCAGCTTTTAAATGGACATCCACGTCAGACTCGTCAGCTGATTCATGTGTTAATCATCCTAGCTGTTAATGCCACATTGAAAAGTAAATAAGTTTAAGTACTTTTTTTTTTTAACTTTTTCTTTACAAATTGTCATAAGAGAAATAAAAATAACATATAAAAATAAAATAAAATACATATAATTTTACATAAAAATAAAAATAAAATAACATATATAAAATATAAAAATATTTTTTTAAAATTTATTTTAATCATAAATATTTGTTTGGTATGATAAAACTTTGGTATTACAGCATACAATTTTTTTTCTTAGTTTGGTACAATTTTAAATAAATTATACAAATTACACATAAATATATAATTTTCTTTTAATTTAAATAACTCATTTAATTTATTAATTTAATTAAGCTCTCTTTAAATAAAACTAAAATTAGTAATATAACATATAAATGTCTACATGTTATATTACTAATTTTGTCATAATACCATCAACATTAATAATAAAAAATTATTAATATTTTTTCGACAAAATTTATCTTTTATTGTATTGAAATATATTACATATATTATTAAAATAAGAGAAATTTTTGTAAATTTTAAATAAGCACAAATTAAAAATTAAAATTCCAAATAATAATAATAATAATAATAATAATAATCAAGAATTCAGAATCAAGAATACAAAAAAATCGGCCAGATCTAATAATAATCAACAAACCCAGATCTAATCAAAGAATACAAAGAATTCAGCCAAAAAATAATTAACAAACCCAGATCTAACCAGGAAATCAAATCAAGAATACAAAAAATATGAAAATAATTTCCAAGCATCATCCAATAAGGCGAACCAGGTTCTTGTGTTGTATGCTTGTTATCATCTTCACCTCTGCAAGAAATTCTAACTCTCATTGTTGGGCTTTATCAATGGAATTGAAGACTTGATAAACAGATGCAAAAGTCAAAAAACTCAAAACTGATTCCACCGATCAAATCATTACAGGCCTCTTCGGTTTGTTATGATCCTTCTCCGCCTTGCCTTTCTTCGCCGACTTTTTGTCGGCTCTACAGCCTCCGGTTGCACCTCCATCAACACAACAAAAGAAAAAATCAATCACAGATCTTAGCAATACTTCGCTAAATTAGATATTAAAAAACATATATATAAAATAAATATATAAATACAAGTTGCTTGAACTGTTGTTCTGCTCCCATAATGAATTAAATTCCAAATAATTCCAATCTCCCATCTTCTACCTACTTTAATTATACACATGGATTCTTATATATATATATATGCATAATTTATAAATTCTTATACATAAAATATTAGATACAGTTAGTGATTTTTTTGTCCTAAATGAGCAGCTGCGATTCTAGGGTTTCGATTCCGAACAATGTTCGGGTGATAATCGAAGAAATCAAAGAGATCATAAAATACCAAAACTAACCTACGGATCAGTTCTTCAGATTGATTCCTTTGCAACATTGCTGGAAAAGGCGATCATTGCTGAAGGTGGCCGTGAAGCCTTAAGTCTGTATAACAAAGAAAAGAAGGGAAAGAATACGGGAGGAGAAAGCCGTGGAGGAGGAAGCAGTAGCGGGTAAGTAACTTAGGAAAGAGAAAGTGGGAGAATAACAACAACAACAACAATAAAAACAATCAGACGGGAAATTTTCGTGGAGGTTTTAAGAAGAGGGCTGAGGGATACCCGAAAGTGTGGGAAGAATCATCAGGGCGAATTCTGGAAGGGGCACATTACTTGCTACAACTGTGGCCAGGAGGGACACATTTCACTCAACTGCCCGAAGCCAAAGAAGATCCAAGGGTGTTTCGCTTGCGGCTCAACTGAGCACTGGATCAAGGATTGCCCAAAGAAGGGAAGCGGCGGAGTAAGTGGCCAACAATGGGGAGGCATCAACTTAATGATTGGCGGACCGACACAATCCAACCGCCCAACCGCCCAACTGCCAGAACCTTTAACATGATCGTCCAGGATGCAGTAGCTGCGAAGGCCGTGGTGTCAGGTATTTTCCAATCAATGATATAAATGCATATATATTATTTGATTCAGGTGCCACCTGTTCTTTTGTATCTGAAGAATTTGCTAGTTAACTTAATTTACCCCGAGAACGATTAAGGAATCCTTTAGACATATAAGTTGAAAATAAGGAATAATCCCTGTAGAATTCATATACCAAAATTATCGCGCAAACATTAGAGATCATGAGCTGAGCGTAGACTTGATTCCAATTAGATTGGGAGATTTGACGTAATACTAGGAATGGATTGGTTGTATAACCATGTTGTAATATTGATTGTCAGAATAAAAGTGTAAACCTTCAGACTCCGAGTAAGTCTAAGGTAGTGTTTTATGGTAGCTCATCGCTTAAGCAATCGTGTTGTCTTACGATGATGCAGACCAAGAAAATATTGAGGAAAGGATGTGTAGGTTATTTAGCTTACATCATAGATACTCAGAAAAAGGGAGTAAAAATTAAGGATATATCCGTAGTGAGAGAATTCCAAGATGTATTTCTGGACAATCTGCCTAGTCTTCCGCCAGACAAAGAAATCGAATTCGTAATAAACTTAGCACCGGGAACTACACCGATTTCGAAGGCTCCATATCGTATGGCGCTAGTAGAAATGAAAGAACTGATGATACAACTACAAGAGTTATTAGGTAAAGGTTACATACGGCCGAGTGTGTCTCCTTGGGGAGCACCCTTGTTGTTTGTTAAAAAGAAGGACGGATCCATGATGCTCTATATCGATTATCGAGAATTGAACAGAGTAACGATCAAGAATAGATATCCACTACCAAGGATAGACGACCTTTTTGATCAATTGAAGGGAGTGAAGTGTTTCTTGAAGATAGACCTACGAACAGGTTATCACCAACTGAAGGTACAGGAAGAAGACATACCAAGGACTGCGTTTCAAACCCATTATGGACACTATGAGTTTTTGGTAATGTCATTCGGATTGACTAATGCTCCGACAGCATTCATGGACTTGATGAACCGAGTCTTCAAGCCATACTTGGATAAGTTCGTGGTAGTTTTCATCGTCGACATCTTGATCTACTCAAAGGCGGAAGAAGAGCACGTCGAACATCTGAAAAATGTTTTAGAGGCGCTAAGGAAGGAGAAGATGTATGCGAAGTTTTCTACGTGTGGATTTTGGATGGAGAAGGTTTAATTCTTAGGATACGTGGTGGATAAGAATGGATTCTCAGTAAACCCTACGAAGGTAGAAGCATTAAGTAATTGGGAGCAGCCAAAAACACCAACAGAGATAAGAAGTTTCTTAGGGTTAGCTAGGTACTATCAAAGATTTATCCAGGTTCTAAGATAGCGACCCTGTTGACCAATCTGACGAGGAAGATGGTAAAGTTTGTATGAACGGACAAATGCGAGGAAAGTTTTCAAGAGTTGAAGAAGAGATTAAACGAAGCGCCTGTGTTATCACTACCAGACGATGCGGGAGGTTTCGTGGTATATAGTGATGCATCGCACAAAGGACTTGGCTGTGTGCTCATGCAACATGGCAAGGTCATTGCGTATGCATCACGACAATTGAAAGATTACGAAAAATGATACCCTACTCACAACTTAGAGTTAGTGGAAGTAATTTTTACGTTAAAGATTTGGAGACATTATTTGTACGGAGAAAAATATGAGTTATACACGGACCACAAAAGTCTGAAATATATCTTCACACAAAAGGAGTTGAACATGCGTCAGATGAGGTGGGTTAGAATTGATCAATGATTATGATTGTGATATTCTTTTGTTGGGTTTGTACGAAATCGTGATGCAATCAAATTGCAAAAATTAGCGGAAGCATGGTATATCAGAGTTTAAAAAAATTTCTACAAAACCATTACCCGGATCATCCTTTATGCAAATTATTAATTTAAAACGATAAATAAGAAGTTATGGAATCATACCCTTGTAGAACGAAGCTTCCACAGGTACTAGTTTAACTCCTTGTTCTTCGTGATCTCCTTGAATTTCCGGGTTAGATTCCTTCCTTTGATCAACGTTAGCCACCCAAGTGTTTGGCCTCTAGAGGTGATCCACCAAAGAAGAGAAATTATCAAGAAGGAGGGTGTTTGGCTAAACCTTAGTTTTCTATCCTCTATAGAAAAGGAGTACTCTCCAACAATTGGAATTTCATCAACCGATATCTATTATAAGACTCCTCTTATATAGATATTGGTCAACCCTTCTAATCCTATTAGACATGGGATTTCTTTTAATTAATTAAACTCCTTTAATTAATTTAGGCTTCCCACCACATTGGGAATAATTAATTAAATTCATTTAATTAATTTGTCTCCTAATCTTATTAGGAATAAATGAGAGTACTAATATTAAATTAATTACTAAACTCTTTTAGAAATTAAAATAATAATAATTGTAATAATATTAATAAGACATCTCTTATTAATTTATATTTAATATTTCCCAAATATTAAATATTAAACATTAAATTATTTAATTTATTCTATCGCCATAGATTAAATTAATTATACTTAATGCATTATTACGATTATGCCATTACCTTCTTAAATAATTATTCTTCCTTTTATGGTGTGACCCTTTAGGTTCTCCATATTAAACCGGTTGTGAATAAATCAATTAGAACAATTCTAATCTTATTTAAATAAATAAATTAAACTAATAATCTATTTAAATAAATAATATTTATTCTACAATAGGGATAAGCCTCCCTAGCGATCAACGACTTTCCAGATAATATAGATTTCAACATTAATCATAAAAGAACATGTGAGTAAATAGTTACCATACAATTCAATCCTTCCACCATACAATGTCCCAATTAAATATAAGACATGAATTTACTGTCAAGTCTTATTTTATTTAATTATATGTATTTCGATTAGAAAATACACAACTCCAAATAATGCAAATTAGAAACTCCTTTCTAATTTCATTTTACCTTGGCCAAGAATTCCTGGGTTGTCATTTAACGAATCACATAGGACATATCTCCTCTTTTACTAGAGGTGGTAGATTCTTTATTGATCATTCATTATCTCTATATGTAACTCATTATACCCAAGCATACCCTTTTATATACCCTAAAGGACTTTAAGGAATAAGTCAAAGTATAATTCATTACATACAAGATACTATGATGATCTTAAGTCCAAGGATCACTTGTACTACTATCATATTAGGAATTCCTATTGACAGGCGAGCAAAACTCCATTAGGTATTCCATAGCGAGTCACGTTCAGTGAACTTATTCTCCAATAAGCACCTACATACTTGCTTTAGTGTCTCCACACAAATGATCATGAGATCAATCATCCTCATCCAATGAGCAAGCAACATATGTACCAATCTATCCGGATTTACTAATCCTTTTTTTAGTAATCCCACGATTGGGAACTATTTTAGTTTTAGAGCTTTCTAAGAATTTAGATCTCATTAGCATGATCATCATCATGATTCTAAAAGCATTGCTTAAAACTATGGGTTATTTATATATTATAAAAACAGCACCATGCAGATAATTAAATGCCTTTAATAAATGAATATTTTTATTAATAAATAAATAAGATTGCCTCTAAAGTATATGCTTTATCATCATACATGATTGGCTTGTATGCATACTACTTTCAATCTCCCACTTGCACTAAAGCCAATCGCCATGGTATCTCATACCCAACTTCTCTAAGTGACGATCAAACTGCTGTTGTGTTAAAGCTTTAGTTAATGGATCTGCAATGTTGTCTTGAGAGTCTACACTCTCCTCTTTCAATGATTTCTTTAATCAAAGTGCCGCAACACATGTTTAGATTCAAGATGAGACTTAGGACCTATTCCTAGTTCTGTAATGAACTTTTCATCTAAAACATCAACTTGCAGCTTCACTTACAGTTATATACTTTGTCTTTGTCACTAAACCAACAATCTTTTGTTGTTTGGAACCTTTTCAATTCACTGCACCATCTTTCAAGGTAAACACATACCCTGAAACAGATTTACTGTCATCTTGGTCTGTTTGAAAACTTGAGTCTGTGAATCCCTTGAGTTTTAATTCAGACCCACCGTAGACAAGAAAAATATCTTTAGTCCTTCTCAAGTTCTTTAGGATATTCTTCACTGCCTTCCAGTGCTCTTCTCTAGGGTTTGACTGGTATCTGCTCATTACACTAAGTGCATGAGCAACATCCGGTCTAGTACATATCATACCGTACATGATAGATCCTATTGCAGAAACATAAGGGATCTTACTCATACGGTCTCTATCCTCGGGTGTCTTTGGGGCCTGTTTCTTGGAGAGATGTATTCCATGGCTCATCGGCATGAGACCTCTTTTGGAATCTTCCATGCTAAACCTCTTTAGCATTGCATCAATGTACGTTCCTTGGGATAAACCAAGCATCCTTTTAGATCTATCTCTATAGATCTTTATCCCCAAAATATAGGATGCTTCTCCCAAGTCCTTCATGGAGAAGTGTTTAGATAACCAGATTTTAATCGATTGTAGCATAGGAATGTCATTCCCTATCAGTAATATATCATCAACATATAATACAAGGAATGAAACTGCGCTCCCACTAACCTTCTTGTTCACACATGGTTCATCGTCGTTTTTGACAAAATCAAACTCTTTGATTATCTCATCAAAACGAATGTTCCATCTACGAGAAGCTTGCTTCAATCCATAAATGGATCGTTGCAGCTTACAGACTTGACTTGTTCCAACCTTTGAAACAAATCCCTCTGGCTGTGTCATATACACATCCTCCTCAAGTTTCCCATTTGAGGAAGGCCGTTTTCACGTCCATCTGCCAGATCTCATAGTCGTTATAAGCTGCAATCGCAAGCAAAATCCGAATGGACTTGAGCATAGCTACTGTGACGCCCCCAAATCCACGTTCCTTCGAAACCTCGGATTCGGTGCAGTCACGATACTACTAACGCCAAACTATTATATCTTTTATTCATTACTAAAAGAATACATCTTTACTTATTACAATTTAGAATATAAATTCTATTCATATCCAAGATCTCGTCTTTACATCATATTCGATGTTACTAAAATGCGGAATAATTTAAACTTTTCAATATCCTTTGAATAAAAATCTTTTTATTGATTCCATAACTTTGATACCGATTACAAATCTTGAATCAACTATATAATATGATTCCTTCTTATCTGAGTTATCGTATAAACATCTACAACTCAACTCGATATCCACTATGTATTATCTAATACATCTTTATAGTATGACAAGCATTAAACCTCGTAAACAAATATCAAGTACAACTACTAGAACCTAGACATGGTTCGAGTAATAATCTAATCAGTATTCTTCGTTGTGATACTATCTATCTTTATCAATTAAGAAGCACGAAGTCTTTATCGTAAGTCCTTAACCTGCAAAAGTGGTTATTTGCAAGAGTGAGCTCGACAGCTCAGCAATTCTAACAGTTTTCATGCATCACATAGCATACAACATTATACTCAGTTCATGCATTTATAAACAATTTATATTTACTACGCATGTTACTTTTCACATAACAAGTATATCATCAAAGATCAACTTTCAATCTCATTTATATCTCATATACAATTCATATATAAGTTCACATTATCACAGCATAATATAATTCAACTAACAGTTATTGAATTCATATATCAAATAGGAACTGAAAGACTTGCCTGATTCGTAGTTTAACAACTACGACTTAACTGCTTAAGAATCTCTGCACTTTGTGTAATCCTACACAGTTATATTAATCATAGAGATCACACCCATCAGTTATACACTTCCATACATTCTCAATGTAATAATAAAGGTTACATTGTTGTCTAACTTGTTTCTTAGAACCTTGTTTCACTTTTCAAAACCCTTGTCATACTTAACTAGTCATGCAAGGCTACTATGTTCATCATATAGTCATAAACCAGTAGGGGTCAGACCATGATTTGCAGTTTAAGTAATAATACAAGTCTACTACAAAATCAAGAACAAACAGACTGCATAAATCCTGAAAACAGGATGGCGCAGCTGCGCAGGTATTGGCCTTAAGAGTGGCGCAGCTGCGCCACTCACTGGTCAAACCAGAAATGACATTTCATGCTGCTTGGACAACCCGAGTTCAATCAATATCATTCAAGTTACTGATATTAATCAATACGTATGCTCTATGGTTATAATTTCAAGTTCGAAACCTAGGATGCTCATCCTAATCCAATTAAGGCCATATGCCGATAAACTTTAAATAAATCAAGCCCACGTTACTAATGGTCCATTACTAAAGTCATATCAACACACCACGAGGCTAAACAATACTAAGTATACATGCTCGTGCGTTCATCACACATGTATATGTTAATCACATAGTTTATGCTTTAGAATTTTATTTCTTGAATACGTTGGCATAGGTGATATCCATGCTCCATCAAATGATGCTCATGTCAACATGTCTATAGGCATAATGACATCCTAATGCATATGCTTGCATGATCACAACATAATTCATATGGTAATTGATGTCCTTAGCTTTTCATTGGAAATCACACTAAGTCAACAAGGAATCATAATACATGCATGGCATCTATATGTATTTCATATACACTAGAAACTCATATTTAAACCACATAAATATTCTCAAATGGTCAGAATCTAAAAGACATTAGTCTTGGTTAAGTTCGTTTTCGAAAGTCTTAAGTTTATCATTTCGAAAATTATCTTAACTTCTAATACTAGTGTACGGTTAATACTTTAAGCATGCATTTCATGTCAATATAAACCATACTATCATGTTTAAAATATCAGATTATATACATATTACATATGTGTCCAAGTTCACAATCGAAACTATAAGTTTCATTTCAAAACTATAAGTTTTTCTTCAATCGTGTGTACTAATATCGTTACACATGCTCATTTCATATCAAGGTAATCATATATGTATGTTATCTATGTCCACATGCTTGTTCTAATTATATAACTTATGCTAGCATATAACAGAACCTGCAACAGAAAACAAAACCCAGAAACTGGTCCCGGCGCAGCTGCGCAGAGCCCCAGTTCAAAACTGGCGCAGCTGCGCAGGGCCTTGCCCAACTCAAGTCTGGTACCCGGCGCAGCTGCGCTGCTGGCCAGTACAAAACTGGCGCAGCTGCGCAGTTGGTCGGCCAGAAACAGAGCAGCTTCTGCTTCGGCAGTACCTCAAGCCAAACTCAGAATTTCGCAAAGATTATCATTCTAAGCTACTACATTACAGTTCTATCATGATTATAAGCTAGCATAGCAACTAATAATCATACTCCAATCAAGTTATCAATAAATTTATGCTTAATTCAAGAATCAAGAAATTAGAAATCTTAGAAATTGCAGAAAACATGAATTGAAGAACATGAGGTGTTATACCTCTGCTAATGTGTATCAAGCTTGCTGAAATCTTCAACTCAAAATGTTGCTATATTACTAATGCATTCTTACTTTAATATGCTCTCAATATCACTTAAGCAAAAATCTCAGCAATGAAAACATGAAGAAGGAGAGCTTCATATTTATAACCAAATCAATACCCAGACAAATGCAAAATCTCCCAAATCAAACCAATGTATAGCAAGATTGTATAATGGTTAAGGAATGGTAGGTGAGAGTTGGTAAATCTCATCATGATCTCCACTCCCCCCATGATCATTGCTAGCCTAAGTTTGCTGAGTTTGAGGCTATAGAGAGTAGCCATGTGGTGTTCACGTGAAGGAGAAGAAGAGGAGTAACTCTAATATTGGGGCAACCAAATAAATCTCAGCAACTTGGAACATGTAATACAACACTTGGTTTATATATACACATTACATATACATTTAAGTTGTACACATTCATTTCATATAACTTAAGTTATAAATTAATGTGTCACAATGTAGTCTCAATAAAACTATCATGTATTAAATTTTAACTTGCACATATAAATTCATGTACATTTCATCCTACCGGATATAATTCTATCGGGTATCATCACAGTGTATTGTCTCCTCTATTAGTAAATTCAATAACTGTTTATCATATATTTATGATATATTATTTTATTGTATACTTAATATACACATTGTCAAACCCACATTTCATGTACCTATTACAACTCAATAACTTTACTATATAGTTTATATTCATATATAGCATAGTCGCATTGCACTTTATACTTCGTATAACATATAGTTAACTATCATACGTTATACTTTAATATCGCATGGTTGCACATAGAAATTAATAAATTACTTATCTTATCAATTAATTAATAATAATATTAATTAATCCATTTCTCATTAATCCATGGAATTATAATTCCCACGCTAATTGATTAACACTTTATATGATTTATTATCACGTTAAATAAATATAAATCTTTTTATATTTATAAATCATTTACTCATTAATTATCATATTATCAAATAATTACTTGATAATAGTATATTGTTCATAACAATAATTAATATTAGAAGACAATTTATCTCATCACAAATCCAATTATACTTATAATCGATTTCCTTATTATTATACTATCACTAGCCATAATAATTTAACATATTATCATAATAACAATTAACAATTAATTTAGATTAATTGTTTAATTAATAATTCCTCCATCCTTAAATTAGTCAATTCATTAATGAATCTATTATTGTGCCACACAAGGCATCTCTCACAAGCTCAATCTTAAGCTTATCATTATTCTCATCACTTACTCATTTCTCACCACATTACTACTTATAACCTGTTCAATTAAATTAGAACTATTAAATCCAAGGTCCACATATAAATATTTTACAAATCGAATATTCAAATATTATATATAACCTTTACGGAAATATAATAACTCAAGCTATTAAAATGCTAAACTACTTCAATTAATTATACTTATAATAAGTATAACCTTTACGCTTATAATAATTAATATATACTCTATTAATTATTCCAATAATAATATTCACGATCAAATAATAACTTAAGTTATTTAATATATTAAAATAACTTAGTTTCCTTTCATTAATTAAACTCCCTTGAAAAATACATTAGAAATTATGTATTTTTCCATAACATAAATATTATGTTTTCTCCAAATAAGCACATTCGTCATTAGAAAATAATTTACTTATTGTCTCATGATATTATTTTTAATATAATATCAAATAACTATATGTACGACACATGTACATATATTATATATAGAAAATAGATAATAAGTTTATTTTCTATTATAATAAATCGTTTCCATCAATTTAATTACATATAGCAAATACGTTTTAATATATTTACCATATTAATCAAACACACCTCATACAAAAACATATAAGGTAATATTATTATTCAAAAATAACATTTCCTCCTTTTATTAAAATAATTCAATATTAGAAATTATTTTAATACCCTTTATTAGGAAAATCATATCTCTTTCTTTTTCTTTATACAACACATAATCCTTAATTCACCATTTTATTTGAGTGAATTAACTTATTTATTCAAATTACTATCTCACCACTGCCACACAAGGTTTTATAATATAATATTCCATAATATCACTTAATTAACCAATATTTATTCCGAGTTAATTAATTTCTCATTCAAATCATGCTTTGCTAACTTAACCCATTCATGACCCACATTTTAATTACTAATATACATATTCCCAAGTTCAGATTACACAACTCTCAGAATTTTCTACAGACCGGCGCAGCTGCGCTGGTCATAAGCTTGGAAGTGGCGCAGCTGCGCCACCTCAAGTTCATAGGCAGACAAGTTCTGCTATAGCAGAACCATAATCTCAATTCTTAAATACTTGAACATGCTTTTTAATGTGCTATCTTGCTACATCGGTTAACCAACATATTTTATTACCTCCTTCAAATGATTCAAAGTTTAAATTATAAGTTCAAACTCTATTCCCCTATAAGGTTCTCATATATATATCTAATTCCTTCCACATAATTCAAGATATATATATATAACACATATGTATATTCCGTTAATGTTCACTTCTCGTGGTATATTAAATCAACTAGTAATTCACTAACCAATGTTTATCTAAAGATATATTGGTTCTATTCTCTCTCTCTTCAACAACATACATATACTCCAGAAGATGGTGATTATCAAATATATTTAATGTCACCAATCTTACTATGATAAATAATTATATAAATTATTTAATACCGAATAGATAAATCTTATCCATCTTCTTGCTAATTCATCTCTATAATAAATAATAAATATATATTAATAATATATTTATAAATCACAAAATCACATATTACATAGTTCATATTACCCTATGTAACACAATACTACATACCTCGTATCACACATATATATTCTTATTCGAATCCATCTCATACCTTAAGAATTTTATTTATTAAATCCTTAATTAATAATATCTGAAAATTCGGGTTCTTACAGCTACTGGTGAGAAGGTTTCATCATAGTCAACTCCTTGTCTTTGTTTGAAACCTTTTGCAACCAGTCGGGCCTTATAGGTCTCTACCTTGCCGTTCGCTCCAGTCTTTCTTTTAAAGACCCATTTACACCCAATAGGCTTAATGCCTTCAGGTGGTGAAATCAAAGTCCATACTTTGTTTTCATACATGGAGTCCATTTCGAATTTCATAGCTTCAAGCCATTTCCCTGAGTCTTTATTACTCTTAGCCTGTTCGTAATTCAATGGATCATCATCATTCATGATGTGTACCTCATCGTCATCCTCTATAACGAATCTATATCTCTCAGGTATCTTCGGTACTCTTCCAGATTTACGAACAGGGTGTGGTATAGTAGGTTCTTCTACTTTGTCAGGTACCTGACTTTGATCCGTGGTAATTTGTGGGTCTTGAACTTCTTCAAGATATATCTTACTCCCACTGACCCCTTCATGGATAAAATCCTTTTCCAAGAAGGCAGTATGTTTCGCAACAAACACCTTTTGATCAGTTGGATGATAGAAATAATACCCTAAAGTTTCTTTAGGGTATCCCACAAATCTACACTTATCGGATTTAGTCTGTAGCTTATCGTTTTCAAACTTTTTGACATAAGCTGGACAACCCCAAGTCTTAACATGCTTAAGATTTGGTTTCCTCCCCTTCCATATCTCATATAGAGTCTTTGGGGCGGATTTGGTAGGTACCTTGTTAAGTAGGTATGCAGCCGTTTCTAGGGCATATCCCCATAAGGAAATTGGAAGGTCGGTAAAACTCATCATAGATCGAACCATTTCCATCAGTGTTCGATTTCTCCTTTCAGATACTCCATTTAACTGTGGTGTACCTAGAGGAGTCCATTGTGAGATTATACCATTTTCTTTGAGATAATTGAGAAACTCACCGCTTAAGTATTCTCCACCTCAATCTGATCGAAGTATCTTTATACTCTTGCCCGTTTGTTTCTCTACTTCACTTCTGAACTCTTTAAACTTTTCAAATGATTCTGACTTGTATTTCATTAAATACACATATCCAAATCTTGAGTGATCATCAGTGAAAGTAATAAAATAAGAATACCCACCCCGTGCACTTGTTGTATAGGTCCACAAACGTCTGTGTGAATCAATACCAACAACTCTGTAACTCTTTCTCCTTTTCCACTAAAAGGAGATTTAGTCATTTTACCCATGAGACAAGATTCACAAGTTGGATATGATTCATAATCGGATAGCTCGAGGAGCCCATCTTTATGCAACTTGGATAATCTTGTTTCATTGATATGACCGAGTCTACAGTGCCACATGTAAGTATAATTAATATCATTTCTTTTTCTTTTCTTAGTTTGTTCAATTTGAAAAATATTTTCTTGTAAGTCAAGTGTATAAAGTCCATTTCGCAAATTTCCAACACCATATAAAACATCGTCTTTATAAATAGAACAACTATTGTTATTTATAACAACGTTAAATCCTTCCATATCCAATACAGAAATTGAAATAATGTTTTTAATAATATTCGGAACATAATAACAATTATTAAGATAAATGGACTTGCCCAAAGGCATTGCTAAATAATAAGTTCCTACAGCTAATGCAACAACCTTTGCTCCATTCCCCACTCGTAGGATCACCTCATCATTGTTCAGCTTTCTACTTCTGACCAGCCCCTTCACATTATTACATATGTGAGAACCACAGCCGGTATCCAATACCCAAGTAGAATTTTGACTTTCTGAAAAATTAATTTCAATCATGAACAAACCTTGATTGGAAGTCGAAGCTTCTCCAAGCTTCTTCTTTGCCAGAAACTTCTTGCAGTTCCTCTTCCAATGACCCGGCTCGTTGCAATGGAAGCACATTCCTTTGCTAGCTGGATCAGATTTCTTTTGTTCCTTTATGTTCACTTTGCCCTTGGTCATCCGAGATCGGAAGAGCTCCTTAGATATCTCATATCTAGCAGTCCTACTTTGTTCACCATACAACTCCTTGAGGTGAATCAACATAGTAGGAGCATCCATGTTTTCGTGCTGACGCTAAAGCTCGTTATTCATAGATGCAAGCATGATGCATTGACCCACAGATGCATCATCTTGCCACTTTACAATGGTGGCAATCTCTTCCTCAGAGGCTGTTTCTAGAACAGTTCTAGGGACAGGTGAGTTTAGGACATAAGAAATCTTTTCAGCAGTGAGAACTATTCTCAGATTTCTTAGCCAGTCCGTATAATTCGGCCCGGTAAGCTTATTAGCATCAAGTATGCTTCGCAGTGAAATTAGTGATTTTGACATTTTTAAAATTCTGCATGTGAAAAACAGCATTTTAGCAAACATTCATTTTATTAATTTTGCATACCAAAATAAATTTAGGTCTTTATTTTAAATTGGTATCTCCCACTATTTTTATCAAACTATATTACCCTCACTTATATAGTTCGGCAACATCTAATTAAAGATTTGCTAGTGAGAATAAGGATCCCATTTCAAATGTATATAACCTTGTGGATAACACAACAAGCGATATACAAATAAATAGGTAGACAACTCTTGTCAATTACATCACTATATAACTCCTTTTATTTTGCCTCTTAAATCATAATGGTCAAGTGTGTGCACATCCGAACTAAAATGATTTAAGTTAAGTCCAGCCTAGCACTTCTATAAATTCAAAAAAGAAAAATGTTCGTCCTTGTGGATAGCACAACAAGACTAGATCGTTCAATTTTCTTGATAAGCATCAAATGTGATTAATTAACATCTTAAATACACAATACTCGCCTTGTGGATAGCACAACAAGCTCATATTAAATATTTAATACTCTATTAATTTATCATGCTAGAAGGCGACGTTCGATATTCCAAATATCATTTGAACGCTTCGGACTTAATATTATTTCTTTGAGGGGTTTGTTATTATTTGTCTCATCTTGTTTAGCGCACATGCAGATATATATATAAAATACGCGTCATTTTATTAAACATGCGAAGCATGTTTGCATAAAATATAATATATATAATATTTAGCATGCAATATAGAATATTATATTCTACCCGGATTGATTATGGACTTTTATTCTAGTTTGGTTCACTAGAGCCACCAAGTGAACCAAAAGGTCAAACCTAGGAGTGCAAGAATTTAAATTTAAATATAACTATTACATTTAAACCGGGCTCCATACAAACGGGTCTTCACGCGCTCCTTGCTCCTTGGTCTCCAATTTCTTCAAGATAATTCTAACTATTTCTATTACATTAAACTATTTAATTTAAATAGAAACCTTGATCAGCAGTCAAGGGGAAGTACATAGGAGGGAGATAGAATTTTACATCAAGAAAAAAAAAATTAGAGAAGACGAGGTACACAGACCCCATTTAATAAAACTCATTCATTCAAGCATTCAACTAAAATAAAATCCAATCACATTGGTCAAATAGTCCATAATCAATCCCCATTTATTATCATACATATCACCACATATATCAATAAATAAATATTCATCTCATGAATTAAAACATTCCAAATATATATGAGTATCATTTAATGGGCAATTTTAAATTGCATGAAATCCAATTTCAAGATTAAAATAAACTCTTTATTTTAATTATAAAATTATTTAGAATATAATATATAAATATATCATATATATATATATAATATAAATTCACATTTATTTTTTAAAAAGAAGTCACCTTCTTTTATTAAAAGAGTCCTGCAGGTTTATTAAAAGAGTCCTTTATTGATGGGTCATCTTCTTTTTGGAGTAAGAAAGAGACAACACCTTTTCTTTGCAGAATTCAAGATTAGCACCCAAAAAAAAAAAATTTAATTCGTCCCAAAAAAAAAAAAACGACATTTTTTTTTAAAAAAAAAAAATTTAATTTTATACAATAAAATTATGCCCAATAAATTATTTTAAATATATACCCATATGTATATGAAATCAAAAATAAATTAATAATTGCATAAATGTTTGGCTTTGATACCACTGTTGGGTTTGTACGAAATCGTGATGCAATCAAATTGCAAAAATTAGCGGAAGCATGGTATATCAGAGTTTAAAAAAATTTCTACAAAACCATTACCCGGATCATCCTTTATGCAAATTATTAATTTAAAACGATAAATAAGAAGTTATGGAATCATACCCTTGTAGAACGAAGCTTCCACAGGTACTAGTTCAACTCCTTGTTCTTCGTGATCTCCTTGAATTTCCGGGTTAGATTCCTTCCTTTGATCAACGTTAGCCACCCAAGTGTTTGGCCTCTAGAGGTGATCCACCAAAGAAGAGAAATTATCAAGAAGGAGGGTGTTTGGCTAAACCTTAGTTTTCTATCCTCTATAGAAAAGGAGTACTCTCCAACAATTGGAATTTCATCAACCGATATCTATTATAAGACTCCTCTTATATAGATATTGGTCAACCCTTCTAATCCTATTAGACATGGGATTTCTTTTAATTAATTAAACTCCTTTAATTAATTTAGGCTTCCCACCACATTGGGAATAATTAATTAAATTCATTTAATTAATTTGTCTCCTAATCTTATTAGGAATAAATGAGAGTACTAATATTAAATTAATTACTAAACTCTTTTAGAAATTAAAATAATAATAATTGTAATAATATTAATAAGACATCTCTTATTAATTTATATTTAATATTTCTCAAATATTAAATATTAAACATTAAATTATTTAATTTATTCTATCGCCATAGATTAAATTAATTATACTTAATGCATTATTACGATTATGCCATTACCTTCTTAAATAATTATTCTTCCTTTTATGGTGTGACCCTTTAAGTTCTCCATATTAAACCGGTTGTGAATAAATCAATTAGAACAATTCTAATCTTATTTAAATAAATAAATTAAACTAATAATCTATTTAAATAAATAATATTTATTCTACAATAGGGATAAGCCTCCCTAGCGATCAACGACTTTCCAGATAATATAGATTTCAACATTAATCATAAAAGAACCTGTGAGTAAATAGTTACCATACAATTCAATCCTTCCACCATACAATGTCCCAATTAAATATAAGACATGAATTTACTGTCAAGTCTTATTTTATTTAATTATATATATTTCGATTAGAAAATACACAACTCCAAATAATGTAAATTAGAAACTCCTTTCTAATTTCATTTTACCTTGGCCAAGGATTCCTAGGTTGTCATTTAACGAATCACATAGGACATATCTCCTCTTTTACTAGAGGTGGTAGATTCTTTATTGATCATTCATTATCTCTATATGTAACTCATTATACCCAAGCATACCCTTTTATATACCCTAAAGGACTTTAAGGAATAAGTCAAAGTATAATTCATTACATACAAGATACTATGATGATCTTAAGTCCAAGGATCACTTGTACTACTATCACATTAGGAATTCCTATTGACAGGCGAGTAAAACTCCATTAGGTATTCCATAGCGAGTCACGTTCAGTGAACTTATTCTCCAATAAGCACCTACATACTTGCTTTAGTGTCTCCACACAAATGATCATGAGATCAATCATCCTCATCCAATGAGCAAGCAACATATGTACCAATCTATCCGGATTTACTAATCCCTTTTTTAGTAATCCCAGATTGGGAACTATTTTAGTTTTAGAGCTTTCTAAGAATTTAGATCTCATTAGCATGATCATCATCATGATTCTAAAAGCATTGCTTAAAACTATGGATTATTTATATATTATAAAAACAGCACCATGTAGATAATTAAATGTCTTTAATAAATGAATATTTTTATTAATAAATAAATAAGATTGCCTCCAAAGTATATGCTTTATCATCATACATGATTGGCTTGTATGCATACTACTTTCATCTTTATCACCCGGGAAAGGCAAACGTAGTTGCCGACGCTCTGAGCAGGAAAGGAAGGGGGAAATTATTTCACTTGAGGACTCAGAAATAGTTAATAAGAGAAATGGAGAAGTTGGAAATAGAGGTAAAGGGGCTGGGGAGTTCTGAGGAAAAGTTATTTGTAATGGAAGCTCATCCAACCTTGTTTGATAGAGTGAAGGAATCATAAGAAAATGATGAAGAGTGCGAGAAAATCAGAAAGAGGATCGTAGAGGATGAAGAGGAAAGATTCAGAATGGATAAAGACGATATCTTAAGATTCGAAGGGAGAGTATGGGTGCCAGCAATAGTCGAATTGAGAGAAGAAATTTTACACGAGGCACACAATACGACATATTTCGTTCATCCGGGAGGCACAAAAATGTACTGAGATCTGAGGCAACATTTTTGATGGCCCAATATGAAACAGGAAGTCGCAGAGTGTGTCAGTAGATGTCTTACTTGCCAACGCGTTAAAGCAGAGCATCAGAGGCCGAGTGGTTTACTACAACCGTTGGAAATACCAGAGTGGAAATGGGAGCACATTACGATTGATTTCGTAGTGGGACTTCCAGTCACGCAACAAGGTTATAATTCCATTTGGGTTATCGTGGATCGACTAATGAAGACCTCACATTTTCTACCGATTAAGATCCGATACAGTTTGAATCAGTTAGCAAGCCTATACGTAAAGGAGATTGTTTCACAATATGGAGTGCCGGTGTCAATTGTCTCTGATCGAGATCCGCGCTTCTCGTCAAACTTCTGGAATAGCTTGCAAGAGAGGATGGGAACACAGTTGAGGTTGAGTACTGCTTATCATCCTCAGACAGACGGACAGAGTGAACGAACGATACAAACGCTGGAGGACATGCTTAGGACTTGCGTGATGGATTTCAAGGGAAATTGGGACGACCATCTACCCTTAGTGGAATTTGCGTATAACAATAGTTAACATGCGAGTATCGGCATGCCGCCGTACGAAGCTCTATACGGATAAAAATGCAGAACGCTATTATGTTGGGACAAAGTCGGAGAACGACGAATGTTGGGGCCAGAATTAGTACAACAAACCGCAGACGTGGTGACAGTGATAAGAGCCAGACAGGTAGCAGCTCAAGATCGCCAGAAAAAGTACGCAGATTTGCATCGATAAGACCGGGACTTTAAAGTCGGTAGTTTCATTTTCTTGAAAGTATCTCACTAGAAAGGAAAAATACGATTCGGCAAGAAGGGAAAATTGAGTTCGAGATTCATAGGACCGTTCGAGATATTAAAGCGAGTGGGCGAAGTGGCATACAAAGTAGTATTACCACCTGAGTTGGAGCACATCCACAACGTGTTTTATATCTCTGTATTACGTTCGTACAAGACCGACTACAAGCACGTGATTTCCTATGAGCCCATTCAAGTAGAGAAGAACATGGCGTATGAAGAAATTCCTTTCCAAATTTTAGATAGGAAAGAACAGATATTAAGAAATAAAGTTATATCTTCTGTGAAAGTACTTTGGCGTAACCACGATGTCGAGGAGGCTACGTGGGAATTAGAAGATAGGATGATGAGGGACTATCCCTATTTGTTTGTGTAACCTTTTAACAATTTCGAGGACGGAATTTTTATAAGGGGGGGGGGGGAGGATGTAATACCCAAGAATTTCATGAATAAATATTAATATTGATATAATAAGAAAATGAATATTTATTTGAATATAAATGTTTATGTGTTATAAGATGAGTAATTCAATTAATTCAAATTGAATTCATAATAATTTAGAAAAATGTAGAGCTTATGATAAGCTCGAAGAATGCCTTATGTGACATGATAATGAGAATTATAATGTTTTAAGTAATTAAAAAAGGAATTAATAAGTGAATAATTAATTAATAATATATTGTTAATTAATGGTTATTATGAGTAATAGCATATTAATGAATAAATAATTAATTAATATTATAAGATTAATGTTTGTTCAATTAATTGTTAAGTGTAAAGATATGTAATCACATATTGTATAGTAACTACATCTATATAATATAAAGTATTGTGTGACATTGTGATATAACTATGTAATATAGGAACTATGTGGTAAAAAGGAAGTAAGTCACATGAATTATATAAATGGACCCATGTGAATACGTGTTATGTGTACATTGTGCAATATTGAATCAATCCATATTATATAAAGTGTAGTGTGACACTTTAGTGTGACTATGTAATATATAAGAACTATATATTAAGAATTGATGAATTGTATAAGTTACTTAATGATGTTATGTGATAACATGTTTATGGCTACATTAAATATGTACCTTATGAATATTGTAATAAACTAAATAACCAATTGTTACTTAATGATTATTTCAATAATTTAATATAATTGAAATTATAACAGTCTATGATAATGTGGAAAGATAATACTCGATTAAATCATAATTTGACATTATCCAAATGTACATGGATTATATATTGATGTGTATACATGTATCCCAATTTTGCTACTATGTAATAATGTTATATCATTAAAATCCACGTATGTACCCAATTGAATTTAAACTTAGGTATACCTATATATACAAACATGTGAGAGTAATGTGTATATATATTATAACCCTTAGTATTGGTGTTATATCATACGGTCAAATGCTGAGTATTAGAGTTGTCCCATAATGAGAGTCACTCCTCTTCCCCTACACGTGAAAGGCCAATGGCCTATGTTACTCTCCATCCTCAAACCCAACATTCTAGTTACCAATCAAATGATGAAAGGGAGTGGGTTGTGGGTTGTTGGCTACTATTACACCAACCATTGATTGCCCAATGTATCCTTCTTCCTCCCAATAGTTTGATTCATGGTGCAAAGCAATTGTATGGATATTAAATTTCCTATAAATTAGGCACTCCCTCTTCAATTCTATGTTGCTGAGTTTCTTGTTAAGAGATATAGAGAGCAGTGAGAGAGAGTTCTAAAAATTGTTAGCTAGCCTTGTTCCTTCAAGCTCAAGAGGTATAATGCTTTAATTATACTTTGAAGTTTAACCATTCATGAATTCTTGTTAATTGGGTGTGTATGATGATGATAGTAAGTTAGTAAAGTCTGTATGCATGTTATATATACAATGTAATTGATTTCTAACAAGTTTCATGAAGAACTTGAGTGTTGGCTTGAAGCTCTGCACCAGCAGAAAGCTTCTTGGCTGGAACCGGAGTGGCGCGGCTGCGCCACTTCCTAGTACAAACAGGGCGCGGCCGCGCCCTTCTGCAGAACCAGATAATGACTTTTATGCAATCTAAAATAATGAGCATGCTACTTTAACTCCAATATGCCTACTTCTGTCCATGACATGCTGACATAAGTGACCTTGCATATAACCACTTACCATAGCTTGGTTTCCAAAGGGAACTTGAGTTTTCATATTGCAAACTCCATGAGCCATGTATAATTTAAATTCTAAACTTGAAAACATGCTATTATAATTTGATTACATATGTACATAAGCATGAAAGCATGATATAAAATATGTGGACTTACCTTGCATGCTTGAATAGTTTTGATGACCTTCTAATGAAAACTTAGAGTTTCAAATACAAACTTGACGAATTAGGAAACACTTTAAAGTATGAACTTGTGAGCATGTTTATGTGGTATAGTTATGTGTACATGAAAGCATGATGTATAGTAAGTGAAGTAGCTTTGCATGCTTGGTTGGTTAACATGAGATTTTCAAAAGAAACCTTAAGAGTTTGAAAACTAGTTTTTCCAATAACTATGTTAAGAGTATTCTGAAATTTGAACATCATGTTAGGATAAGTTATGCCTATGGACATGATTGACATGTATGCCTAACTAGTCTTATGCATTGTAAACTAGTTGAGCATGAATTGAGATGAGTGTTAAAGAAGTGAAACTTCATAACTTGAAATACATGACTAAACTAACGTGAGCATGTATAGTTGAGACTTAGTGACCTCTTTGCATATGTATAATGATTAAACGTGAGAGACTTTGTTACTTGAACACTTAAAGCCTTGATTAAATGAGAATGGATAACGAACTATGTTACAGATAAGATATGGGGTCCACTTAGTTATCAACATCCTGACATGTGTGTTTTGCATGGTTCATCATATATGTGCAAATCGGGATGAGCTTGGATTCTGCAGAGGGGTAGCCAATTCTTGGTTTGAACCAGGAGCAGCGCGGCCGCGCCACTCCTTAGTTCAAACCAAACGCGGCCGCACCAATCTACAGAATGAACAGAGCTTGTTTAGTGTAATCTGGAACTTGATGCATACTTGTATTGTTATCCTAATCTGTAATACATGTCTAATACAGTGTTCAAAGGTCAACAAGCAAGCTAGCTATAAAATCATAGATTTGATAAGTGTTTATAAACTTTCAAATGTTGAGTCACCAATGATTACAAACAAGGATTATCAAGTAATGATTATGAACCATGTTATTTGACTTCATAGTGTCTCACAAACTGATTTTGTATTATGTGTATGTAAAGTACGTAATAACTTACGTATAGGAGTATACGACTAAGTTAGAATCGTATACGTGTGTTTAACTTAGATATCAAGTATGTATATCATGTGCGTAGCTAATGAATATCCTATATACGTAAATATGTTATAATAGGATTCGAAAAGTGTTGATAAGCTTTACGTTGGTAAACTACGCATAAGGCAAGTATAAGAACTATACTCTTTTACTGTGCAAGTATCTAAACCTTATCTTTGATGTAAGTTCCTTAACTCTTTTCACTTTACCTAGTGTATAAATCTGAATCGTTGCAATGCATACTAATATTCGTTATTATCCAAACATCAACTTTATATTTGGATGTTGTTGCAAGTAGTTGAACTTATCGTTCCTAAATGCATTACAAAAGTGTCTAAGCCATTTGATTCGGCTAGACTAATATCTTATGCTAGAAAGCTATCCAAACCAATTTATTGGTAAGGAATCTTGTATTGACTGAGATGAATAACCTTCTTTGAAGGGAAAACTATATATTTTCGGGAGACCGACGTGCGCACTTGAGTACGATTAAACGATATGCATAATGTAGGGTACCTTAGGCTGATCACTTGTTATACTTGCCCCTTTGGATTATCAGCATATTACTGTTAATTCTAGTAGAAGTTCATAGTCCTTAGTGACTGCTTAGTATTCATTGTTTTGAAATTCGAAAATGATTTAATCATTGAACCTTTTGATGTCTTTCTGTCCTTAGCAACTGTTATTAAGAATTGTTGATACTTCTTACTATTCTTGTACTATCACTTATTGTCGTACCCTTGGAAAATTGAAAACTATATTGACCCTCATTGTTATATTACTTGCTGAGAAAACTCGTTGCTCATTCTTGATTTCCCCGAAAAACATTTCAGTTAAGTAGAGCAAGGCAGACCCTCGGGCACTGACAAGGGCAAGGCTACGGAGTAGCTTTGTATTTATGTAAAACTTTTATGTTGATTGTAATAAGATTCTATTCTATTATGTATTAGTTAAGATTATGTATGCTTAAGCTATGTTTAGGATGTAAGAGATGTTTAAGTTACGAAACCTTGGGACATGAATGGTTATATTTAATAAATGTAATCTATTCGTATGTGTATTTCCGTTGCGCGAGATATTATTTAGTCGTTGAATAGTTAGAACGTGATGAACTGAATTCGAGACTGTGGCGGTCCGAATTTGGGGGCGTCACATTACTTGCTGAGCAAACTTGTTGCTCATTCTTTCTTTTTCTAAAATATTTCAGTTAAGGCAGAGCAGTGTGGACCCTCGGGCACAGACAAAGGCAAGGGCAAGGCTACAACGTAGCTTTGTTCTCTTTTAAGATTATTATAATGATGTAATAAAAACGTATTTCGTATTATGTATTACTTATTTTTAAGCTATGTTTAAGATGATGGAGTTATGTTTAAGTTACGAGATCGTGGGACCCAAATAATTATATTAAATAAATGTAAATTATTATATTATTACGTTGCATGAGATGTTATGAAGTTATTAGAATTTAGAAAGTGATGAACCGAATTCGAGAAGCGAGTGGTCAGAATTTGGGGACGTCATAGATAGTAGCACCGTGTAGCACCTTATCCGTGGGTTGAAAGTACCCGAATTTGGGGGGGTCACAAAAACCATTTTTTGAGATGATCAAACATGGTGAACTGGCAGAGATGGGCTTGAAGGATGGAAAGATTAAAGATTTCACCGCTTTAGAGTTTGTAGCTGTGCAACTCCAAGTTGGAAATTATGATAGTGATGACGGAAGAAGTCAAAAGAAAGGCGATGAAGATGTATCCCTCGTTTATAGGGGCAAGCTAGGAGACCCAACCATAGTTCCCCATTTGGATGAAGGGAGACGATCTGTCACTGCAACAACGTACCTCATTCAACCAAAGCCATGACAGACAGAGAAAATTTGAAAGAATGGAAAATTAGGAGTTCACTTCCCTAAGCAATTCCCTTGAGAACATATTGGCGTTATTAATGAACCACAAGAAAATCATTGAATTGGCTCCACCTCTGGATCCAAAAAAGAAGAAGATACGATCCAAGCAAGAGATGTGCTTACCACTTAGGGTCTCCAAAACACGATATAGAAGACTGTTGGTCCTTAAAGTATAAAATCCAAAATTTGATTGAAAGTGGTGATATTATGGTCGAACGACCTGACCAGTCAGATGTCAACACCAACTTTTTGTGGCATAAAATACAGAGGGAGTGAACATAATCGGGTCAAGAAGCCTCGGAATGGATCCAAATCGGAGGTACATACGAAGGATAGAGGAATACCCCAAAGGAGCAGAACAATATCCTAGGGTGAGAAAATTCAGAGGAGTGTATAACAGTAAGACAAAAATTGGAGATGATCCAACATCAAGTAACTCTGGTAGCCAAGTTGATAGTGCGCCAACATCAGGTTACAAGGCAACTTTTCACTCAATTATCAAGAAACTAAGAGAAGGAAGAGGTTAGACTGAATGGAAGCCTATATCCCTCTAAGATGATCCAAGCTGACTGGAAAAGATCAAAGCAAGCTGAAAGAGCATGAAAAGTGGAATGATAAAATTGCTAGAAGATCTCACCAACAGAAAAATCACTCGAAAGAATGAGAATTCTCAAAAAATAATGATCAAACAGCATCTACCAGAGACCGACACTTCACCCCTCTAAAAAAATCAAAGGAATAAGTGCTACATCTTCTAATAAGTGAAGGAGAGATTACGAAGCTACTGAATCCTACAGATCTAAGGAGAAAGAGATATGATCCCACCAAGATATATCTCTACTATTCAAACTCACCCGGATATGCGACCGAGGAATGTTGTGATCTACAACACAAATTTCAGGATCTCATTGAAAATAGAGAGCTGAAGATAGAAATCCCCATTACCAGATAAGGCGAAAGTGAAATGAAGAGCTTAAGATTTCCACCCAAGACATACATTTCAAAGGAAGTGACGGCTATGATCACTAGTCTCGATGAAACACAAGGTGAACCAGTTATAATTCAGGGATTGGAAAAGGTAACTGGAAAGTCCCCACAACAAATTCCACCGCCACTAACAAACACCTTGTTACCCAAAGTAGCAACCACATTACTGATTTGACCCTGCTAGATGATGAGGAGGAAATATTGATCCTTTCCAATGAAGAAAAAGCCAAAAGGGAAAGTTTCTCTCATGAACTGCAACAACAGTTTGAGAGAAATTTCAAAGTCGAATCCTCTTAGGCCCATGAAAAAGATAAAAGAATAGATTAAGAAAAAGGAGGTGAGGTTGTCGAGGAAGTCAACCCATCAAGGAATCAAGAGCTCATCCCTTTTTGCCACGGGTCCAGTTTGAGCATCCCCAAGGGATGTGTTAAATCAAGAGGTGATCAAGTTATGGCGACAATTGAAGATACTCATGACAACGAAGTGATCTCTATTTCTAACATCGAGGGAAACAGAACCACTGACAAATGAACTATCAAGCCTCAGCTAACCAAGAAAGCGTAGATCTAGAGGATACACTTGCGGGTCGCAAAAAGTCTGGGACGTTATCATTTGCTTAGCTTTATGTCTTGTTTTATTTTCCATGCATTACTATGTTATGTTTTGTTCATTTATCTAAAAAAATCAAGTCAATCTTATAATATACTTTGCGTGAACTACGTAAGACTTGATCTCCTTTCATAGAAGTACTTAGGCAGCCAATGATGGCGCGGTCTAATCATTACAAAAGCCATAAAACCCCTTCAATAATTTACCAATCACAATATACGACTTTTCAACAACTCATCAACCCTTGGAGTGCGAGAAGACTTGATCTCCTTTTGACCTACAGAAGTGCGTAGACGCCCATCGTGGCAAAGTCTATCTCATACCCAACGACCTATTCTCCGAGATAAAAGCCACACATCAAGCCTTGCAGATCTAACCAAACCTAGTAAAATCATCACATCATAAACCAAGTCGAGCTCTTAGGTCCAATTCAGTGGAACCCGAAGGCCTCTTGACATCAATCATCAAAGCCAAAATAATAACATAAAATCAGAAACTCAGTGATATATCAAGTATGATCATCAGTGAGAACAGATATAATCGAAGACAATGAGAAATGTAAATACAAATGAAATATCACAACAAACATTAACTCAATGATACAAACAACTATCTGATGGCCCCTCTCATGACCCACAAAAAGCTAACACCCTCAATCACAAGCCTTCATCAAGTTAGAAGAAAAGGGTCATCAAAGCCGAGTTCACCTGCAAGTCTGAAATGAGGATTGGGGCACTTCGAACGTCAAAGAACAGTCTACCTAATCTCCATGTGGGTCATAAGGTAAAAGACTCTTGCTATCTCAGCATCTTTTTAACCCACCTGTCGAACATACTACAAAGAGACTACCTTGACGACAAACAAGACTGGGGAAATTTTGAAAGCGACGAAAATTCGACATTGGGACCTTTGTAACAAATAAGACTGGGGAAATTTCAAAAATAATGACAACTTGAAACTGGGGCATTAATCGACCATCCCAAAAAGGAAAATGTAAGTTGGCGCCCATAGCGCGATCCCATCAGAGCTTTTCTCATAACAATTCACTGGCGATTCGGTACGATTATTTGGTCTTTTCCAATCATAATTTTATTAGAATACAACAATCCGCGTGTGAGGTACGACTCTTTCATCTCCGTAGTTATTTTTTCTGTCTCCAGTTATATACATTAGTGATGATATACATTTTAAGTATAGATAAATTTGGTATTAAAACCTTAGAAAGAGGTTTTGAAAAGAGTAAATTTGGCTTGTTATGAATTGATTTAATTATGATTAGCACCCGTGGAGCAAGAATTGCAAGTACAATTATAAAATTAAGACTATTCAACCTTTTAATTAGATATAACATCCTAGTTCAAAGCGCTATTTGAAGCATAATCGACCTCGTATGCATGTCTGCACTTTGCGGTTGCCATGACTCTTTGTTGTGGGGTATAAAACTATGACGATAGCGATTAAAGTTAATGCGATGTTAGAGGATAAGTAGTGGCCAACCCAATGTCTCGAATCTTGGCCTTGGTTACTCATGTAATTAAGCTTAAGGTGTTAGGTTTGTAAGATTCATGAACGCAATCAAATTACATAAAATAGCAAAAGCATGGTAAATCAGAGTTTTAAAATTTTACAAACCATATATCCGGATCATCCTTTATACACAATTATTAATTAAACGAAATAGATTAAGAATACGATTCATACCCTTGAAGATTCCAGCTTCCTCAGGTACAAGTTTAACTCAAAATCTTTTCTTGCTTTCCTTGAATTTATCGGGTTAGATTCCTTCCTTTGATCAACGTTAGCCACCCAAGTGTTTGGCTTGTAGAGGTGATCCACCAAGGAATAATGTTTACTCAAGAAGAAGGGTATTTGGCCAAACCTTTGTTTCCTTCTCTCTAGAAAAGGAGTGCTCTCCCAACTCTTAGAATAAAGTGTCTAACATTGTTTCATAATAATATTTTTTTATTTATAGATGTAGGCAACCCTCCTAAACTATTTAGGATTAGGGTTTCATATTAATTAATTAAACTATTTTAATTAATTAGGCTTCCAAATCTTATTAGGAATTATTATGAGAGAGTATCTTTTTACTTAATTCCCAAACTCCTTTAGAAATAAATAATTATAATAAGAGTAATAATAATAATAATAATAATAAGACTCCTCTTATTAATTTATATTTAATATTTTTAAAGTATTAAATAATAAATATTAAGCTATTCAATTTATTCTATCACCATAGATTAAATTAAATACACTTAACTTATTATTACGATTATGCCATTTGCTTCTTAAATAAATATTCTTCCTTTTATGGTGTGACCCTTTAGGTTATCCATATTAAACCGGTTATGAATAAATCAATTAGAACAATTTTAATCTTATTTAAATAAATAAATTAAACTAATAATTCATTTAAATAAATAATATTTACTGTACAATAAGGATAAGCCTCTTTAGCGGTCAACGACTTTCTAGATAATATAGATTTTAACATTAATCATAAAAGAACCTGTGAGTTAATAGTTACTGTACAATTCAATCCTTCCACCATACAATATCCCAATTAAATATAAGACATGGAATTACTGTCAAGTCTTATTTTATTTAATTATATGTATTTCGATTAGAAAATGCACAACTCCAAATAAAGTAAATTTGAAACTCCTTTTTAATTTCATTCCACCTTGGCCATGGATTCCTGGGTTGTCATTTATCGAATCATATAAGACATATCTTATCTTTTACTAGAAGCGGTAGTGATAAGAAGGTTTTATACCTACTTATTGGCTATCAACTTGCTAGAATTATGGCTTAGACTCAAGTATTTTAGTGTCGTTTTATATTTTTATCTTTATTTTATAGGTTGCATTATGGAAACTCAAAAGGGCATGGAAAGGGCATGGACTTGGCTAGATGGTGAGCATATGATGAACTAAAGATGGAGAATAACATGTGCATGTGGAATGGCATCTGAGCAAGCGCATGGAAAGAAGAAAGAAGACTAAATCAGCAATCAAGGCATCAGCATTGCACCAGCAAAGTCTGCAGGAAATACAGCATAGCGCGGTCGCGCCAGCATGAGGAGCAAAAGTAGCGTGCCGCACCAGGAGGAGTTCAGTCTGCAAGTCAGCGCGCCCGCGCCCCAAATAGCTTACAGGATGGCGCAGCCGCGCCAGTTAAAATTTCCAACAGATTGACTTTTCATTTAAAAAATTCTTGTAGCGTGTTTTCTGTATAAGGGTGTATTTGCAAGTTACGAGACGAAGTTTTAATCGTTTTATTTTCTATTCTAGGGTTTTTGAAGAGCTAGAGAGAGTTCTTAGCTATAGTTTACCATTTTGGCTTCTCTCTTTACTCTTAGTAGATTTCAATTACTTAGGGTTTTGAATTGAATTTGATTGTGATTTTGAACTTGGATCTGAAGGTTTAACTTGAAGGCTGAGTTATTAGATTTGCAATTGTTTACTCTCTTAATTCTCTTTGCTTTCATATTTTCTTTCAATGCTTGGCCAAAATCCCATAATGGTTATTGATTCAGAGATGAACTAATCACCATTATGGGATTTTAATGGAGCTTATTGTTTAGTTCAGATCTATATATCTCTTTGTTATGTGTGATTAATTATGTATGGATTGCCTAGCATGGTTGTGTTTATTGTTTAGATGCTTGATCACCATCTACCTTATATAATTAGTATGGAATTGAAAGAGGAAGTACTAATTCAAATTTGGCCATGCTAGCATATGTTCATGAAATTTGCATGTGATAGACTTTGTGATTCGTAATCCGGATAGACATATACCGACTTACCATGTGTAGTCAATTGAGAGCTTGTGCTTAAATCAACATTACTTGTAAGTCACATAGACATATAGTGAGTTAGGTAATATTGATGTTCACATGAATTCTATCTCTTTTGTGGATTTTATGTGATATGGACTTGGTATATCGAAAGATAGTTATTTCTCACCTTCGTGCTCTCGACTAGCAATCCGAAATAATTAACTAGACTTAAAAAGAGGTGTATGATCTGGATGATGCATTAAGTGAAATTAGGATCCCATATCTTACCAATTTGAATCAATCATTTGTTAATTAGTTAATTTTAGTTGATAATCATTTTAGTCACTAATTCACATCTTATTTACTCGTTTAAGCAGTCAGAAATAGCTACAAAGTTGTTGCATGATAGATTAGAAATAATTGATTTTCTCCGTGGGAACGATCTTTATTTATCATATATTACTTGTTGACCGTGTATACTTGCACGTGTTTGTGTCTATTTTGTTAACACCGAAACAAGCCAACAAGTTTTTCGCACCGTTGTCGAGGAATGAGTTGTTATTTTTATTACTATTGATATTAATTTAAGTTAAATTTGTCTGACTTGAACAATTCACACCTTATCTCATTTCTATTTTATTTTTATTTGTGTTTCAGGTACTTGTGGTTAGTATATGCACACCCGATCTACAAATTCTGTGTTAGTACCTAGACAGGATAATATCAACGGGAAAGCTTGGAGAGCGGATACACGTACTACTAACACCCATGAAACACTGAAATACTAGTACAAATGGCAACCGAGGAACATAGAGCGTTGAGAGACTACTTTATGCCAAAAATCAATGAGCTTCAATCGAGTATTGTCCGGCCAACGATAGCATCGAACACATTTGAAATCAAACCAGGGACGATTCAGACGGTTCAAAACACAATCCAGTTTGGGGGTTCACCTAACGATGATCTGAACGAACACCTTCTGAGGTTTATTGAAATTTGTGACACATTTAAGTACAATAATGTGTCGGATAATGCTGTGACAACCCGAATTTTTAAAGAATTGATAAATGAGAATTTAATAAATAAAATTTTTATTATGAGATGTTTTGAGTTTGAGAATGTGTATATGTGTCATATATTGTGAAATATGTGATTTGGTGTGAAAAGGATTTTAGATATTAATTTTAATATTTATTGATTAAAATAAATATTTTAATTGATTTATTTATTGAGTTGAACAAATGATTATGTGACTGTTATGGAGTAATTTAATTAAGTGTAATATAATAATTAAATAAATGCTTAATATTTAATTTAATTAAAATGTATTAATTTTATGTTATAGTTCTAGTTTAATTTAGATAATTAAATTAGATAAAGTTATGTGCTAATTGTTACATGAAATTAAAATTAGCGATAAATTATAATTGTTATGTGGCAATTTTTATATGATTAATTGATGTTAACTTTTAATTAAATAAATTAGAATGTTAAGGTTTAATTAATTAAAGTATAACATTAAAAAGATGTGTTAAAGGATTTATTAAAAAAATTAAAAAGAGTTTTTAAAACAGTTTCGCCAAACAAGGCCCTTGCACCGTTTTAAATCCGTTTTGCCAAACGGGGCCTTAATTACTAAAAACCTATTTTTAAAAATAATGTTGTTTTTACCAAACAAAGCCTTAAGGCTTTTGGTTTTCAAAAAGTTATAACCTATGTCTTTATTATGGGAGTTATTATATACATAAATATATTATAAGTTATATATATGTATATATGTTATATGTATATTTTATGTATAGAATTATAATATACGTTAGTTAGAAGAGTTAGTCTGTTTGAAACAAAAGAAATATAGAGAAAGAAAGTTAGAGAGAAAAGAAGAGAGAAGAAGAGGAGGAATGAGGAAGGCTTAGAGAGAAAATCCTTGTTAAACCTCATCATCATCTTCCTCACTAAGCAACAAGAGTATAATGTTAACCTTTGTATTTTAAAGATTATGTTTTATGTTCTTCATTATTTATTTCTCTGTAAATTAGGTTTTATGAAATTAGTGTAAACATTGACTTTTAATATGTAAATTATGTCAATATATGCTTATAATTGAATTGTATGTATAATTGAGTTGTCTAATTCATCAAGAAGTTACAATGAAAATATTTTGAAAAAATATAGTTTTATTTACAATCAAAAATTTAAGTTTAATTGTTAATTGTTGTACGAATTGATCTTGGATTCTTGTAATTTGTCAAAAACAGATTCAATGTGATTTGAATTGTACGCTTTAACTGAGAAATAAACTTACAGTGTTAAATTTTATCAAGAACACTGGAAAATAGTTTTTATATAAAATTTTCAAAATTAAGAGTTTTGATTATGTGTTTTGATGATTAAATGTGTTAAAACATGTTAGAAACTTTAATATTATGTTTCTGTAAAATTTTATATGTATTGTGTTAACTGGAATTGGAATTTGGTATGAAAAAATAAGTCAAATTGACTTTTTCTCTGCACAGTTCGCGAACCAGTCTGCGTTTACTGCAGGGGGCCCGCCCCTGCGGGCCTATCAAGCCTAAAATTGTAAGACCCCGAATTTTATAAATAAAAATTTAATTTTCTTTATATATTATTTTAAAATAGTAAGGGGTTGATTTAATTAATGTAGTAAGTTGTGGGTAAAATGCGCAAATATTTCAAAATGAACAAGTGGTTATAAAATATTCATTGTTGTCAGGGAATATTCATTTGGTCGTGGAATATTCTTGTTGTCGGGGAATATTCGTACAACGGCGCAGTCATTTGTGGGCCCCACAACGGAATAACTGTCGGATATAGAAAGCGACAGAAATAACCTTTTTATAAAATAATGGCGTAGTTGTTACCGTTAGTACTGTTGAAATACCCGGTGATTAAAATACAGTAATACGCGGTGTTGCACAGTAGCACACGGTATTGTACAGTATTTTGAATTATTGATTCTTACGTAAGAAGGCACTTACTCAATTATTGTTACAGTAATTACTGTTCAATATTTTATATTATTGACTCAATAATTACTACGTAGATATTTTATATGATTGATTCAATAATTGCTACCGTTGATATTTTGTATTATTGATTCAATAATTGTCACTGCACAGTATTTCACATTATCAAATAAATAATTCATATTATTTGAATAATATTATTAGATAGCATTATTGGCAATGTCTAAGTAAGTTCTGTCGAGGAAAGGGGTTAGGTTAATCTAATTGCGCGCCAGTAAGGAGAAATCTTTTTCGGAAAGCCCCCTCTTTCATGGGAACGACCTGGTTGTCAATATTGTAGTTCTGTAATATTATTTGTAAATAATTAATTATTGATAATCATCCGTTTGTGGATTTCGGCCATTTTCGGTTGGGAATTTGAAAAAACTTCCGTATGCAAAGTTGTAGAGAATTAAATTTCCTATAGAAAAGGCATAGAATTTGTATTTTTCTGACAAAAGGGCTATTTATTATGAATTATTGAAGTTTTGAAAAATAAGTATTTTTTAAAAATATGGGTGGGTCCCACTTTTGTTTTTTATGGCTTTTAAATGCTGAATTTTCAAATTCCATTGAGGTGTGCGTATGAAATTGGTGAGAAGCCGTCGGTAGCAGTTAGTCAACTTTGGCATCCTAAGCTTTTCCTATAAATAGAATGTTTAGTTAGAAATAAAAATCACACCAGAATTAGAAAAGTTTCTCTCTATAATATCTAGCGTATTTCTTGTGAGTATTTAGATACTTTAAGTGTTGATAGCAGTGCTAGTTTTCGTCTACATAATATCCGATATTCCAGTCAAAACTACTCTCCGGTTAAGGTATGGGATGTTATTTTCTTTCGTAAACGATGTTATTCTTTTCAATATCATTATACCAAAATATTGTCATGGATTTTATTATGAAATTCTTACTTTTTTCGTCGGGGTTACTATTCAAGTATACGGCACTATTCACAGAAAAATTAAATTTTCTTCTATTTGTCCAAGTTACTTGTTAAGGTTACTATCTTTGATTGGATCCAAGTTTTAATCTTCATTCTTGAATTTTGCTCCATAAAGTATTATTATGGAGTATTTTTGAACTTGGATAAATTAAAATGCGAATCCTTAATTTTTGTCCTTTATCTCACTAGATTCGTTCTTTAAAATTTTTTTCATCATCCTCAGTCCTAAATGATAATATCACTGAATATCTTTGGCCTGTAGAGTAAAGATGAATGATTACCTGATGAATATCTTTGGCTGTAGTGCAAAGATGACAGGTGTTGAGATGAACATGACCACTGGTGATACAAATGAATATCTTTGGCCTGTAGTGCAAAGATGAATATTTGATTCGAGATGTATATTGATTGATGTTACACGGATAAAATATTGATGATGGACTTTTAAATCATAGAAGATAATAGACTTCATTCTCTTCTTAACTCTTCTAATGAATTGTTATTTTCGCTGCGAATATTGATCTAAAACTGGTTGTCCATTATATTTTATCTGATTTATTGAAGGCTAACGATAATTTATTTTCCATTATCTTAGTCATAATATTCTTTACTGGGCTAGTTGAGCTCACCCTTTTCATCTATTGTCCGCTTCAGGAAATGAGAATATCGCAGGAACTAGTCGGGGGACAGAGTGATGGTCCGAGTTAGAGCAGTAGTAGTCCTCACTATTTCTGATAAATAGTGTGATAATAATTGTAATGAGGACTTAGTTTGAATGTTAATATTTTCTACATATTTGTATTGACACTCACAGTTGTGTGGTCGTATTTTGCACGACCGTGTGATATAAAAGATTGTATTTGGATTCTGTACCATGTATTTGGCGACTTAGAATGGGTTGGGTTGACTGGACCTATTCTGGGGGCGTTACAGTTGGTATCAGAGCTTAGGGATATAGTCTCTGGCGGAGATCTGGGAATAGAACTAGGAGGGGAGAGACGAGTAAATCCTTCACTAGTATGTCCTACCTAAGCTTATGTGGTATTTAATTGGTCAGTCGGAGCTTAGGGTTAATATGTGATATGTTAATTTGTTTAATGAACCCTTGTTTTATGGTAGTATTTGAGAATGGCAGCTGAGAATGTTAACAATGGAGTGAATGAGACTGTGGAGACACCTTTAATCACCAACCAGGAGAACGTGCAACAGGAAGGCAATGTTCATCCTGAAAACAACACTGATCGGACGATAAACGATGAGATGTTTCGAAGTTTAGCAGTTCATGCAAAACCAGACGAGGAAAACTCGTGTGCAAAATACAGGTGGAGATAATAACAGCACGCGAATTGTCATTGCCAAGCAGTTCAAAGAATTGGGACCACCAGAGTTTTTGGGAAAGCCGGATCCGATCAAGGCAGAGATGTGGGTTAAGCAAATTACCAAGATATTTGATGTCTTGGGATGCATGGAGGAACAGAAGGTTCTATTTGCCACCTTTATGTTCTATGGAGAGGCAGATTACTGGTGGGAATCTGTGAAGCGTACCCAGACTGCCGCACTCAAGATGTATTAGGAAGCGTTCCAGAAACTGTTCAATGACAAGTACTTTCCTGAAAGTATTCGTCATATGAAGGAGGTAGAGTTTATCAGACTGGAACAAAACAACATGACGGTGTCCCAGTATGAGGCTAAGTTCGCGGAGTTGTCTAGGTTTGCACCTCATTTGGTGGAGAATGAGGAACGTATGACGCGGATGTTTCTGAGAGGTTTGAATCCCGAAATTCATCAATACATCATTTCTCATAAATTTTGCCTATATTCGGATGTAGTAAACAGAAGGGACAACAACCAAGGTCGTACCGATGGCAGTAGTCATCGGAACAATGACAACCAGCGGGGAGGAAAGTATCATGACAGAAGCGGTTACCACTCCGGTGGTAATCGTGGCCATGATAGTAGAAAAAGAGAATCGGGAAAGAGATTTCAAGAAGAGAAGGTACAACAATGAGAACGTGAAGACATCAACATCAGCATTAGCATCAACTGTTTCTAGGGGAGGAGAACGACCACCGGTCGTATGCTATAAATGCGGGAAAGAGGGACACATCAGCCCAAACTGCACACAACAATTCAAAGCATGCTATAACTGTGGAAAAGAAGTACATATAGCTCGAGACTGTCCTGTAGCGAAACTAAGTCCAGTGGGGATGGTGATTCCAAAGGCGGTTTCGGACAAGTCAAAGTCGGTGATTCCTAGAAGAGCGTTTGTCGTGACAGCCCAAAACGCGAGGAACCCACACGAGGTGATTACGGAAAAGATAATCATAAACTCTTGCGAAGTTTGCACCTTGTTAGATACCGGCGCTACCCATTCTTTTATTTCACCTGCTTGTGCTCAATGATTAAATTTGACACCTGAGAAGTTAGACTTTGACTTATCTGTTGAAACTCCGTTAGGAGAAACTTTCGTTACATCTACGTTTTACAAATCTTGCTTGATTCAAATTGGTACCCTCACTCTACCTGTTGATCTTATATCTTTGAAAATACTTGCATTTGACGTGATTTTAGGAATTGACTGGTTAACCACTTACCATGCCAAAATTGATTATTTTCATAAGGTTGTTAGTTTTTATATTCCTAACCAACCTGTTGTGCGAATTCAAACCACCAAACCACTAAAATCTGTCAATGTCATTTCAAGTCACAAAGCTATTCGTTTATTCAAAAACGGATGTCAAGCTTTCTTAGCTCATGTCACTGATCTAAACCAGAATACGTTAGATTTGAATAATACTTCCGTTGTTAATGAGTTTTTTGATGTATTTCCCGAAGAACTTCCCGGTCTACCCCCATAACGTGAAGTTGAATTCTTTATTGACCTTGAGCCCGGTACAAAACCCATTTCTAAAACCCCATATCGAATGGCTCGTATTGAACTTCAGGAGTTAAAGGTCCAATTACAGGAATTATTAGACATCGGTTTTATTCGTCCTAGTACATCTCCTTGGGGTGCTCCTGTTTTATTCGTAAAGAAGAAAGACGCGAGTATGCGACTTTGTATTGACTATCGGGAGTTGAACCATGTCACCATCAAGAATAGGTATCCGCTACCTCGTATTGATGACCTGTTCGACCAGTTGCAAGGAGCACAATTCTTTTTAAAGATCGATCTTCATTCTGGATATCATCAGCTGAAGATTAAGACTGAGGATATTCCAAATACTTCCTTCAGAACTCGGTACGGGCATTATGAGTTCTTAGTCATGTCTTTTGGATTGACTAATGCTCCTGCTGCTTTCATAGATATGATGAACCGTGTATTCAAGGAGTATTTGGATCAATTTATGGTTGTCTTTATTGATGACATCCTCATCTATTCTAAAAGCCGTGAAGATCATGAGCACCACTTGAAGTTACACTTCAAAAACTTCGTGAGAACAAGCTATAGGCCAAGATGAAGAAATACGAGTTCTGGCTTGAGGAAGTAGCATTCCTTGGGCACGTGTTATCGAAACGTGGAGTATCTGTTGACCCGACGAAGATTAAAGCAATACAAAGTTGGGAGCAACCTAAGTCGGTGACCGAAGTACGAAGCTTTCTGGGCTTAGCTGGTTATTATCGGAGGTTCGTAGAGGGATTTTCTCGAATCGCTACTCCATTAACTCAGCTGACTCAGAAAGATATAAAATTCGTATGGAACGAGGAATACGAGAAGAGCTTTCAAGAGCTCAAGAGGAGACTTATTTCGGCACTTGTTCTGACAATACCATCTGGTTCGGATGGATTTGTCATTTACAGCAACGCTTCGGGCAAAGGGTTAGGATGTGTTCTCATGCAACATGGGAAAGTCATAGCCTATGCCTCGCGACAACTCAAAGAATATGAGAGGAATTATCCTACTCATGATCTAGAGTTGGCAGCTGTCCTTTTCGCATTAAAGATCTGGAGACACTACTTGTATGGAGAGAAAGTGGAGATCTATACGGATCATAAGAGCCTCAAATATTTCTTCACTCAAAAGGAACTCAACATGCGGCAACGACGTTGGCTTGAGCTATTGAAACATTACGATCATACCGTTCAATACCATCCTGGAAAAGCGAACGTGGTAGCTGACGCGTTGAGTAGAAGATCATACGCGGGAACGAATGCGATGCTATCAAGGCCTATTTTGTGTGATTTACAAAGGATGGAGATAGATTTCAAGACTCCGGGGACCCATGCGATGATGTCAAGTATAAGCGTAGAACCAACTTTGATTGATAAAGTTAAAGCTGCTCAAGCTACAGACCCGGAGCTGATGAATATGAGAAAGAAGATGCAAGAAGGTGCTATTCCGGAAGCAAGGATTGATGAAGAAGGAATACTTCGAGCAACTCCAGACTTTGTGTTCCTAATGATTCTGACTTGAAGTATAGAATCATGATGGAGGCACACAACAAACTGTTTGCAATCCATCTTGGGAGTACTAAAATGTATCGTGATCTTTGACATACATTTTGGTGGAGCAATATGAAGAGAGAGATCGCGGAGTTTATCTCGAGGTGTTTAACGTGTCAACATGTCAAGGCGGAGCATCAAGTGCCAAAGGGTCCATTGCAACCACTTGAGATTCCAAAGTGGAAGTGGGAACACATTACCATATATTTTGTTACGGGTCTTCCCAAGGTTTCTCAAGGCATAGATGCGATTTGGGTTATTGTTGATAGATTAACCAAGTCTGCTCATTTCTTACCGATATGGGAGACTTATTCCCTTGAACGTCTTGCTCGTATGTACGTGAATGAGATTGTGAGGTTGCATGGCATGCCAGTATTTATAGTTTCGGATCGTGACCCAAGATTTACTTCACGATTTTGGATCAGTTTGCAGAAAGCTATGGGCACGGAGTTACGATTCTGTTCGGCATATCATCCTTAAACAGACGGACAATCAGAAAGGACTATTCAAACTCTTGAAGATTTATTGAGACTCTGTGTTCTAGACTTCAAAGGGAGTTGGGATAAGTACTTACCATTGGTGGAATTCTCCTACAACAACAGTTATTAGGCAAGTATAGGCGTGGCTCCATTCGAAGCGTTGTATGGACGAAAGTGTCGTTCTCCAGTATGCTGGGACGAGGTGGGTGAGGCAACATTGTTGGGACCAGAGTTAGTACGTATGACTACAAAAAAGATCCAAATGATCTGACAACGTATAGAAACGGCACAGGATCAACAAAAGAGTTATGAGGATCTTCATCTAAAGGACGTGGAATTTAATGTTGGGGATCATGTATTGTTATGTGTTGCTCCATGGAATGGAGTTATGAGGTTTGGCAAGAGAGGAAAGCTCAATCCACGATTCATTGGTCCATTTGAGATTCTTGACCGAGTAGGAAATGTGGCCTATAGACTCGCTTTACCTCCAAGCATGTCTCGTGTTCATAATGTTTTTCATATATCCGTGTTGCGTAAATATGTGAAAGATCCAAACCATATTATTGAGTTCGAACCGGACGAGATAGCTGAAGATTTAACGTATAAGGAGGTACCTGTCGATATTTTGGATAGGAAGGAGCATGTCCTACGCTCGAAAATTATACCTCAAGTTAAAGTTTTATGGAGAAACCATGCAATTGAGGAAATGACCTGGGAGTTAGAATCGGAAATGAAAGCGAGGCATCCTCACCTCTTCGACACCCCAGGTACGTATGTCAATTTCGAGGACGAAATTTCATAAGGAGGGGAGGATGTAAGATCCCGAATTTTATAAATAAAGATTTAATTTTCTTTATATATTATTTTGAAATAGTAAGGGGTTGATTTAATTAATGTAGTAAGTTGTGGGTAAAATGCGCAAATATTTCAAAATGAGCAAGTGGTTATAAAATATTCATTGTTGTCGGGGAATATTCGTTTGGTCGTGGAATATTCTTGTTGTTGGAAAATATTCGTACGACGGCGAAGCCATTTGTGGGCCCCACAACGGAATAACTGTCGGATATAGAAAGCGATAAAAATAACCTTTTTATAAAATAATGGCGTAGTTGTTACCGTTAGTACTGTTGAAATATCCGGTGATTAAAATACAGTAATACGCGGTGTTGCACAGTAGCACACGGTATTGCATAGTATTTCGAATTATTGATTCTTACATAAGAAGGCACTTACTCAATTATTGTTACAGTAATTACTGTTCAATATTTTATATTATTGACTCAATAATTGCTACGTTGATATTTTATATGATTGATTTAATAATTGCTACCGTTGATATTTTATATTATTGATTCAATAATTATCACTGCACAGTATTTCACATTATCAAATCAATAATTCATATTATTTGAATAATATTATTAGATAGCATTATTGGCAATATCTAAGGAAGTTCTGTCGAGGAAAGGGGTTAGGTTAATCTAATTGCGCGCTAGTAAGGAGAAATCCTTATCGGAAAGCCCCCTCTTTCCTGGGATCGACCTGATTGTCAATATTGTAGTTCTGTAATATTATTTGTGAATAATTAATTATTTATTTATATGATAAGAAAATATTTATTTTGTGGATATAAAAGAAGGAATTAGTGCTGATTTGTTTTTATTTGTATTTTGGTATGGATAATCACCCGTTTGTGGATTTCGGCCACTTTCGATTGGGAATTTGGAAAAACATCCTTCTATAAAGTTGTAGAGAATTAAATTTTCTATAGAAAGGACATAGAATTTATATTTTTCTGACAAAAGGGCTATTTATTATGAATTATTGAAGTTTCGGAAAATAAATGTTTTTTAAAAATATGGGTGGGCCCCACTTTTGTTTTTTATTGCTTTTAAATGCTGAATTTTCAAATTCCATTGAGGTGTGCGTATGAAATTGTTGAGAAGCCGCCGGTAGTAGTTAGTCAACTTTGGCATCCTAAGCTTTTCTTATAAATAGAATGCTTAGTTAGAAAAGAAAATCATAACAGAATTAGAAAATTTTCTCTCTATAATATCGAGCGTATTTCTTGTGAGTATTTAGATACTTTGAGTGTTGATAACAGTGCAAGTTTTCGTTCACATAATATCCGATATTTCAGTCAAAATTACTCTCCGGTTAAGGTAAGGGATGTTATTTTCTTTCGTAAACGATGTTATTCTTTTAAATATCATTATACCAAAATATTGTCATGGATTTTATTATGAAATTCTTACTTTTTCCGTCAGAGTTACTATTCACGTATACGGCACTATTCACAAAAAAAATTAAATTTTCTTCTATTTGCCCAAGTTGCTTGTTAAGGTTCCTATCTTTGATTGGATCCAAGTTCTGATCTTCATTCTTGAATTTTGCTCCACAAAGTATTATTATGGAGTATTTTTGAAATTGGATAAATTAAAATGCGAATCCTTAATCTTTGTCCTTTACCTCACTGAATTCGTTCTTTAAAATTTTTTCATCATCCTCAGTCATAAATGGTGATATAACTGAATATCTTTGGTCTGTAGAGCAAAGATGAATGTTTACCTGATGAATATCTTTAGCCGTAGTGCAAAGATGACAGGTGTTGAGATGAACATGACCACTGGTGATACAAATGAATATATTTGGCCTGTAGTGCAAAGATGAATATTTGATTCGAGATGTATATTGATTGATGTTACAGGGATAAAATATTGATGATGGACTTTTAAATCATAGAAGATAGTAGACTTCATTCTCTACTTAACTCTTCTAATGAATTATTATTTCCGCTGCGAATATTGATCTAAAACTAGTTGTCCATTATATTTTATCTGATTTATTGAAGGCTAACGATAATTTATTTTCTATTATCTTAGTCATAATATTCTTTTTACTGGGCTAGTTGAGCTCACCCTTTTCATTTATTATCCTTTTCAGAAAATGAGAATGTCGCAGGAACTTGTCGGGGGACAGAGTGATGGTCCGAGTTAGAGCAGTAGTAGTCCTCACTATTTTTTGATAAATAGTGTGATAATAATTGTAATGAGGACTTAGTTTGAATGTTAATATTTTCTACATATTTGTATTGACACTCACAGTTGTGTGGTCGTATTTTGCACGACTATGTGATATAAAAGATTGTATTTGGATTCTGTACCATGTATTTGGCAAGTCATAATGGGTTGAGTTGACTGGACCTATTCTGGGGGGTCACAAAAACCCCCGCCTCGGCCGGGGGTATGCAGAAAAGAAAAAGTTTATTTGTTTTGTATTGTGTTGTTTAGATCATGAAAGTTAATCTAATGTGATGTACTTGATGACATGATAAGCATATATTAAAATGTTAAATAATAGTAATGAATTATATTAATAAAATATAATTTATAATTATAATTTGAATAAATTATAATTATAGTAAATATTTAATTTAAATTATGATTTGATAAATGAATATAGTTTGATTAATTTTAATCAAAGTAAATATTTAACTTAAATTATAATTTGTGTATTATAATATAATATGTAATTATAATTTGAATAATTATAATTAAGTTAAATGTGTAATTTAAATTAAAATTCATTTTAATTATAAATTTAATGAGTGCATGATTTGAAATTGATTAATTATAATCAAAGTAATTGTTTAAATTGAATTATAATTGGTTTAATTATAATTTAATTGATATAAATGCATAAATTGAGTTTAATTATTTTAATCACAATAAATGTTTAATTTAAATTATAATTTATATAATTATAATTTAATTAATATAAATTGTAATTATAATTCGATTAATTATAATTGAGGATGTGTAATTCAAATTATAATTTGTTTAAAATATAATTAAATTATTAATTGATTAATTATGTGAAAATATAATATGATTATGTGATGTGATTAATTATGTGATAATTAAGTATTAACTTAATAATTAAAGAGGATTGAGTTAACCTAAATAGGTTAACTAATTATGAGAATTAGTTATGTGATAATTAATTTATAATTATACATATAAATTTTGACAGTGTGTGTTAAACAAATAAATGGGAAAGAACTATGAAGTGTAAAGTAGAATTTACTTAAATAATTGCTAAGCGTTGCTATGTGACTAATAGTTGATGTGTATGGTAATACGTTGTGTAGGATTCATGAAGTGCAGATTATTAGAAGTTGTTTTTCGTTAATTGATAATCTACGAGCCAAGCAAGTCTTTCAGTTCATATTTTTTACATGAACTTGATGATGAACTATTTTAAATTATATTGCAAAGAGCATGATATGTTATATATGTTGTAAGCATGATATGTTATATATGTTGTATGCATGAAATGTTAAAGTCAATTTATGATTACATTGATTGATTAAAGAATGTTGATTGAGTAAGGAACTCAATCTTTATATTTGTTATGTGAATTAAAACATGTATGTTATGTTACTTTAATGATTATGAGATGTATGATTGAGTATGTTATTATGTGCTACGTGATGCATGAAACCTGTTAGATCTTGCTGAGATATCGAGCTCACTCTTGCAAATAACCATTTTTGCAGGTCAAGGATGCAAGGTAATGATACATGCTAGTTGAATGTTAGCGATCCATAGTAATTCAAGAAGATTACTTATTTTAGATGAGAATTCCATTAATGTTTTAATTGTAACAAAATTGTTGAATTATAAGTTGAGTTATCCGATGTATAGTGGATATTGCTTTGTGATGTAAGACTTTGTATAATAACTTCACTGAAGCGATTTATGTAATAGTTTGAATCAAAGATATGTTATGTAAAGGTTGTGATTCAGGGCAATAAAGAAAGATATTTATAAAAGTTTTAATTATTCCGCATTTTGTTAGTGATTGTATCATCGAATAATGATATAAAGTTTGAATAAAGTTGTATTGTTAACGATCAAGAAAGAAAATTATATTGTATGAATTTTGGGGTCGTTACAGATGCGGTGGAGCTTTGGATCTTCCCAATTACTTTAAGGGACAAAGCGAGGAGCCGGCTTCACTCACTACCATCAGATTCAATTACTGCGTGGGAGGACTGCACACAAAAGTTTCAAGCAAAATTCTTTTCGATGGCTAAAACAGCGAAGATGAGGAGTGCTCTATCTCAGTTTGAGCAACAACAAGGAGAATCACTGTATGAGGCTTGGGAAAGGTATAAAGAGATGCTAAGGAAGTGTCCTCGCCACAGGATGCCAGATTGGATAGTAATAAATACTTTTTACAATGGTTTGGGATGGAAGTCGAGGTCGTGTATTGATGCCGCCGCAGGAGGTGCTTTATGGGCAAAGAGCTTTGCGGAAGCTTATGCATTGACTGAGACCATGGCAGTAAATGACTTTCAGAATCCGACAGCTAGAATGCCTCAACAAAAAGCTGTCGGGGTATTGGATGTGGATGCCATCACGGCATTATCAACTCAAATGGCGGCGATGTCAAAGAAAATTGACTTTTGTGCTGAAAACAAAGTTCAGCAAGTTGCCTTCGTTTGTGAGTTATGTGCGGGATCACACCCGACAGAACTGTGACGAACGAGAATTTTGTAAAGATATTTGAATATTTATTAAAATAAATAAATATTTTTAATGATTTAATTATTGAGTTAAATACTTAAGTCATGAATTTATGGAAGATTAATTTAATTATATGTGTTACATTAATTAAATTAATGTGTAGTGATTTAATAGTTCAAAGTATTTAATTAATTGAGTTTATTTGATTAATTGAATTAATTAAATAAGCATATGTTACTTTAGTTAATTTAATAATTAATTAAAGAATTAATGAATTAACATAATTAATAAATAAAAATATTAATTATGTGACAATATGATTTAATGTGAATTATCTTATTTTATTTAATTGATTTAAATAAAATTAATTAATTAATAAGTGATGTGACAATTAACTATATAGTAAATTAGTTTATTAAAATAAATGGAAAAGGAATAAGGGAACAAGCCAAACAGGGCCTTAGGAGAAGTTTTTCCGTTGTTAATACAACGACTTCTTATATAATACGTATAATCGTTGTTCTAAGTCATTATCAGAGAAAAGTTAGAGAAACTTGAGAGAGAAATCAGAGAGAAAAGAAGAAGAATTGAGAGAAATTGAGAAAAGAACAATTGAGAGATCATTGTGTTGTTATCAATTGATTATCTTCATACTAACTAAAGGGTAATTCTTCTTTATGTTTTCAAATTTAAAGCTTTTCATATACGTATTTTTAAAGTTCCTGTAAAATTTGGGTTTCCCAATTGGGTTACGATATGGCTTTATCTATGTAGGTATGTGATTGTAACATGTTTTTTTAACGTATAAACATGTTTTAAAGTAATCAATTTGATTTAATTGGCCTTAATTGGGTTGTTAAGGATTTACAGAGTTTTCATGTACGTGTTTTGTAAAAGTCCTCTGTGAATGGAGAAAGTTGACAATTGATTGATTTCATGGGTATATATATAGTAACATATTCTTGATTCAAAAGTTGAGAAGTAATTTGACTCTTGATTAATATTCTTGATTCAAATGTTGAGCTTTCTGTTATTCAGAATTCTTTCACTCACATGTTATTATTCTGTCATATTTTTATACTTGCAAGCATTCGTGCTCACTCTTGCATAATAACATTGCATCTAATAATGAACGAAGTGATGTACCTTCTAGTTGCAAGGGCAAAGGAAAAGCTAACAAGTGTTGAGGACTTGTGTTGATGTTAAGAATGTTAAAGTTCAAGATTTATGTGTGATGACTTAAGACTTATTTATTTACGTTTCCGTAACAGAGATTTAAAGTTAAGTTTAACCTGGGATTTATGATGTATTTTATTTCAGATGATGTAAGATGATGATTTATTTATCTAATAAATCAATTTTATTATTTATGGGTAGTTAGTTGTATGATATTGGAACAGTGAACACCAAATCTTGTGAAAATTAAGATACCGGATTTGGGGGTGTCACAAGTTGGTATCAAAGTCGTAGGTTATGAACCTTAGGTGGGGGGAAAACCTTAGGATAGTAGCCTTCGTGAAAATAGTAATGATAACTCTGATTGAGTTCTAAGAAAGATAATAAAATTACCTTATGTGCTATGTGCTTATGTGTTCATACTTGATAGAGTATTGATTAGCATCACGTAAAAACTAAGACTTAAAATTTATTTTGTCAGGATGTCAGATACTGGAGGAGCTAGTCAGCCCAGGGATGTTGTACCCCTAGAGATTAGAGATGAAGAGCCCCGGGACATACATACTGTCTGGGAGCAGTTAGTATAGCCAGAGCCATCTCCTGTGATTCCAGATTTTGGTCAGGAGCATGAGCCAGAGATTGACTCAGAGGTGGACCCTGAGGAGGTCGAGATCCCGGCTGAGGCAGCAGAGGAAGAGGAAGAGGAAGACCCTGAAGAGGAAGAGGAGGAGGAAGACCCTGAGGAGTTCCCACCGAACTCTGTCAGTGCTGACATGTATGCTTTATTGTATGATCGCAACGTAGAGTTACGAGATACGATTGAGTAGCAGAATGAGGAAGTTGAGACACTCCACACTCGCCTTGGCAATGTGGAGTGGGACTTGGCTCACGAGAAGGGCCAAACTGAGCAGAAGACAGAGGAAATAGAAAGGTTAAAGAATGAGTTGAAAGAGAAATCTGAAAAACTCGCCGTAGTGGAAGAAGCTTGGGTGAAAAATGCACGACGTGCAGATCTGGCAGAGGATGATGCGCGTGCGAAGAGAGTTAAGGTTGTAGAGACGTGCTACACGTTTCTAAGGGCAATGGATGAGGCCCAGGATCGAGTTATGAGATATCCAATTCAGTTCGAGGGACTTCCTGGGTATATGTTAGAACGCAGGACTATGTCCCGCATTATAGAGGAGGAACGTAGTGAAGCTGTCCGACGCCTTAGTAGGCCGTGATAGGACAATATGATATTGTTAATGTTTAAATAATCATAAATAATGTAAATTCCAATGTGATTATAAACAAAGGAATATTGTGATAATGTAAATCCTGTATAAACTTTATTTCAGGATAGTTGATGTAAATGGCAGAAATGCTATCGTATTGTATTAAAAGCTTTTGGTTTTAATAAAATAATAAAGTTATTCAAGATGATATGGGTTAAGTGAGTATGTTAAAGTATTTAACATTATGTGATACTCTTTGGAGTAGTTAATGTAAATTCCGATATGATTAAAAAAAACAAAGGAATATTTTGAGAAACTAAATCCTGAAGATTCTTTATCTTGGGATAGTTGAAGTAAATGGCAGAGATGCTATAGTACTATGTTTAAAACTTTTGATTTAAATAAAATATCAAAGGTTATTTGATAAGAAAATAGTTAAAGTGGTTATGTTAAATATTTGAGTTAAGTCTTAAATATTTAAGAGATTGGATAAAGATCTAATGAGCATATATTCTTAACAGAAATATTTGGATAATTGTTTGCCAATATTAGTTTAAATCAAATTAGTCTTACTTTAAACATTTTATTTTTATTTTTGTTTTATTCTCTTCTCATATTCTCTTTTCAGGTACAATGGACTTAAATTTCTATCCATGGAACTGTACAAGACAAGAGCAACCAAGGGAAGCAAGCACTGATGGACTCGACCCAATTGCCACACTCTCAGCACAGTTAGAGGAGCTCTCGAGAAAGCTGGATATTGTTTCAGTCCAACAGAGTCGAGAACCAGTGACTTCATATGACTACGGTGCTGGAGCTTATATGAGCCATCAGGAGCCTATCAGTTATGGACAGGAGCAGTATGGGGGTGGTTATTCCTACACCGAACCTTATCCCACTTATCAGCCAGATATGGGGTATCACCCAAGCCCTTCAGCAGACTACTATCAAGACCAACACTGGGATCCAAATCCCGCATATGCCCCAGAATGCACCTTCCAGACTCCAGTTTTCGAGCCTCAACACAATTTTGAGGGTGACACAGAAAATGCAAGCTTGGAGGATGGAGGTGACATATCACTGAAGGACATCTTGATTGAGCAACAAAAGTCAGTCAAGAATATTAAGAACTGGGCAGAGCAAATTAGTAGGGCCTTGATGATAGAGGATGAGCAAGGGCAGACCCATACTGTGAGCTATCAAGAACAATACGAGCCAAGTCCAAATTGTGCACCGGAACCCCCATATCAATCCCCATGTTTACAAGGAGAACAGTCTACAATGGACTTCAGGTATATGAGCTTAGAAAGACAAGAGGAGATGCTTAGGAGCCAAGAAGAATCGAGCCAAAATTTTTAGAATCAGATGGCCCTAATCCACAATGCTCCCACCAATGAGCCTCAGTACATGGAGCCCGAGACTGAAACTGAAAAGGAAGGATTGGAAATTATATGGGGGAACTCATTAACATCAACAAAGGAGATCTTTGTTGAACAAGAGCAGTCAATTGAGGATCTTCAAACTTGGGTAGAGAAAATTAGCACAGCTTTAAGGAATGAGGAGGTGATTGAGCAAGTAAATGAAGCTCAAATGCCTCCAATGACTGAAGCCGTAAGTTATGAACCCCAAGATACATGGTGCTATGACATGGATGCAGAGACTGATGAAGAGCCCGAAGTGCAGTTACAACTGGACGAGCCTAAGGCAATGGAAAAAGAGGAGATAATTGGGGATGTGGAACAGTATGAACCAACAGTGATAATACCCCAAGAGCTTTCTCCACCGAAGTTTGAGAATCCAGTCAAGTTTGCACATCCTTGCCCCCTTGGTAGCCACATTTCAGAGCCGGATCTCGATGATATGAGAGAGTCCGAAAGCTTCAAATCATGGTGGTCAGAAGAGAAGAAAATAGAAGAAGAGTCCGTTGTGTGGTCTATACCTCCATGCCCCGATCATTTCACCTACACAACGGAACCCTTGCCTAGCTCCCCAACCTTCAGGACGGGGAATTCTTTTACTTATCCAATTCTAGGTAGTTTAAATCTGCATCCGCTCCTACTGGGAAGCCGCCAAAGTCACACAGATATTCTGATGGATGGAGGGGTTCTCCAGTATCGTCGGGGAGTTGGGTAGCAGTGGGCAGACACAGTCGAGCTAGAGGACTATAAATCAAGCGCTAGATGGGAGGCACCCCATCATTTCTCTCTCTCTTTATTTAATTCTCCATTACCTACTTCCCATCATCCTTCTCTCTATCTCTTTGTTTAATTCTCCATTTACATGCTTTCTATCACATTCCCCTCCCCCTTGTTTAATTCTTATTAGTTAATATTTAGTTTAAATTTTTGCATACTGTAGGAATTAGGAGTTCATTGCCTATATTTTTGAACTTAGGCATGAATGCGTATATTTTTGGGATTACAAAGCTTATAGCATATTTTTGATGCACTTGCATTGTTTATACGCACTTAGAGAATTTTTGGGAATTTAAATGAATATATCTTTCCATGTTTAATTCTCTTGATGTAAATATTAAGTATTAACTTTTGATGGTTTAATAGGGCTTAATAAGTCTTGTCTGCATATTTCAGGCTAAAAGCTGCTTGGGAGCAAAGTTCAAATGCCATAGCCTCTGTGCCTAGAAAAATTCTGCAGAAAACAGGATCTGGCATACTGCGCGGCCGCGCCAGGATAAGCCTAAGCTGGCGCGCAGCCGCGCCACACATGCAGATTGAGCCTGACTTGGGAAAAATTCTGGCAGCTTTTGGGGGCACCGCTTCATGTCAATTATCTGCAGCACCCAGCCTCATTCCCTCTCATCCCAAACCCTCAAGTTAATTAATGCAATCCCCCATCTCTTCCATCTCATTCAATCCCCCTCCACTAAAAGCCTTAGTTTTTAAAACCTCCTACCTCCTCAATCTAAAGTACCAATTCCCATCCACCTCAGCCTCTCAACATGATCAATTGAAACATTGAGTGTGGAATATCTAGCAGAGCAAGATTGAGTACAGTGCTAAGCGGGGTTTATTTTGTCAGAGCAGAAAGAGAGACAGAGGAAACTTCTGAGAGGGCGCTAATTCATTTCATGCAGCATCAGAAGCCGAATAGGGGAGTTCCTTTCTTTTTACCTTTACCTTCAATGAGGACATTGAACATTTTAAGTTTGGGGGTATTGGTTTTATTTTTGCATGTAGTTAATTCATTTCATGTTGTGTCAGTTCATGTAGTGCATGTAGTTCATTGCATATTGTGTTTGTTTATTTAGTGCATGTAGTGTTAAAATTTGTCAAAATTTTAAAATTTTTGCATTCTGTTTTGCATTCTGTGTTAGGACATTTTGCATGAATCCAGTTTCAGTTGGTGAGTTATGTATGTGGCCTATGAAGAAACTGAAATCACTTGATTGTGGAACTGATTGGAGACTTAAGCTTGATTTCATTGTCATATATGTAAATCCTTACCTGTCAGATACTGTGTAGCCAGTGAGCAAGATAGAGTAACCACCATGACATGCTAAGTCTAAATTTTCACATACTTGTCTTCTGGTGGAAAAACTATATTTTAATAAAAGAGTTTCAGTTCGCATATAATAATAACTAAACTGTTAAAAGCTTAAGTTTAGGGGAAACAGGGGTTTTGCATGCTATGTGGGGAGATGGAGCGTAAAACGCACTCCCCTTTGAAAAGAAAAGAAAACAAAAGAAAATGCATTGAAAAAGAAAAAAAAATAGAATAAATACTTCGACTACGCCGAGTTCTGTGGCCTTTGATATTCGAGCAAGTAAGCCCTCGGGGTGTTTCTACACCCAGCGCCCTAAGGCCGTCTGGTCTGGGAGTCGTTGGTCGAAAGCTCGCTACATGGATATCATTGAAGAGCCTAAGAGAACTAGGCGTTGCACAGTTGAATGTGTACACGGGAAAGTGCAAATACGCCCTCGTGAGTAATAAAAGCTTAATAAAAAAACCCTGTTGACTCTAAACTCTAGTAATGCACGGTCTTAGTTAGAACTTATATGATTTACTATTTTTCTTAAGTTAAAGCTTGTTTTTCCCCTAAGAAGCATAGTATGTGAGTTATTTATCTGAATGCATATCTATTGGTTGCTAGGCACAAAACGCACAATACATCAGTGCTGACAGTTTTGGATTTGCAGAATATGCCTTATGGTCTTGTTTTGGGTAGCTTATCTATTTCGACTATCTCGTGGTTTTCTGAGGCATTGCTTTGAAAGTTCAATACTGGCTGGGAACTTGGATTCGCATTAATGATAGTGTAGGTTGCATACATTGTAGATACTGCATTGCATCTTTTGTTTAGTTTTGTTTTGGTTGCTCGAGGGCAAGCAACGTTTAAGTTTGGGGGTATTTGATAAGTAGTCTTTATGACCACTTATTCGGATAGTAACCAGCTTGTTCTGTTGCCGAAACTCAAGTACTTTTGTGCTTTTCACGTGTTTTTCCTTTGTTTTGCAGTGTTTATGTTTAGGAACTCTCCGGGTGCAATTTGAGCGTAAAAGGACCTAAGATGGCCTAAAAGGGGCATCGCACTGAAATAGGCTAGAAGAGATGATGGTATGATTGGGCAAAGCATGATGTCAAACGGCAAAATGGGGATGTACTGTTGCAAAGAGGCTAAAAAGGAGTTCACTTGCCAAGCATGGGAAGTAGCAGAACACCCAAGCTTCAGGTGCCGCGCGGCCGCGCCGGGTTCAAGGCAGCCAGCCGCGCGCCCGCGCCATTATCCAGACCAGAAGCTCAGCATTTTGCAGCGGCGCGGCCGCGCCACTAAATAGGCTTGGACGCGCACGGCCACGCCAGTTTATTTTCGGCCATACTTTGACTTTTTGATTTATTGAACGGCAGAGGCAGAGAGATATAAGGGCTGAGCCCTCATTTTGTAACATATCTCCACGAGGGAGTAAACATTGGCCTTAAGCCCTAGCTTGTTCTTCATTTTCTCTTTTTTCCTACTTGTTTGTTAGATTAGGAGTAGTTTAGTGTTAGATTAGGGTTTAATTAGTTAGTTAGATTCTAGGGTTAGGTTAGTGTTGAAGATTGAAGCAAGTGGTTGTATTCAAAGATCCAAGCTTGGAGAGAAGAACAAAGATTTGCATTTCTCTATCTCTTAACTGTCTTTGCTATCATTGTGTATTTGGATAATGTATAATCAACTTGTGAATAATATATTTGGTTTGTCTATGCCTTAAATCTATTTTGAGGTTCCAATGGAACCTTTTGAGTAGTCAATGTTGATTTCCCTTCCATGTGGGTCTTAGTTGATTGTTATATGCTTATCTATTGCGATGTATGCTTTATTTGCTTAATTGAGTTGCAACCAATTACTGTGATAACCTATGTGGGATCGAAAGACGGAGCATAGGTTTAGATCTAATCGCGATAGCGGGCGATTGTAGGTTCACATGGCGTTGGACTTATGATTTGTGCTTAGGATAGACATATACCGAAGCACCGCTCGTAGTCAATAGAGAACTTGACCTTCAACCCTATTTATTTGTAAATCACATAGACATATAGTGGTTTAGGTAATGTGGGTGTTCACGTGCGTCTATCACCTGTGGATTGCACGTGATACGGTTTAGGTGCATCGAAAGATGGCCTACTCCCACTTTCGTGTTCTCGGCTAATAACTATAATGATTGATTTGACCTGACTTGGGAGTGTATCGACTTAGACGAATCATTAGGGAAATTGGGATCTCTTATCTTCATTATCTAATTCAACTCTAGGATTAATTAGTTTAACTTCAATTCTTGCCTAGTTTAACTTAGTTTTAATTCATCCTCTTTACCACCCGTTTAAATAAGATCGAAATGATTATGTACTAGTGCTTTGGCGACCTTTTATCCATTAATTCCTCGTGGGAATGATATCTTTACTTACTCTTTATTACTCGTTGGCCGCGTATACTTGCGCGTAAATTGTGTCATCTAATCGGACCAACATCTCTATTTATAGCCAAACTATTACCCTCCTATAAGTAGTACACAAAGGGTAAGGAGGAGTTGGTGGCTAACTCCACCAACTAACACTATTCAAGGTACACCTAGCCATTGGGCTATTTCATCATTGCCCTCACATGGCTAACTTGCAAGCTTTTTTAGTCCAAATTTTCAGCATTCTTAGGGTCCAAGAGGGGATTTGGTTGGGAGGGGATGTACCACACCATATCACATTTTATTTTTCCACTTGCACAACATAGTTAGCATGCTTGACCCTACATACTTATATATATAAATACCTTTATCGTAAAATTATATACATATATATCTACTTGTATATGTGTACATAATCCTATCATCATATATCACACATTGGGCCACATCAAATTAAATCAATTGGGCTAAGCACACTAAAGCACATGGACTCTATTATTTAATCTAGCACATAAATTGATTGGGCCACATCTCTTAATTCTTATAACATGTCACATTAATGTTGTTGGGCTTGGATATATCCTAAGTCCAATACATTATTAATTCAATGACCCAACTAGTCCAATTAAGAAATTAATTATGCCACACAAGGCTTATCACTTAAGCTTAATTAAGCTTACAATTATCATCATCATACTTTTTCATCATTTCATACTTGATTAAATTATTAAACACATGACACATATATATATATATATGAATATATATATACATATATATATATATATAAATATTCATATGCACACAAAAAATTACAATAACCTTTATTTAAATTCTAAAATTATTTATAAAATTCTTAGGTATTACATCCTCCCCCCTTATAAAAATTCCATCCTCGAAATTGATACAAGGTTACACAAATAGATGGGGATAGTCTCTCATTATCTTATCTTCTAATTCCCACGCGGCTTCCTCGACATCGTGGTTTCGCCAAACTATTTTTACAGAAGATATAACTTTGTTTCTTAGAGTTTGCTCTTTCCTATCTAATATTTGGACAGGAATTTCTTCATACGCCATGTGATAGTAGTGTGCATACAAGCCAATCATGTATGATGATAAAGCACGTACTTTGTAAACAATCTTATTTATTTATTAATAAAATATTCATTTATTAAAGGCATTTAATTATCTACATGTTGCTGTTTTTATAATATGTAAATAACCCATAGTTTTAAGCAATGCTTTTAGAATCATGATGATGATCATGCTAATGAGATCTAAATTCTTAGAAAGTTTTAAAACTAAAATAGTTCCCAATCGTGGGATTACTAAAAAGGGGATTAGTAAATCCGGATAGATTGGTACATATGTTGCTTGCTCATTGGATGAGGATGATTGATCTCATGATCATTTGTGTGGAGACACTAAAGCAAGTATGTAGGTGCTTATTGGAGAATAAGTTCACTGAACGTGACTCGCTATGGAATACCTTATGGAGATTTACTCGCCTGTCAATAGGAATTCCTAATGTGATAGTAGTACAAGTAATCCTTGGACTTGAGATCATCATAGTATCTTGTATGTAACAAATTATACTTTGACTTATTCCTTAAGACCTTTTAAGGCATATATAGGGTATGCTTGGGTATAATGAGTTACATATGGAGATAATGAATGATCAATAAAGAATCTACCACCTCTAGTAAAAGAGGAGATATGTCCTATGTGATTCGTTAAATGACAACCCAGGAATCCTTGGCCAAGGTGAAATGAAATTAGAAAGGAGTTTTTAATTTGCATTATTTGGAGTTGTGCATTTTCTAATCGAAATACATATAATTAAATAAAATAAGACTTGACAGTAAATCCATGTCTTATATTTAATTGGGACATTGTATTGTGGAAGGATTGAATTGTATGGTAACTATTAACTCACAGGTTCTTTTATGATTAATGTTGAAATCTATATTATCTGGAAAGTCGTTGATCGCTAGGGAGGCTTATCCCTATTGTAGAATAAATATTATTTATTTAAATAAATTATTAGTTTAATTTATTTATTTAAATAAGATTAAAATTGTTTTAATTGATTTATTCACAATCGGTTTAATATGGAGAACCTAAAGGGTCACACCATAAAAGGAAGAATAATTATTTAAGAAGGCAATGGCATAATCGTAATAATGCATTAAGTATAATTAATTTAATCTATGGTGATAGAATAAATTAAATAGCTTAATGTTTATTATTTAATATTTTGAAAATATTAAATATAAATTAATAAGAGGAGTCTTATTAATATTATTACAATTATTATTATTTTAATTTCTAAAGGAGTTTAGTAATTAATTTAATATTTAGTACTCTCATTTATTCCTAATAAGATTAGGAGACAAATTAATTAAATGAATTTAATTAATTATTCCCATGTGGTGGGAAGCCTAAATTAATTAAAGGAGTTTAATTAATTAAAAGAAATCCCATGTCTAATAGGATTAGAAGGGTTGACTAATATCTATATATAAGAGGAGTCTTATAATAGATATTAGATTGATGCAATTCCAATTGTTGGAGAGTACTCCTTTTCTATAGAGGATAGAAAACTAAGGTTAAGCCAAACACCCTCCTTCTTGATAATTCATCTTCCTTGGTGGATCACCTCTAGAGGCCAAACACTTGGGTGGCTAACGTTGATCAAAGGAAGAAATCTAACCCGGAAATTCAAGGAGATCACGAAGAACAAGGAGTTGAACTAGTACCTGTGGAAGCTTCGTTCTACAAGGGTATGATTCCATAACTTCTTATTTATCGTTTTAAATTAATAATTTGCATAAAGGATGATCCGGGTAATGGTTTTGTAGAAATTTTTTAAACTCTGATATACCATGCTTCCGCTAATTTTTGCAATTTGATTGCGTCACGATTTCGTACAAACCCAACAGTGGCATCAGAGCCAAATCTTTATGCAATTATTAATTTATTTTTGATTTCATATACATATGGGTATGTATTTAAAATAATTTATTGGGCATAATTTTATTGTATAAAATTATATTTTTTAAGAAAAAAAAAAGAAAAAAAAAGAAAAAAGAAAAGACTTTTTTTGGGACGAATCACAATTTTTTTTGATGCTAATCTTGAATTCTGCAAAGAAAAGGTGTTGTCTCTTTCTTACTCCAAAAAGAAGGTGACCCATCAGGAAAGGACTTTTTTAATAAACCTGCAGGACTCTTTTAATAAAAGAAGGTGACTTCTTTTTAAAAAATAAATATGATATATTTATATATTATATTCTAAATAATTTTATAATTAAAATAAAGAGTTTATTTTAATCTTGAAATTGGATTTCATGCAATTTAAAATTGCCCATTAAATGATACTCATATATATATGGAATGTTTTAATTCATGAGATGGATATTTATTTATTGATAGATATGGTGATATGTATGATAATAAATAGGGATTGATTATGGACTATTTGACCAATGTGATTGGATTTTATTTTAGTTGAATGCTTGAATGAGTGGGTTTTATTAAATGGGGTCTGCGTACCTCGTCTTCTCTAATTTTTTTTTTCTTGATGTAAAATTCTATCTCCCTCCTATGTATTTCCCCTTGACTGTTGATCAAGGTTTCTATTTAAATTAAATAGTTTAATGTAATAGAAATAGTTAGAATTATCTTGAAGAAATTAGAGACCAAGGAGCAAGGTGCGCGTGAAGACTCGTTTGTATGGAGCCCGGGTTTAAATGTAATAGTTACGTTTAAATTTAAATTCTTGCACTCCTAGGTTTGACCTTTTGGTTCACTTGGTGGCTCTAGTGAACCAAACTAGAATAAAAGTTCATAATCAATCCGGGTAGAATATAATATTCTATATTGCATGCTAAATATTATATATATTATATTTTTTGCAAACATGCTTCGCATGTTTAATAAAATGACGCGTATTTTATATATATATGTGCATGCGCGCTAAACAAGATGAGACAAATAATAACAAACCCCTCAAAGAAATAATATTAAGTCCGAAGCGTTCAAATGATATTTGGAATATCGAACGTCGCCTTCTAGCATGATAAATTAATAGAGTATTAAATATTTAATATGAGCTTGTTGTGCTATCCACAAGGCGAGTATTGCATATTTAAGATGTTAATTAATCACATTTGATGCTTATCAAGAAAATTGAACGATCTAGTCTTGTTGTGCTATCCACAAGGACGAACATTTTTCTTTTTTGAATTTATGGAAGTGCTAGGCTGGACTTAACTTAAATCATTTTAGTTCGGATGTGCACACACTTGACCATTATGATTTAAGAGGCAAAATAAAAGGAGTTATATAGTGTTGTAATTGACAAGAGTTGTCTACCTATTTATTTGTATATCGCTTGTTGTGCTATCCACAAGGTTATATACATTTGAAATGGGATCCTTATTCTCACTAGCAAATCTTTAATTAGATGTTGCCGAACTATATAAGTGAGGGTAATATAGTTTGATAAAAATAGTGGGAGATACCAATTTAAAATAAAGACCTAAATTTATTTTGGTATGCAAAGTTAATAAAATGAATGTTTGCTAAAATGTTGTTTTCTTTCACATGCAGAATTTTAAAAATGTCTAAATCACTAATCTCACTACGAAGCATACTTGATGCTAATAAGCTTACCGGGCCGAATTATGAGGACTGGCTAAGAAATCTGAGAATTGTTCTCACTGCTGAAAAGATTTCTTATGTCCTAAATTCAACTGTCCCTGAATCTGTTTCGGAAACAGCCTCTGAGGAAGAGATTGCCACTTTTAATAAGTGGCAAGATGATGCATCTGTGGCTCAATGCATCATGCTCGCATCCATGAATAACGAGCTTCAGCGTCAGCACGTAAATATGGATGCTCCTGCTATGCTGCTTCACCTCAAGGAGTTGTATGGTGAACAGAGTAGGACTGCTAGATATGAGATATCTAAGGAGCTCTTCCGATCTCGGATGACCGAGGGTACTGCCGTCGAGACTCATGTCCTAAAGGTGATCAATTTGATTGAACGCCTTGGACAGCTGGGGTTCGTCATGGATGGGGAGCTGAGTCAAGACTTGGTCTTGCAGTCACTCCCTGAGACCTTCTCGCAGTTTGTGGTTAATTTTCACATGAATAAGTTAGATGTCAGCTTGCCTGAGCTGCTTAACATGCTGAAAACTGCAGAAGGTCACTTCCCATCCAAGAAGAACCATATCTTGATGGTGGATTCTTCCAATAAAAGGAAGAGGCCCAAGGTATCTTCTGAAAAGAAGAAATCTAAGAAGGCTAAGGGAAAGGGGAAAGAAAAGGAACAAAAGAAACCTGAACCAGCTAAAGGAATGTGCTTTCATTGCAACAAGCCGGGACATTGGAAAAGGAACTGCAAGAAGTATCTAGCAGAGAAGAAGCTTGGAGAAGCTTCGACTTCCAATCAAGGTTTGTTTATGATTGAAATTAATTTTTCTGAAAGTCATAATTCTACTTGGGTATTGGATACCGGCTGTGGTTCTCACATATGTAATACTGTGCAGGGACTGGTTAGAAGTAGAAAGCTGAACAATGATGAAGTGATCCTACGAGTGGGGAATGGAGCAAAGGTTGCTGCATTAGCTGTAGGAACTTATTATTTAGCAATGCCTTCGGGCAAGTCCATTTATCTTAATAATTGTTATTATGTTCCGAATATTATTAAAAACATTATTTCAATTTCTGTATTGGATATGGAAGGATTTAACGTTGTTATAAAGAACAATAGTTGTTCTATTTATAAAGACGATGTTTTATATGGTATTGGAAATTTACGAAATGGACTTTATACACTTGACTTACAAGAAAATATATTTCAAATTGAACAAACTAAGAAAAGAAAAAGAGATGATATTAATTATACCTACATGTGGCACTGTAGACTCGGTCATATCAATGAAACAAGATTATCCAAGTTGCATAAAGATGGGCTCCTCGAGCTATCCGATTATGAATCATATCCAACTTGTGAATCTTGTCTCATGGGTAAAATGACTAAATCTCCTTTTAGTGGAAAAGGAGAAAGAGTTACAGAGTTGTTGGCATTGATTCACACAGACGTTTGTGGACCTATGACAACAAGTGCATGGGGTGGGTATTCTTATTTTATTACTTTCACTGATGATCACTCAAGATTTGGATATGTGTATTTGATGAAATACAAGTCAGAATCATTTGAAAAGTTCAAAGAGTTCAGAAGTGAAGTAGAGAAACAAACGGGCAAGAGTATAAAGACACTTCGATCAGATCGAGGTGGAGAATACTTAAGCGGTGAGTTTCTCAATTGTCTCAAAGAAAATGGTATAATCTCACAATGGACTCCACCAGGTACACCACAGTTAAATGGAGTATCTGAAAGGAGAAATCGAATACTATTAGACATGGTTCGATCCATGATGAGTTTTACCGACCTTCCAATTTCCTTCTAGGGATATGCCCTAGAAACGGCTGCATACCTACTTAACAAGGTACCTACCAAATCCGCCCCAAAGACTCCATATGAGATGTGGAAGGGGAGGAAACCAAATCTTAAGCATGTTAAGACTTGGGGTTGTCCAGCTTATGTCAAAAAGTTTGAACATGAAAAGCTACAAACTAAATCCGAAAAGTGTAGATTTGTGGGATACCCTAAAGAAACTGTAGGGTATTATTTCTATCATCCAACTGATCAAAAGGTGTTTGTTGCGAAACATGCTGCCTTCTTGGAAAAGGAGTTTATCCATGAAGGGGTCAGTGGGAGTAAGATATATCTTGAAGAAGCTCAAGAACCACAAATTACCACAGATCAAAGTCAGGTACCTGACCAAGTAGAAGAACCTACTATACCACACCCTGTTCGTAAATCTAGGAGAGTACCTAAGATACCTGAGAGGTATGGATTCGTTATAGAGGATGACGATGAGGTACACATCATGGATGATGATGATCCATTGAATTACGAACAAGCTATGAGTAATAAAGACTCAGGGAAATGGCTTGAAGCCATGAAATCCGAAATGGACTCCATGTATGAAAACAAAGTATGGACTTTGGTTTCACCACCTGAAGGCATTAAGCCTATTGGGTGTAAATGGGTCTTTAAAAGAAAGACTGGAGCAGATGGCAAGGTGGAGACCTATAAGGCCCGACTGGTTGCAAAAGGTTTCAAACAAAGACAAGGAGTTGGCTATGATGAAACCTTTTCACCAGTAGCTATGCTCAAGTCCATTCGGATTTTGCTTGCAATTGCAGCTTATAACGACTATGAGATCTGGCAGATGGACGTGAAAACGGCCTTCCTCAATGGAAAACTTGAGGAGGATGTGTATATGACACAGCCAGAGGGATTTGTTTCAAAGGTTGGAATAAATCAAGTCTGTAAGCTGCAACGATCCATTTATGGATTGAAGCAAGCTTCTCGTAGATGGAACATTCGTTTTGATGAGACAATCAAAGAGTTTGATTTTATCAAAAATGACGATGAACCATGTGTGTACAAGAAGGTTAGTGGGAGCGCAATTTCATTCCTTGTATTATATGTTGATGATATATTACTGATAGGGAATGACATTCCTATGCTACAATCAATTAAAATCTGGTTATCTAAACACTTCTCCATGAAGGACTTGGGAGAAGCATCCTATATTTTGGGGATAAAGATCTATAGAGATAGATCTAAAAGGATGCTTGGTTTATCCCAAGGAACGTACATTGATACGATGCTAAGAGGTTTAGCATGGAAGATTCCAAAAGAGGTCTCATGCCGATGAGCCATGGAATACATCTCTCCAAGAAACAGGCCCCAAAGACACCTGAGGAGAGAGACCGTATGAGTAAGATCCCTTATGCTTCTGCAATAGGATCTATCATGTACGGTATGATATGTACTAGACCGGATGTTGCTCATGCACTTAGTGTAACGAGCAGATACCAGTCAAATCCTGGAGAAGAGCACTGGAAGGCAGTAAAGAATATCCTAAAGTACTTGAGAAGGACTAAAGATATTTTTCTTGTCTACGGTGGGTCTGAATTAAAACTCGAGGGCTTCACAGACTCAAGTTTTCAAACGGACCAATATGACAGTAAAACTGTTTCGGGGTATGTTTTTACCTTGAACGGAGGCGCAGTGAGTTGGAAGAGTTCCAAGCAGCAAACAGTTGCTGATTCAGTGACAGAGGCAGAGTATATAGCTGCAAGTGAAGCTGCAAAGGAAGCTGTTTGGATGAAGAAGTTCATAACTGAACTTGGTGTGGTTCCTAGCATTGGAGAAGCAGTTCCCGTTTACTGTGACAACACAGGAGCAGTTGCACAGGCTAAGGAACCCAGGTCTCATCAGAAATCTAAACACGTGTTGCGGCGATTTCACTTGATCAGGGAGATCATTGAAAGAGGAGACGTCACCTTGGAGCGTGTAGACTCTCAAGATAACATTGCAGATCCATTTACTAAAGCTTTAACACAACAGCAGTTTGATCGTCACTTAGAGAAGATGGGTATGAGATACCATGGCGATTGGCTTTAGTGCAAGTGGGAGATTGATAGTAGTGTGCATACAAGCCAATCATGTATGATGATAAAGCACGTACTTTGTAAACAATCTTATTTATTTATTAATAAAATATTCATTTATTAAAGGCATTTAATTATCTACATGTTGCTGTTTTTATAATATGTAAATAACCCATAGTTTTAAGCAATGCTTTTAGAATCATGATGATGATCATGCTAATGAGATCTAAATTCTTAGAAAGTTTTAAAACTAAAATAGTTCCCAATCGTGGGATTACTAAAAAGGGGATTAGTAAATCCGGATAGATTGGTACATATGTTGCTTGCTCATTGGATGAGGATGATTGATCTCATGATCATTTGTGTGGAGACACTAAAGCAAGTATGTAGGTGCTTATTGGAGAATAAGTTCACTGAACGTGACTCGCTATGGAATACCTTATGGAGATTTACTCGCCTGTCAATAGGAATTCCTAATGTGATAGTAGTACAAGTAATCCTTGGACTTGAGATCATCATAGTATCTTGTATGTAACAAATTATACTTTGACTTATTCCTTAAGACCTTTTAAGGCATATATAGGGTATGCTTGGGTATAATGAGTTACATATGGAGATAATGAATGATCAATAAAGAATCTACCACCTCTAGTAAAAGAGGAGATATGTCCTATGTGATTCGTTAAATGACAACCCAGTAATCCTTGGCCAAGGTGAAATGAAATTAGAAAGGAGTTTTTAATTTGCATTATTTGGAGTTGTGCATTTTCTAATCGAAATACATATAATTAAATAAAATAAGACTTGACAGTAAATCCATGTCTTATATTTAATTGGGACATTGTATTGTGGAAGGATTGAATTGTATGGTAACTATTAACTCACAGGTTCTTTTATGATTAATGTTGAAATCTATATTATCTGGAAAGTCGTTGATCGCTAGGGAGGCTTATCCCTATTGTAGAATAAATATTATTTATTTAAATAAATTATTAGTTTAATTTATTTATTTAAATAAGATTAAAATTGTTTTAATTGATTTATTCACAACCGGTTTAATATGGAGAACCTAAAGGGTCACACCATAAAAGGAAGAATAATTATTTAAGAAGGCAATGGCATAATCGTAATAATGCATTAAGTATAATTAATTTAATCTATGGTGATAGAATAAATTAAATAGCTTAATGTTTATTATTTAATATTTTGAAAATATTAAATATAAATTAATAAGAGGAGTCTTATTAATATTATTACAATTATTATTATTTTAATTTCTAAAGGAGTTTAGTAATTAATTTAATATTTAGTACTCTCATTTATTCCTAATAAGATTAGGAGACAAATTAATTAAATGAATTTAATTAATTATTCCCATGTGGTGGGAAGCCTAAATTAATTAAAGGAGTTTAATTAATTAAAAGAAATCCCATGTCTAATAGGATTAGAAGGGTTGACTAATATCTATATATAAGAGGAGTCTTATAATAGATATTAGATTGATGCAATTCCAATTGTTGGAGAGTACTCCTTTTCTATAGAGGATAGAAAACTAAGGTTAAGCCAAACACCCTCCTTCTTGATAATTCATCTTCCTTGGTGGATCACCTCTAGAGGCCAAACACTTGGGTGGCTAACGTTGATCAAAGGAAGAAATCTAACCCGGAAATTCAAGGAGATCACGAAGAACAAGGAGTTGAACTAGTACCTGTGGAAGCTTCGTTCTACAAGGGTATGATTCCATAACTTCTTATTTATCGTTTTAAATTAATAATTTGCATAAAGGATGATCCGGGTAATGGTTTTGTAGAAATTTTTTAAACTCTGATATACCATGCTTCCGCTAATTTTTGCAATTTGATTGCGTCACGATTTCGTACAAACCCAACACCATGTTCTTCTCTACTTGAATGGGCTCATAAGATATCACGTGCCTGTAGTCGGGCTTGTATGGACGCAACACGGATATGTGAAACACGTTGTGGATAAGCTCCAACTCAGGTGGTAATGTTACCTTGTATGCCACTTTGCCCACTCGCTTCAATATCTCGAACGGTCCTATGAATCTTGGACTCAATTTTCCCTTTTTGTCGATTCATTTTTTCCTTTCCAGGGAGATACCTTCAAGAATACGAAACTACCAACTTTAATGTCCCGGTCTTGTCGATGCAAATCTGCGTACTTTTTCTGGCAATCTTGAGCTGCTACCAGTCTGGCTCTTATTACTGTCACCACGTCTGCGGTTTGTTGCACTAACTCTGGTCCCAAAATTTGTCGTTCTCCGACTTTGTCCCAACATAATGGCGTTCTGCACTTTCTCCAATAAAGAGCTTCGTACGGTGGCATGCCGATACTCGCATGGTAATTATTGTTATAAGCAAATTCTACTAAGGGTAGGTGATCGTCCCAATTTCCCTTGAAATCCATCACGCAAGTCCTAAGCATGTCTTCCAGCATTTGTATTGTTCGCTCACTCTGTCCGTCCGTCTGAGGGTGATACGCAGTACTCAACCTCAACTGGGTTTCCATCCTCTCTTGTTAGCTTTTTCAAAAGTTTGACGTGAAGCGCGGATCTCGATCAGAGACAATTGACACCGACACTCCATGTCGTGAGACAATCTCCTTTACGTAATGATTCGCTAACTAATTCAAATTATATCGGATCTTGATCGATAGAAAATGAGCTATCTTTGTTAGTCGATCCATGATTACCCAAATGGCATCATACCCTTTCTGCGTAATTAGAAGTCCTACCACAAAGTCCATCATAATGTGCTCCTATTTCCATTCTGGTATCTCCAAAGGTTGAAGTAGACCACTCGGCCTCTGGTGCTCTGCTTTGACCCGTTGGCAAGTAAGACATCTACTAACGCACTCTGCGACTTCCCGTTTCAAATTGGGCCACCAAAAATGTTGCCTTCAATCTCGGTACATCTTTGTGCCTCCTGATTGAACGAAATATGTCATATTGTGTGCCTCGTGCAAAATTTCCTCTCTTAATTCGGTTACCGCTGACACCCATACTCTCCCTTTGAATCTCAAGATACCATCTTTATCCATTCTGAACCTTTGTTCATCATTTTCGGTGATCCTTTTTCTTATTTTCTCCCACTCTTCATCTTTCTCTTGTTATTCCTTTACTCTATCCAACAACATTGGACGAGCTTCCATTACGAATATCTTTTCCTCAGACCTCTCCGGTCCCTTACCTCTATCTCCCATTTTTCCATCTCTCTTATTAACTCCTCATGAGTTGTCAATTGAAACAATTTCTCTCTTCCTTTTTTGCTCAGAGTGTCGGCAACTACATTTGCCTTCCTCACGTGATAAAGAATATCGCAGTCATAATCCTTGATCAATTCTAACCACCTTCTTTATCGCATGTTCAACTCCTTCTGTGTGAAGATATATTTCAGACTTTTATCATCCATGTATATCTCATATTTCTCTCCGTATAAATAATGTCTCCAAATTTTCAACGCAAAAACTACTGCCGCTAACTCTAAGTCATGAGTAGGGTATCATTTTTTGTAGTCCTTTAATTATCGTGATGCATACGCAATGACCTTGTCGTGTTGCATGAGCACACAACCAAGTCCCTTGTGCGATGCATCACTATACACCACAAAACCTCTTGCATCATCTGGTAGGGATAACACAGGCGCTTCGCTTAATCTCTTCTTCAACTCTTGAAAACTTTCATCACATTTTTCTGTCCATACAAATTTCACCGTCTTCCTCGTCAGATTAGTCAAAGGGGTTGCTATCTTAGAAAAATCTTGGATAAATTATTTATAGTACCCGGCTAACCCTAAGAAACTTCTTATCTTTGTTGGTGTCTTCGGCTGCTCACAATTACTCACTGCTTCGACCTTTGCAGGGTCTACTGAGATTCCATTCTTATCCACCACGTGTCCTAAGAATTGAACCTTCTCCATCCAAAATTCACACTTAGAAAACTTCGCATACATCTTCTCACTTCTTAGCGCTTCCAAAACTATCTTCAGATGTTCGGGGTGCTCTTCCTTTGTGTTTGAGTAGATCAAGATGTCGTCGATGAAAACTACCATGAATTTATCCAAGTATGGCTTGAAAACTCGATTCATCAAGTCCATGAATGATGTCGGAGCATTAGTTAATCCGAATGACATTACAAAAAACTCGTAGTATCCATAACAGGTCCGAAACGCCGTCTTTGGTATGTCCTCCTCCAGTACCTTCAGTTGGTGATAACCTGTCCGTACGTCTATCTTTGAGAAACACTTCGCTCCCTTCAGTTGATCAAAAAGGTCGTCTATCCTTGGTAACGGATATCTGTTCTTGATCGTTACTCTGTTTAATTCTTGATAATCGATACAGAGTCTCATCGATCCGTCCTTCTTTTTAATAAACAACACTGGTGCTCCCTAAGGAGACACACTTGGTCGTATGTAACCCTTATCCAATAACTCTTATAATTATATCATTAATTCCTTTATTTCTACTGGCGCCATACGGTATGGAGCTTTCAAAAATGGTGCAGTTCCCTATGCTAAGTCTATTATAAATTCTATTTCTCTGTCTGGCGGAAGACCAGGCAGATCGTTCTGGAATACGTCTTGGAATTCATTCACTACGGATATGTCCTTAATTTCTACTCCTTATTTCTGAGTATCCACAATGTAAGCTAAGTAACCTACACATCCTTTCCTTAACAATTTCTTGGCCTGCATCATCGTAAGGCAACACAATTGCTTAAGCGATGAGCTACCATAAAACACTACCTTAGACTTACTCAGAGTCTGAAGGTTCACACTTTTATTCTGGCAGTTAATTATTGCTGTATGGTTATACAACCAATCCATTCCTAGTATTACGTCAAATTCTCCTAATCTAATTAGAATCAAGTCTACTGCTCAGTTCATGATCTCTAATGTTTGCACGACAATTTCGGTAAACGTATTCTACAGGGATTACTTCTTTGTTCGCAACTTCTATGTTCAAAGGATTTCCTAATCGTTCTCGGGGTGTATTAAGTGGACTAGCAAATTCTTCAGATACAAAAGAACAGGTGGCACACCCGAATCAAATAATACGTATGCATTTATATCATTGATTGGGATAATACATGACACCACGTCCTTCGCAGCCACTGCGTCATGGACGGTCATGTTAAAGGTTCTGGCGGTTGGGCGGTTGGATTATGTCGGTCCGCCAATCGTTAGTTTGCTGCCTCCCCCTTGTTGGCCGCTTCCTCCACCGATTCCCTTCTTCGGGCAATCCTTGATCCGGTGCTCCGTTGAGCCGGATGTGAAACACACCTGAATCTTCTTTGGCTTCTGGCAGTTGGGCAAAATGTGTCCCTTCTGGCCATAATTATAGCAAGTACCGCTCCCCTTCCAGCACTCGCCCTGGTAACTCTTCCCATACTTTGGGCATCCCTCTGCCCTCTTCTTAAAACCTCTATGGAAATTCCCCGACTGATTATTTTTGTTGTTGTTGTTATTATTCTCCTATTTTCTCTTTCCTAAGTTACTTCCCCCGCTGCAGCTTCCTCCACGACTTTCTCCCCCGGTATTCTTACCATTTTTCTCCTTGTTATATAGACTCAAGGCTGCACTTCCTCCCTCTGCAATTATAGCCTTCTCCAGCAATGTCGCAAAAGAATCGATCTGAAGGACTGACACCTTGTTAAACAACCAAGGTTTCAGTACTTGCTCAAAACGTCTTGCTTTCCTCTCTTCATCCCCTACTTGGTGTTCTGTAAATCGCGCTAGTTCTTTGAACTTAGCCGCGTACTGCGCCACCGTCATATTACCTTGCTTAAGTTCCAAAAACTTAACCTCCATCCTATTCTTCATGCTCTTCAGGAAATAATTCTCGAAGAACAAGGTCTTGAATCTCTCCCATGTTATTATCCCTTCTCCCGCTCTTTGTTGATTAGCCTCCCACCAGTAGTTGGCTTCGCCCCTCATCATATATGTAGCGAATACCGTCTTCTGGTCTTCACCCACTCGAGCGATGGTGAAAGCCTTCTCGATTTCCTTGATCCACGTCTGAGCAATGATCGGATCGGTAGTACCCTCAAACTCTGGAGGTCTTACGCTCCTAAAGTCTTTGAAATTCGTGACTGGGGCTTCTTAGGGATTGGGGTGAACGAGTTCATTGTTCCTTCCCCTAAGGGCTTCCCCTAACAAATCGACTAGCTTCTGGATGGGATCTACTTGCTCTCTCTCATTGTTAACCGATTCCTCAGGTGTAGTTAATCTACGTCTTGGTGCCATTATCTGCATCACAAAATTTTCATTTTTATTATTATTTAATTATATTTCTTAAACATTTCTCAAATGAAAAAGGAATGAAATTTCATAACACATTTCTGAAATAAGATTCATTTATATTCATATGCCAAATTGTTACATTATATGATAATCCCTAGCATATTTCTATAAATGTCAACACATATCCCCTATTATCACAAAAGATGGGGAAAACACTAACATACTACCCCTCTAACATAAGCCTACTCGGGGTTTACATACGTATCCCATATCTTACACAAAAGATTGGGATTACATTATAACATATACATTATGTAAAGTAAATACTACTACTAGACTAACTAATGGGTCTCATCCCAACATTCCGCGCTTCACAGCGCTCTTGTACTCAATTTGTGCTATGTACGCCATCAACTCTCTGCTCATAGTATGTCGGGTCTGTCCCTGCTCCGCTGGGCAATGGTATACACCATCGATCACCCTCTTGTTCAACTTCCTCTTCTTACATCTAACTTCATCCTCCAAGTCGTCTGCCCTCTCATTAGCCGCTTCCCACTTCTCCTTGAAGTGGATCCTATCCATCACCTCTAACTCTAGCTGGGTACAGAGAGCCTCCTTCTCCATCTTCTCACTCAACTCTCCCTGCTCCAACTCTTCAAGCTTTCCTACCAAATCTACAATCCTGGATACTGACCTGTGGAACAAGGTTCCCATCTGGATCCCTGCCTCCTTGCGATAAGGAATCTCTACCTCCATCTCCTGCATTGCTAGCTTCCTCTGGTGGTCCTCGTCCCTTAATTTCTGGGACTCAGACTCCCTCTCCTGAGCCTCAGCCTCTAGCTCCTGAACTCTGCAGTCTAGCTCTAAAATGTGCTCCTTGTATTCTCCCACCATCTGCTCTTCGATAGTAGCCTCATCAGAGTCCTCCATGAGCTCGTCCTCCGTAGGCTCGTCCTCTATGGGCTCCTCCTCCGGATCAGACTTTACCTCGATCTCGTCCTCGTCATCAGACTCAGACGGTGCAACTGCCTGTATAGGCACAGCCTCTAGAGGTGCCTCGTATACGACATGTATATCTCGGAGCTCCTCCTCTGCCAGTCTACTAGGCTCTCCCATGTTTGTCATCCTACAATCACAAACACAAGACAAACAAACAACAACACCATTAGAATGTTAAATAAACATAAGTTCATTGTATAGAATGAAGTTATATTTCATACCACACTAAGTCTCTCTAGGAAAACTCTACATGAGTTTTACCTCCTTCAAAATTCTAAGTTCTCTTAAGTTATAATCTAAGGACTCTCGCTCCTAAGGTTTATAACTACGGCTTTGATACCAACCTGTGACGCCCCCAAATTCAGACCTCTCATATCTCAAATTCAGTTCATTACATATTACATTCGAATAACACAATAACATCTCACGGAATGGAAATACCATAATAAATTAAATTTATCTAATATAATTATTCGGGTCCCATGGTCTCGTAACTTAAACATCTCTTACATAGCTTAAACATACTTAAACATAGCTAATACATAATACAAATTAAGTCTTATTACATCATCATAATATTTGAAAATAAGTACAAAGCTACTCCGTAGCCTTGCCCTTGCCTTTATCAATGCCCGAGGGTCCGCCCTGCTCTGCCTTAACTAAAATGTTTTTAGGAAAAGCAAGAATGAGCAATAAGTTTGCTCAGCAAGTAATATAACAATAAGGGGTATCGATATAGTTTTCAATTCCCAAGGGTACAGGAATAGGTGATAGTTCAAGAATAACAAGAAGTATCAATAATTCTCAATAACAGTCGCTAAGGACAGAAAGATATCAATAAGATTCAACGCTTAATCATTTCGAGATTTCAAGATAATGTATACTGAGCAGTCACTAAGGACTATGAACTTCTACTAGAATTAACAGTAATATACTGATAATCCAATAAAACAAGTACAACAGGTGATCAGCCTAAAGTATCTTATGTCATGCATAACATTTAATCATACTCAAGTGCGCACGTCGGTCTCCCGATAATATATAGTTTCCCCTTCAAGAAGGGTTGTTCATCTCAGTCAATATAAGATTCCACACCAATCAATTGGTTTGAATAGCTTTCAAATTTATGATATAGGTCTAGCCGAATCAAGTGGGATAGACCGCTCTTTCAATGTGTATACGAACAATTTATAAGTTCAATACTCGCAACATAGTTCGAAGAATATAAACAGACTTTAAATTAAGTTATGAAGCATTAATTCGTAAGACAAGATTCATGCTATTAATTGTTTACTCGTACGATCGATAATAGTACAAGCGCAATAGAGTAGGTGCATAGGTTAGGATGTTTGCAGAATATTCAAAGTTAAATGAAGTTAGGAAATTCGCTTGATAAAAGTAGGGTTAAGAACTTGCCTGAGTCGTTGATTAAATCCGACCTTGACTTCTTATCCCTTTCGATTAACCTATTATTATCGTAACGGTTAATCTCTATCAACATATAAACATATAACCCTAATTCGGTCTAACACACTAGCCTTAGGTATTTAAGACTCCTCAAAACAATTCTATATTGTTTCTTTAATCGTTATTTCCAACCACTAGCCTTAGGACAACTAAGGCTTCACAAAACAATTTGTTTTATTGATTATTTCTCTAATTAACATCCCTTTACTCTAAGATAATCTTTTATTATCTTAATTATTCGTTTAAGGCGTCATACCTTATAAAGTATTCATACTTCATTAGAACTATTTTGATTTCATAATTAGAAGTATCTCTTTCTAATTACTTAGGTTTTATTAGTCCACAGTTAAATAATCTTCGAATGTATTTAATTATTTATTAATAACACTTATAATTAAAGTAATTATTAACTTTAATTGTTTGTAATTACAATATTTATCATTGTCACTTTAATTGTTCATACTTTAGTATATTCACAATTAGAAATAGTCTTTACTATTAGTCTAACTCTTATTGTTTTACAATTAAGTATTACCTTAATTGTTTATTCGCTTTACAATTAAGATCTTATTCAGTTTTAATTATTTATATCTTAAGAATATTAGATTAATCATCACTTATTGAATTACAATTAAAATTATTTTAATTGTTTAATATTCTTTAAGTCAAATAAGTCTTCAACCTTTAAAGTCCAATTAGTATTTAATTAACTCATAATTAAATTACTTTAATTGTTTAATTATCTTTAATTAATAACATTTATTAATATTAATTAAGTATTATTATTACTTAATTAATTATTATTTAATTTTAGAACAATTTTAATTTTCAAATTCGGTTTGACCCGACCCGACCAAGTCCACCATGACCCGACTCGGTTTGACCCGGATCCGGGTCAACTGTGAAAGGTGTCTGGCGTGGGGTGCGCTTGGCCAAGCCTATAGGCGGCGAGGGACGCGCTACCCCTGCAGTGTCTCTGGCATTGGCCTAGCGCGAGGCGCACTGTGACTTGTTCTAGGGCTGCGCGGGGCACGCCGGCCTGACAGATTGTCTAGGTTTTGAGGTTTTTAAGCATTTTGGTTTCTTACCTCTTAATTCAATCTTTCACAACTTGATCATTTAATAACCAAATGAGTTGAAACTACTTTCAGTATCTCAAAAACTTGTATATCTACGATATATGATTTCTTGCACAATTTTGAAATAGCTTATTTAATTACATTTAGTGCTTTTCCATGCTAGGGCTAGTATATCGACAAGTTTTGCGGAAAGTTCCACTACGGGTTTGTTTTAAGTCCGATTACCATGATTCCACTTTGGTTATGTCTGTATTTCATAGAGGTTCAACATAATATTATTGAATCATATGCAAAGCTATACATTTTATGACTCTCAGCAACGTATCTCAAGCTTACTAGTGTTTTAACTAGGTTTTAAGCTAAACATGCATTTCTATCCATACTAGCATACACTAATTCAACTTGACAAGTGAAATAGGGACTTAGTTATTTGCATACCTCTTGATGGCTCTCTTTCTCTTAGCTAGAAATCTTGAGTAGGCCTCCACTTTGTTTCCTTCTCTAGTGCTCCCACCAACAAGCAAGAGCTCCTCTAGTTTTCTCCTTTTTCCTCTCAACTCTCTCTAGCTCTCTATATCTATTACTTAGCAAATGATCTAACAAACTCCCAACACTAACACATAGTCTCTATTTATAGCCAAACTATTACCCTCCTATGGGTATTACGCAAAGGGTAAGGAGGAGTTGGTGACTAACTCCATCAACTAACACTATTCAAGGTACACCTAGCCATTGGGCTATTTCATCATTGCCCTCACATGGCTAACTTGCAAGCTTATTTAGTCCAAATTTTCAGCATTCTTGTAATACCCGAGAATTTTCGAATATTATTAAATGAATTTATTTATGAAAATAAATATTTATTTGAATATAAATGATTTCGTGTTATGAGATAAGTTAACTCAATTATATTAAATTGAATAATTATAATAATTGAGGAAATGTTGAGTTTGCGATAAACTCGTTAAAAGCCTTTGTGTGGCACAGTGATGGAAAATAATTAATAATTATATTAATTAACGAAGGAATTATTAAGTGAACAATTAATCTATATTAATTGTTAATTGTTATAGAATATTAATAATGATTAATTATGATATGTGATTATTATTATTGCAAAAGATATAATAATAATAATCAACGTGTTTATATACATAATAAGATTTACATTCATTTAATGTGATATTTAATCATATAAGTATTAATCAATTATGTGGAAATTAATAATTTTATTGATTGATGAGAAATAGATTAATTGATATTATTAAGTAATTAATTGCTAAGATAAGTAATCTATTAATTTGCTATATGCAAGCATGTGATGATTAAATGTATAATGTCTAGTAAATACCTACATATTGTACAAAGTGTAAAGTGCAATGTGACTATGTATATATATATATATATATATATATGTATATATATATAAACTATATAGTAAAGTTTATTAAGTTGTAAGAGTTACATGAAATGTGTATGTGACAATTTTATGTGAAGTACACTGTGACTTAAATTATAGCCTAAAATATATATTATATAACCTAAGTGGACTTATATATATGTAACCTTAGCATGTGTAGTATAACTAACTATTGTAAGATTGTCCAAATGCTGAGATCTTGTCCCACAATGAGGTTCATTTCCCTCACACGTGAAAAGGCTAAAGCCTATACTTCCTCAACTTCAGCAAAACCTTAGCTATCATGATGAACAAGGGAGTGAGAATTATGATTGATTCTAACAACCAAATACCAACTCTCCCATAACCACCATGCAATCCTCTTTTCCGTTAGAATTTGTGTTTATATGTTTTTCATAAGTTTAAGTTCTCTGTTAATTGAATTCTTATGAAACTTGTATAAACATGATATATATATATATATATATATATATATATATATATATATATATAATGTTTATAGCATGCTTGCATATGAATCTCATGCTTAATTAAGTTGTTAATTCATAGATATAAGATGAACATGAGAGATTCATGTTCATCAAGAATCGAAGTGAAGTATTTTAAAAATATGCATAATTTTCTTTTAAAATCAAAATTTCAAGTTTAATTGTGTATTGTTGTACAAATTGATGTTAGATAATGATAACATGTTTATAAACGAATTCAATATGTGTTGAATTAAGTATTTTAAACTAGAAACAAAATTTCAGTGTTCAATTTCATCAGGAACACTTATCAATGGCTTTTCTTCAAAAATCATGAAATTGAGAGTTTTAAATAAATTGTTTTGATGATTCAATGTGTTAAGACATGTTAGAAGCTTTAAATTTTATTGTTGTAAAGTTTTATATTAACTATGTTAACTGAAATTGGAATTTAGTGTGGAGAAATAAGCCAAATTGGCTTTTTCTCTATACAGTTCGTGAACCTGTCCGCCGACGCTGCAGGGGGCCCACCCCGACGGGCCTATTAAGGCTTAAACACCCGCCCCAGCGGGGGGGGGGGGGGGGTTGCAGAAGATAATGATGTCTTTTTTTATATATATTTTGAAAAGCTAATCTAGTGTGATATACTTGATAACATGTTAGATACATATGAAAATGTTAAATGAGAAGTATTAAATTATATTAATAAAATATAATATGTAATTATAATTTGATTAATTATAATTACAAGTAAATGTTTAACTTAAATTATAATTTGTTAAATTATGATGAATATAGTTTGATTATTTTTAATCAAAGTAAATGTTAATTTAAATTATAATATGCTTAATTATAATTTAATAAATGTATGTTGATTAATTATAAATTATAATTTGATTAATTATAATTGAAGTGAATGTTTAAATTAAATTATAATTTGTTTAATTATAATTTAATTAATATAAAGTACATAATTATTATTTGATTAATTATGTCAATGTGTAATTACGTGGTGTGATTAATTATGTGATATTTAATTATTAACTTGATAATTATAAAAGAATGAGTTAACCTAGATGGGTTAACTAATTATGTGAATTAGTTACGTGTTAACTAATTTAAATTATTATGGTTAAATATATATGTGTAGGAAGTGTTAAAGAACGTGAGTTGTAATTGTAGCTTGCGCTCGAGGCAAGTTTTCTAAACTCAAACTTGTTATTATTATACAAGTGTTTTAAATTCAAATATTTATTGAGATTGTCCTTTTATTTCTGCAATGGACAAGTGCTTATTTAAAGTTCATGATTTAATTAAAGTGACCTTGACTTAATTGCTCAAGTAAAGTCTATCTTATCTTTCGTATGCTTTAAGTTTAAATTCTAAAGCATAAGTTATCTCATAATTCGTTATTATTGAATTATTCTTGATTATTATGAGTCGATTCAACTACTCCTTAGTTGATGATAGTTGAAACTCTAAATTTCCTTTTTAGCGATCCAAACCAAACTTTCTTTGGTGCGGACTAGTATCAAATAATGAGATAAACAACCCTATTTATTAGGGGAGGTTACTATGCGAAAGCGTTAAATGTTTGTGCACAATACATGGTACGAAGGACTGATCCCCCTAAGTACGAGTTGAGAGTCCACAGTCTAAATGACTGTTAAAGGTTTTAAATATAATGATTATAACCTAGGACCAAGTTCAAGGTCTTATGACCCTCAGATGATTTCAATAATCGAAATTCTAAATATTGATGAAAGAATTATTATTCATTTCTTTATTGTCGATGAAAGTAAAGTTATTCAGTTATGTCATATTATTGTTGTATTCCAAGTGAGCTTTTGTTTGCTCACTCTTGCATATTTAATAATCCCTTGTAGTTAAAGCCGAGAACGTTGACGTACCGTCAACGAGTAAAGGAAAAGGCAAGATGAATAATTGAAGACTTGTTATCTTTTGATTTTGATTGTAATAAGACTTTATGTTATGTTTTTATTTCTGCATTATTATTTAAGTTAAGGTAAGATTAAACCCTGGATATTTTGGACAAAGTTGTAATCTTTTTTACAAGGAAGATTTTTATTTAATTATAAGGTTGTAATTTATTTTGCATTCCTTATTATTGGGTAGATGTATGTTTTATTTAGAAAGTAAACACCAAATCGTGTGGAAACGAAGTACCCGAATTTGAGGGTGTCACACACATGACACATATATATACGAATATATATATATATTCATATGCACACAAATAATTGCAATAATCTTTATTTAAATTCTAAAATTATTTATAAAATCTTGGGTATTACATAGTGAGTAATTGGGAACAGCCGAAAATGCCAACGGAGGTGAGGAGTTTCTCAGGGTTAGCTGGGTACTATTGAAGATTCATCCAAGATTTTTCTAAGATAGCAACCCCGTTGACCAATCTAATGAGGAAGACGGTGAAATTTGTATGGATGAAAAAATGCGAAGAAAGTTTTCAAGAGCTGAATAAGAGATTAAGCGAAGCGCCTGTATTATCATTACCAGACGATGCGGGAGGTTTCGTGGTGTATAGTGATGCATCGCACAAGGGACTTGGCTGTGTGCTCATGCAACATGGCAAGGTCATTGCGTATGCATCACGACAATTGAAGGATTACGAAAAACGATACCCTACTCACGACTTAGAGTTAGTGGTATTAGTTTTTGCGTTAAAGATTTGGAGACATTATCTGTACGGAGAGAAATGTGAGATATACACGGACCAAAAGAGTCTGAAATATATCTTCACACAGAAGGAGTTAAACATGCGACAGAGAAGGTGGTTAGAATTAACCAAGGATTATGACTGTGAAATCCTTTATCACCCGGGAAAGGCAAACATAGTAGTTGATGCGCTGAGTAGAAAAGGAAGGGAGAAATTGTTCCAATTGACGACTCAGGAGGAGTTAATAAGAGAGATGGAGAAATTAGAAATAGAGGTAAAGAAACCGGGGAGGTCTGAAGAGAAAGTATTTGCAACAGAAGCTCATCCAACATTATTCGATAGAGTAAAGGAATCACAAGAGAATGATGAGGAGTGCAAGAAAATAAAAAAGAGGATAGTAGAAAATGAAGAGGAAAGATTCAGAATGGATAAAGACGGTATCTTGAGATTCGAATGGAGAATATGGGTACCAGTGGTAACCGAATTGAGAAAGGAAATTTTGCACGAGGCACACAATACGACGTATTCTGTTCATCCAGGAGGCACAAAGATGTAGTGAGATCTAAGGCAACATTTTTGGTGGCCCAATCTGAAATAGGAGGTCGTATAGTGCGTCAGCAGATGTCTTACTTGTCAATGAGCCAAAGCAGAGCACCAAAGTTCGAGTGGTCTACTTCAACCGTTGGAGATACCAGAATGGAAATGGGAGCACATTACGATGGACTTCGTGGTGGGACTTCCAGTCACGCAGAATGGTTATGATGCCATTTGGGTTATCGTGGATCGACTAACTAAGACAACTCATTTTCTACATATCAAGATCCGATATAATTTAAATCAGTTAGCGAATCTGTACGTAAAGGAGATTGTTTCACGATATGGAGACCCGATATCAATTGTCTCTGATCGAGATCCACGTTTCATGTCAAATTTCTAGAAAAGCTTACAAGAGAGGATGGGAACACAGTTGAGAATGAGTACTGCGTATCATCGTCAGACAAACGGATAGAGTGAGCGAACAATACAAATGCTAGAGGACATGCTTAGAGTTTACGTGATGGATTTCAAGGGAAATTGGGACGATCACATACCCATAGTAAAATTTACTTATAACAATAGTTACCTTGCGAGTATCGGCATGCCACCGTACGAAGCTCTTTACGGGAGAAAATGCAAAACGCCGTTATGTTGGGACGAAGTCGGAGAACAACAAATTTTGGGACCAGAATTAGTGCAACAGACAACAGATGTGGTGACAGTAATAAGAGCCAGATTGGTAGCATCTCAAGATCGCCAGAAAAAGTACGCAGATTTGCATCGACAAGACCGAGACTTTAAAGTCGGTAGTTTCGTTTTCTTGAAGGTATCTCCCTGGAAAGAAAAGATACGATTCGGTAAGAAGAAAAAATTGAGTCTGAGGTTCAAAGGACCATTCGAGATATTGAAGCGAGTGGGCGAAGTGGCATACAAAGTTGCATTACCACCTGAACTGGAACACATCCACAACGTGTTTCAAATTTTTGTGTTGCGACCATACAAGCCCGACTATAAGCACATGATTTCCTATGAGCCCATTCAAGTAGAGAAGAATCTGGCATATGAAGAAATTTTTGTCCAGATACTAGATAGGAAAGAGCAAATGCTAAAAAATAAATTTATATCTTCTATAAAAGTAGTTTGGCGAAACCACGATGTCGAGGAAGCCACGTGAGAATTAGAAGATAAGATGAGGAGAGACTATCCCCATCTTTTTGTGTAACCTTGTACCAATTCCGAGGAAAGAATTTTTATAAGGGGGGGAGGATGTAATACCCGTGAATTTTATAAATAATATTAATATTGATATTAATAAACGTGTGAATATTTATTTCAATATAAACGTTTATGAAGTATAAGATGAGTAACTCAATTAAATTAAATTGACTTTACAATAATTGAGATATGTGGAGAGTTTATGATAAGCTCGTGAAATGCCTTGTGTGGCACGATAATGAAATTTACGATGATTTAATTAATTAAAAAATGAATGAATTAATAAGTGAAGGGTTAATTAATATTGTATTGTTAATTAATTGTTATTATGAACAAGAGCATATTAATGAGTAAATAATTAATAGATTAATGTTTATTCAATTAATTGTTGTGTGCAATATTATGTAATGAATAATCATATGTTATATAGTAACTACATCTAATTAAAATGAAATGGGGTGTGACACTATAAGGTGACTATATAATATATAAAACTATATGGTAAAATTAAAAGAATCATATAAGTTACATAAATGGGCCTATGTGACAACATGTTATGTGTGGATACATTAAATGTGTACTTTAATGAGAAGAATTAAATTAGAATAAATAAATGATGGTTATTTAATAATTATTTCAATAAGTAAGTATAAATTGAAATAATAAAGTTAATGATAAGGTGGAATGATAATACTCAACTAAATTATATTCCGGTATTATCAAATGTATATGGATTATATAATAATGTATATAAATATACCCCTAACTTACTACAATGTAATAATATCTCCTTACTAAAAATTTACATTGTGACTAAAAGGAGATTTAAACCTAGGTATACATATATATACATTTATGTAGGGATATATATATATATATGTATGTGTATTAACCCTAATGTATGTTGACATTATACATTTCCAAATGCTGAGTTCTAATTCAGCATTGTCCCTTATTAAGAGTCTCAATTCTCTTTCACGTGCATAGGCCAATGGCCTATCCCCTTCATTCTCAATCTCAACATTCTAGCTAGCTTCAATCAAATAATGGCAAAGGGAGTGGGTGATGGAGTGGTTAGCAACTATTCCACCAAACCATTGTTGTCTATAATCTTCTTCCTTCTTCCATTAGTTTCAATTATTGGACAAAGCTTTGGCATGGTTATTTAATTTCCCTGTAAATAACAAGCTCATCCTCTCATAATTAAGTTGCTAAATTGTTGCTAAGCTGATATAGAGAGTGAATTGAGTGAGTAATCTGAGATTTATAGCAAGCTTAGCGAAATTCAAGCCTTAGAGATGTATCATTGCAATTCTACATTCTTAATTCTTAGTTTGATAGATTTCTAGAATTTCCATGAATTCTTATTAAGTTGATTGTAAGTTGATATGGAAGTGTTAGTTAAGTATATATACATGTTATATATGCAATGTGATGGTATACAAGCATGAACCATGAGAAATTTTGGAAATTATTGGAAGCTCTGCTATTGCATAAACTTCCTGGGCTGGAACCGGAGTGGCGCGGAACACGGCGTTGCCGCACCGATCTGCAGAAGAGAAATCCAACTTCTGATAATTGAAGCATGTTAGTTTGACTTAAGTATGTCTATTTATGTCCCCGACATACTGACATAGGTTACCTTGCATGTTATCACCTACCTTAGCTTGGTTTGATGACATTATAAAGGAAACTTAACATTAGAGAATGAAAGTTATCGAACTAAGTAACCTTTGAATTTTGACCTTGAGCATGATTATGTGTTTTAGTTATGTGTGTACATGAGTATGATACATAGTATGTAAGGTTGTGTTGCATGATTGGTTGGTTTAACATGAGGTATTCAAAGAAAACTTAAGAGTTTGAAAATAAATTTTGTTGATAACAATCTTATGTGCATTCTGAAATTTATAACTACCAAGCTTGGACATGTTATGCCTCTATACATAATTGGCATGTATACCTAACTAGTTATGAACGTTGCAAACTAGTCAAGCATAGTTTCAATGAGTTTTAAAGAAGAAAAACTACGCTACTTTGAAATACATGACTAGGATGACTTGAGCGTGTATGATTAAGGCTTATTGACCTCATTGCGTATGAATAATGGCCAAACATGAGAAGCCTTCCTAATTGAACACATTAAGCCTTGTTGAATGAGGCTTGATAATAAACTATGTTAAAGGCAAGTTGTAAGATCGAACCTAATCATATACCACATAATATGTATGTTCTGCATGTGTCGTCATCAACGTATGTGAGTAAGCAAGCAAGGCAGTGCAATCTGACCTTTTTGTTGTAATCTGAAAATTGATGCATGCTTATATTGGTATCCTAAACTGCAATGCATGATTATTAGTGGTGTGCTCAAGTGATAAGGAACATTTTGATAATAGAAACCATAGAATTGATAAGTGTTTATAAACTTTCAAATGATAAGTCAAACGATGATTACGAACTATATTATTTGATTTCATAGTATCATATAAACTGATTTTGTGCTATGTGTTTGTAAGGTATGTAATGACGTACGTATAGGATTGTATGACTAAGTTAGAATTGTATGTATGTGTTTAACTTACATGTCAAGTAGATGTATTTAATGTACGTAACTAATGAATACCTTATGAACATAACTATATTGCAATAGGATTTGAAAGTGTTGATAAGCTATACATTAGTAAACTACGCATAAGGCAAATATCCTAACCTATGCATTTACTTTATGCAAGGAATCTATGATTAACGCAAGTTTCCTACTTCATTTGATTTTGGTATTGAATGCAAGTATTCGAACCTTACTCTTTATTGAGTAAGTTCCCTAACTCTTTTTACTTTACATATTGTATAAATCCAAATTGTTGCCATATCAAACAAATAATTGTTATTATTCGAACATCGACTTTATATCTTGATGTTGTTGCAAGCATTGAACTTATCGTTCCTAAATGCATTACAAAAATTGTCTAAGCCATTTGATTTGGCTAGACTAATATCGTATGTTAGAAAGCTATCCAAACCAATTGACTTGGTGCGGACTCTTATAATTCTACTAAGATGAACAACCCTAATGGAAGGGGAAATTATATACAACTGTCGGGGAACCGACGTGCGCACATGAGTACGATTAAATGTTATGCATGACGTAGGGTACTTTAGGCTGATCACCTGTTGTACTTGTTTTATTGGATTATCAGCATATTATTGTTAATTCTAGTAAGAGTTCATAGTCCTTAATGACTGCTCAATGTTCATTATTCTTGAACCTTGAAATGGTTAAACCTTGAATCTAGTTGCTATCTTTCTGTCCATAGTGATATTTATTGAGAACTATTGATACTTCTTGTCATTCTTGAACTATCATTCACTATTGTACCCTTGGTATTTGAATTCTATATTATTCACCCTTATGGCTATATTACTTGTAATACTCGAGAATTTCATGAATAAATATTAATATTGATATAATAAGAAAATGAATATTTATTTGAATATAAATGTTTATGTGTTATAAGATGAGTAATTCAATTAATTCAAATTGAATTCATAATAATTGAGAAAAATGTAGAGTTTATGATAAGCTCGAAGAATGCCTTGTGTGGAACGATAATGAGCATTATGATAATTTAAGTAATTAAAGAAGGAATTAATAAGTGAATGATTAATTAATAATATATTGTTAATTAATGGTAATTATGAGTAATAATGAATAAATAAATAAATAATATTATAAGATTAATGATTGTTCAATTAATTGCTAAGTGTAAAGATATGTAATCACATATTGTATAGTAACTACATCTATATAATATAAAGTATAGTGTGACATTGTGATATAACTATGTAATATAGGAACTATATGGTAAAAAGGAAGTAAGTCACATGAATTACATAAATGGACCCATGTGAATACGTGTTATGTGTACATTGTGCAATATTGAATCAAACCATATTATATAAAGTGTAGTGTGATACTTTAGTGTGACTATATAATATATAAGAATTATATATTAAGATTTGATGAATTGTGTAAGTTACTTAATGATGTTATGTGATAACATGTGTGTATGGCTACATTAAATATGTACCTTATGAATATTGTAATAAACTAAATATGATTATTTCAATAATTTAATATAATAAAAATAATAACAGTCTATAATAATGTGAAAAGATAATACTCGATTAAATCATAATTTGACATTATCAAAATGTATAGGGATTATATATTAATGTGTATATATATATCCCTATTTTGCTACTATGTAATAATGTTATATAATTAAAATCTATGTATGTACCCAATTGATTTTAAACTTAGGTATACCTATATATACAAACATGTGATAGTAATGTGTATATATATTATGACCCTTAGTATTGGTGTTATATCATATGGTCAAATGCTGAGTATTAGAGTTGTCCCATAATGAGAATCACTCCTCTTTTCCTTCACGTGAAAGGCCAATGGCCTATGCTACTCTCCATCCTCAAACTCAGCAATCTAGCTACCAATCAAATGATGAAAAGGAGTGGGTTATGGGTTGTTGGCTACTATTGCACCAACCATTGATTGCCCAATGTATACTTCTTCCTCCCAATAGTTTGATTCATGGTGTAAAGCAATTGTATGGATATTCAATTTCCTATAAATTAGGCACTCCCTCTTCAATTCTATGTTGCTGAGTTTCTTGTTAAGAGATATAGAGAGAGCAGTGAGAGAGAGTTCTGAAAATTGTTAGCTAGCCTTGTTCCTTCAAACTCAAGAGGTATAATGCTTTAATTACACTTTGAAGTTTAACCATTCATGAATTCTTGTTAATTGGGTGTGTATGATGATGATAGTAAGTTAGTAAAGTCTGTATGCATGTTATATATACAATGTAATTGATTTCTAACAAGTTTCATGAAGAACTTGAGTGTTGGCTTGAAGCTCTGCACCAGCAGAAAGCTTCTTGGCTGGAACCGGAGTGGCGTGGCCGCAGCACTCCCTAGTATAAATAGGGTGCGGCCGCGCCCTTTTGCAGAACCAGATAATGACTTTTATGTAATCTGAAATGATGAGCATGCTACTTTAACTCCAATATGCCTACTTCTGTCCATGACATGCTGACATAAGTGACCTTGCATATAACCACTTACCATAGCTTGGTTTCCAAATGGAACTTGAGTTTTCAAAGTGCAAACTCCATGAGCCATGTATACTTTAAATTATGAACTTGAAAACATGCTATCATGATCTGATTACATATGTACATATGCATGAAAGCATGAAAGCATGATATAAAATATTTGGACTTACCTTGCATGCTTGAATGGTTTTGATGACCTTCTAATGGAAACTTAGAGTTTCAAATACGAACTTGACGAATTAGGAAACACTTTAAAGTATGAACTTGTGAGCATGTTTATGTGGTCTAGTTATGTGTACATGAAAGCATGATGTATAGTAAGTAAAGTAGCTTTGCATGCTTGGTTAGTTAACATGAGATTTTCAAAGAAACCTTAAGAGTTTGAAAACTAGTTTTGCCAATAACTATGTTAAGAGTATTCTGAAATTTGGACTATCATGTTAGGATAAGTTATGCCTATAGACATGATTGACATGTATGCCTAACTAGTCTTATGCATTGTAAACTAGTTGAGCACGAATTGAGACGAGTGTTAAAGAGGTGAAACTTCATAACTTGAAATACATGACTAAACTAACGTTAGTATATATAGTTGAGACTTAGTGACCTCGTAACATATATATAATGATTAAACATGAGAGACTTTGTTACTTGAACACTTAAAGCCTTAATTAAATGAGAATGGATAACGAACTATGTTAAAGATAAGATATGGGGTTGAACTTAGTTATCAACATCCTAACATGTGTGTTTTGCATGGTTCATCATATATGTGCAAATCGGGATGAGCTAGGATTCTGAAGGGGCAGCCAATTCTTGGTTTGAACCAGGAGCAGCGCGGCTGCGCCAATTTACAGAATGAACAGATATTGTTTAGTGTAATCTGGAACTTGATGCATACTTGTATTGTTATCCTAATCTGTAATACATGTCCAATACTATGTTCAAAGGTCAATAAGCATGCTAGAAATAGAATCATAGATTTGATAAGTGTTTATAAACTTTCAAACGTTGAGTCACCAATGATTACAAACAAGGATTATCAAGTAATGATTATGAACCATGTTATTTGACTTCATAGTGTCTCACAAAATGATTTTGTATTATGTGTATGTAAAGTACATAATGACTTACGTATAGGAGTATACGACTAAGTTAGAATCGTATACGTGTGTTTAGCTTACATATCAAGTATGTATATCATGTGCGTAGCTAATGAATATCCTATATACGTAAATATGTTGTAATAGGATTCGAAAAGTGTTGATGAGCTTTACATTAGTAAACTACGCATAAAGCAAGTAGCCGAACTATACTCTTTTGTTGTGCAAGTATCTAAACCTTATCTTTGATGCAAGTTCCTTACTCTTTTCGCTTTACCTAGTATATAAATTCGAATCGTTTCCATGCCAACTAATATTCGTTATTATCCAAACATCAACTTTATATTTGGATGTTGTTGCAAGTAGTTTAACTTATCATTCCTAAATGCATTACAAAAGTGTCTAAGCCATGTGATTCGGCTAGACTAATATCTTATATTAGAAAGCTATCCAAACCAATTGATTGGTAAGGAGTCTTGTATTGACTGAGATGAACAACTTCTTTGAAGGGGAAACTATATATTGTCGGGAGACCGACGTGCGCACTTCAGTACGATTAAACAATATGCATAACGTAGGGTACCTTAGGCTGATCACCTATTGTACTTGTCCCTTTGGATTATCAGCATATTACTGTTAATTCTAGTAGAAGTTCATAGTCCTTAGTGGCTGCTCAGTATTCATTGTTTTGAAATCCAAAAAAGATTTAATCATTGAACCTTTTGATATCTTTCTGTCCTTAGCAACTGTTATTAAGAATTGTTGATACTTCTTGCTATTCTTGAACTATCACTTATTATCGTACCCTTGGGAAATTGAAAACTATATTGACCCTCATTGTTATATTACTTGCTGAGCAAACTCGTTACTCATTCTTGATTTTCCCTAAAAATATTTCAGTTAAGATAGAGCAAGGCGGACCCTCGGGCACTGACAAGGGCAAGGGCAAGGCTACGGAGTAGCTTTGTATTTATGTAAAAACTTTTATGTTGATTGTAATAAGATTATATTCTATTATGTATTAGTTAAGATTATGTATGCTTAAGCTATGTTTAGGATGTAAGAGATGTTTAAGTTACGAAACCTTGGGACATGAATGGTTATATTAAATAAATGTAATCTATTCGTATGTGTATTTCCGTTGCGAGAGATATTATTTAGTCGTTGAATAGTTATAACGTGACGAGCCGAATTCGAGACTGTGGTGGTCCGAATTTGGGGGCGTCACAGGTTGGTATTAGAGCCGTAGTTATTAGCCTTAGGAGCGAGAGTCCTTAGATTATAACTTAGGAGAACTTAGAAGATAGAAAGGAATGAGACTCATATAGAGTTTTCTTAGAGAGACTTAGTGTGTTATGGAATATAATTTCATTCTATACAATGAACTTATATTTTATTTAACATTCTAATGGAATTTGTTGTTGTCTTGTGTTTGTGGTTGTAGGATGACAGACATGGGAGGACCTAGTAGAGTGGCAGAGGAGGAGCCCCGAGATATACATGTTGTATATGAGGAACCTCTAGAGGCTCTGCTTGTACAGGCAGTTTCACCGTTCGAGTTTGACAACGAGGACGAGATTGAGGTAGAGTTCGATCTAGAGGAGGAGCCTATAGATGACGAGCGGATGGAGGATGAGCCCATGGAGGACTCTGATAAGGCTACTATCGAGGAGCAAATGCTAGGAGAGTACGAGGAGTGGATCCTAGAGCTAGACTGTAGAGTGCAGGAGCTGGAGACTGAGGCTCAAGAGAGAGAGTTCGAGTTCCAAAAATTGAGGGACGAGGACCACCAGAGGAAGCTAGTGATGCAGGAGATGGAGGTAGAGATTGCCTACCGAAGAGACGTAGGGATCCAGATGGGAACTTTGTTTCACAGGTCGGTATCTCGGAATGTGGATTTGGCAGGAAAGCTGGAAGAGGTGGAGCAGAGAGAATTGAGTGAGAAGACGGAGAAGGAGGCTCTCCGTACTCAGCTAGAGTTAGAGGTGATGGATAGGGTCCACTTTGAGGAGAAGTGGGAAGCGAAAAATGAGAGGGCAGACGACTTAGAAGATGAAGTCAGATGTAAGAAGAGGAAGGTGAACAAGATGGGTTACGTGTTTCGCTCAGCTATCGAGAGGGTGATCGATGGTGTATACTAGTACCCGGCAGAGCAGGGACAGACCTAACATACTATGAGCAGAGAGTTGATAGCTTACATAGCACAGATTGAGTACAAGAGCGCTGTGGAGTGCGGTGGAGCGCAGAATGTTGGGATGAGAACCCTTCGTTAGTCTAGTAGTAGCTTTAGTAGATTCTTTTATGTGATGTATATATTGATGTAATCCCAATCTTTTGTGTAAGGTATGGGATAGTTATGTAAACCCCGAGTAGACTTATGTAAGAGGGGTAGTATGTTAGTGTTTTCCTCGTCTTTTGTTATATTAGGGGATATATGTTGACATTTATAGAAGTATGCTAGGGATGATCATATGATGTAGTGATTTGTCATATGAATATAAATGATCTTATTTCAGAAATGTGTTATAAATTCTATTCTTTTTAGCATTAAAGGAATACTTAAGTAATGTAATTGAATAATAAAAGTGAAAATTTTGTGATGTAAAAAATGCCGCCCAGACGTAGATTAACTGCACCTGAGGAATCAGTGAACAATAAGAGAGAGCAAGTAGACCCGATCCAGAAGTTAGTGGATTTGTTAGGAGAGGCTCTTAGGGGAAGGAACAACTAACCCGTTCGCGCCAATCCTCAAGCAACCCCAGTCATGAATTTCAAAGACTTAAGAGCGTAGGACCTCCAGAGTTTGAAGGTACTACCGATCCAATCATTGCGTAGACCTGGATAAAAGAGATAGAGAAGGCTTTCACCATCGCTCGTGTGGGTGAAGACCAGAAGACGGTATTCACTACGTTTATGATGAGGGGCAAAGCAAACTACTGGTGGGAGGCGAATTAGGAAAGGGCAGGAGAAGGGAGAATAGCATGGGAGAGGTTGAAGACGCTGTTTTTCGAGAACTACTTCGTGAAAAGCATGAAGAACATAATGGAGGTTAAATTTTTGAACTGAAGCAAGGTGATATGACGGTGGCGCAGTATGCTGCTAAGTTCAATGAACTAGCGCAGTTTGCAGAACACTAGGTATGGGATGAAGAGAGGAAAGCTAGACGTTTTGAGCAAGTATTGTCCCGATTTATATAATGACAAATACGCGCAAGTATACACGGTCAACAAGTAATAAAGAGTAAGTACATATATCGTTCCCACAGATAATTAAATAATAAAAGTTCGCCAAACCACTAGCCCATAACCATTTTGGTCTTATTTAAATGAGTGATCAAGTGGTTTAGAATTAAAACTAGACAAGGAAATAAACTTAAACTAATTAACCCTAGAGTAAAATCACATAATGAAGATATGGGATCTCAACTTCCCCTAATGATTCATCTAAATCAACATACTCCCAGTTAGGTTAAATTAATTGTCATAGAATGTTAGTCGAGAACACGAAAGTGAGATATAGCCATCTTTCAATGCACCTAATCCATATCACATACAATCCATAGATGATAGAACGCACATGAACACCCACATTACTTAAACCACTATATGTCTATGCGGTCTACAAATAATTAAGGTTTAAGTACAGGTTCTCAATTGACTACGAGCGGCGCTTCGATATATGTCTATCCTAAGCACAAATCATACATCCAACACCATGTAGACATACAATCGCTCACTACTACGATTAGATCTAAACTCACATTTTGTCTGTCAAGTCCATATAGGTTATCACAGTAATTGGTAGCTAATCAATTAAGCAATGAAAACACGAGTCGTAACAGACAATATCATAGCAATCAATAAGACCAATATGGAAGCATATCAATATAAACTACTAAAAAGGTTCCATTGAAATCTCAAAATAGAGTTTAAGATTTTATAATGAAGCACATCTATCATCCACAAGTTGAATACACATCATAAGATTACAAATAGGAAGCAAATAGATTATAAGATAGAGAATGCAAATTTGAGTGCTCAAGCTCCTTTGTTGAATCTCCAATGGAATCCACTTGCTTCAATCTTCTTCTCTAATTAAACCCTAGAAACTAACTAATTAAACCTAGAATTATTCTACTCCTAACCTAATCTAGACAAAATGTAAAGAGAAGAGAAGAGAGAGCTAAACTAGGGCTAGGGCAAAGGAAGATGTCTAATAAAATGGGCAAAAGCCCTCATATATAAGTCTCCAAGCCAATCCCCGATCTGCCTAAGTGAAAGTTAAATGTTGGTGAAGTTTTGAGCTGGCGCGGCAGCGCGGCATTATGCTTTGTTCCTGGCACGGCCGCGCGGGTGCAAAACTGAGAGTTCTGGCCTGGATATTTGGCACGGGCGCGCGGGCGCGCGTGCTGCCTTAGTAAACTCGGCGCGGCCGCGCGGCACCTGTAACTCTGCTGAATTCTATTTTTAGCTGCTGCTTGCTTCTGCTACTGCACTTGGCTTCCATCTTCTTAATCCCAACCTTCTTGATCCCTATTTGTTCTGACCAACATCATGCCATCATTCCATTGCTTAACTTCTTGCCCCTTTTTGCACTATATCATCCTTTTGAGCCACTTGTGCACTAAGAGAGTTCCAAAACAATAAAACTGCAAAACAAAGCAAAAACATATGAAAAGCACAAAGATACCCCAGTTTAAGTAACAAAACAAGTTAGATAATATCTTAATAAATGGTCATAAAAACCACTTATCAGCAAGGACTGAAGCCTTGGTTGTTTAATAAGGTGTCAGTTCTTCAGATTGATTCCTTTGCAACATTGCTGGAAAAGGCAATCATTGCTGAAGGTGGCCGTGAAGCCTTAAGTCTGTATAACAAAGAAAAGAAGGGAAAGAATACGGGAGGAGAAAGCCGTGGAGGAGGAAGCAGTAGCGGGTAAGTAACTTAGGAAAGAGAAAGTGGGAGAATAACAACAACAACAACAACAACAACAACAATAAAAACAATCAGACGGGAAATTTTCGTGGAGGTTTTAAGAAGAGGGCTGAGGGATACCCGAAGTGTGGGAAGAATCATCATGGCGAATTCTGGAAGGGGCACATTACTTGCTACAACTGTGGCCAGGAGGGACACATTTCACTCAACTGCCCGAAGCCAAAGAAGATCCAAGGGTGTTTCGCTTGCGGCTCAACTGAGCACTGGATCAAGGATTGCCCAAAGAAGGGAAGCGGCGGAGTAAGTGGCCAACAATGGGGAGGCAGCAAGTTAATGATTGGCGGACCGACACAATCCAACCGCCCAACCGCCCAACTGCCAGAACCTTTAACATGATCGTCCAGGATGCAGTAGCTGCGAAGGCTGTGGTGTCAGGTATTTTCCAATCAATGATATAAATGCATATATATTATTTGATTCAGGTGCCACCTGTTCTTTTGTATCTGAAGAATTTGCTAGTTAACTTAATTTACCCCGAGAACGATTAAGGAATCCTTTAGACATATAAGTTGAAAATAAGGAATAATCCCTGTAGAATTCATATACCAAAATTATCGCGCAAACATTAGAGATCATGAGCTGAGCGTAGACTTGATTCCAATTAGATTGGGAGATTTGACGTAATACTAGGAATGGATTGGTTGTATAACCATGTTGTAATATTGATTGTCAGAATAAAAGTGTAAACCTTCAGACTCCGAGTAAGTCTAAGGTAGTGTTTTATGGTAGCTCATCGCTTAAGCAATCATGTTGTCTTACGATGATGCAGACCAAGAAAATATTGAGGAAAGGATGTGTAGGTTATTTAGCTTACATCATAGATACTCAGAAAAAGGGAGTAAAAATTAAGGATATATCCGTAGTGAGAGAATTCCAAGATGTATTTCTGGACAATCTGCCTAGTCTTTCGCCAGACAAAGAAATCGAATTCGTAATAAACTTAGCACCGGGAACTACACCGATTTCGAAGGCTCCATATCGTATGGCGCTAGTAGAAATGAAAGAACTGATGATACAAGTACAAGAGTTATTAGGTAAAGGTTACATACGGCCGAGTGTGTCTCCTTGGGGAGCACCCTTGTTGTTTGTTAAAAAGAAGGACGGATCCATGATGCTCTATATCGATTATCGAGAATTGAACAGAGTAACGATCAAGAATAGATATCCACTACCAAGGATAGACGACCTTTTTGATCAATTGAAGGGAGTGAAGTGTTTTTTGAAGATAGACCTACGAACAGGTTATCACCAACTGAAGGTACAGGAAGAAGACATACCAAAGACTGCGTTTCAAACCCATTATGGACACTATGAGTTTTTGGTAATGTCATTCGGATTGACTAATGCTCCGACAGCATTCATGGACTTGATGAACCGAGTCTTCAAGCCATACTTGGATAAGTTCGTGGTAGTTTTCATCGTCGACATCTTGATCTACTCAAAGGCGGAAGAAGAGCACGTCGAACATCTGAAAAATGTTTTAGAGGTGCTAAGGAAGGAGAAGATGTATGCGAAGTTTTCTACGTGTGGATTTTGGATGGAGAAGGTTTAATTCTTAGGATACGTGGTGGATAAGAATGGATTCTCAGTAAACCCTACGAAGGTAGAAGCATTAAGTAATTGGGAGCAGCCAAAAACACCAACAGAGATAAGAAGTTTCTTAGGGTTAGCTAGGTACTATCAAAGATTTATCCAGGTTCTAAGATAGCGACCCTGTTGACCAATCTGACGAGGAAGATGGTAAAGTTTGTATGAACGGACAAATGCGAGGAAAGTTTTCAAGAGTTGAAGAAGAGATTAAACGAAGCGCCTGTGTTATCACTACCAGACGATGCGGGAGGTTTCGTGGTATATAGTGATGCATCGCACAAAGGACTTGGCTGTGTGCTCATGCAACATGGCAAGGTCATTGCGTATGCATCACGACAATTGAAAGATTACGAAAAATGATACCCTACTCACAACTTAGAGTTAGTGGAAGTAATTTTTACGTTAAAGATTTGGAGACATTATTTGTACGGAGAAAAATATGAGTTATACACGGACCACAAAAGTCTGAAATATATCTTCACACAAAAGGAGTTGAACATGCGTCAGATGAGGTGGGTTAGAATTGATCAATGATTATGATTGTGATATTCTTTTGTTGGGTTTGTACGAAATCGTGATGCAATCAAATTGCAAAAATTAGCGGAAGCATGGTATATCAGAGTTTAAAAAAATTTCTACAAAACCATTACCCGGATCATCCTTTATGCAAATTATTAATTTAAAACGATAAATAAGAAGTTATGGAATCATACCCTTGTAGAACGAAGCTTCCACAGGTACTAGTTCAACTCCTTGTTCTTCGGGATCTCCTTGAATTTCCGGGTTAGATTCCTTCCTTTGATCAACGTTAGCCACCCAAGTGTTTGGCCTCTAGAGGTGATCCACCAAAGAAGAGAAATTATCAAGAAGGAGGGTGTTTGGCTAAACCTTAGTTTTCTATCCTCTATAGAAAAGGAGTACTCTCCAACAATTGGAATTTCATCCACCGATATCTATTATAAGACTCCTCTTATATAGATATTGGTCAACCCTTCTAATCCTATTAGACATGGGATTTCTTTTAATTAATTAAACTCCTTTAATTAATTTAGGCTTCCCACCACATTGGGAATAATTAATTAAATTCATTTAATTAATTTGTCTCCTAATCTTATTAGGAATAAATGAGAGTACTAATATTAAATTAATTACTAAACTCTTTTAGAAATTAAAATAATAATAATTGTAATAATATTAATAAGACATCTCTTATTAATTTATATTTAATATTTATCAAATATTAAATATTAAACATTAAATTATTTAATTTATTCTATCGCCATAGATTAAATTAATTATACTTAATGCATTATTACGATTATGCCATTACCTTCTTAAATAATTATTCTTCCTTTTATGGTGTGACCCTTTAGGTTCTCCATATTAAACCGGTTGTGAATAAATCAATTAGAACAATTCTAATCTTATTTAAATAAATAAATTAAACTAATAATCTATTTAAATAAATAATATTTATTCTACAATAGGGATAAGCCTCCCTAGCGATCAACGACTTTTCAGATAATATAGATTTCAACATTAATCATAAAAGAACCTGTGAGTAAATAGTTACCATACAATTCAATCCTTCCACCATACAATGTCCCAATTAAATATAAGACATGAATTTACTGTCAAGTCTTATTTTATTTAATTATATATATTTCGATTAGAAAATACACAACTCCAAATAATGCAAATTAGAAACTCCTTTCTAATTTCATTTTACCTTGGCCAAGGATTCCTAGGTTGTCATTTAACGAATCACATAGGACATATCTCCTCTTTTACTAGAGGTGGTAGATTCTTTATTGATCATTCATTATCTCCATATGTAACTCATTATACCCAAGCATACCCTTTTATATACCCTAAAGGACTTTAAGGAATAAGTCAAAGTATAATTCATTACATACAAGATACTATGATGATCTTAAGTCCAAGGATCACTTGTACTACTATCACATTAGGAATTCCTATTGACAGGTGAGTAAAACTCCATTAGGTATTCCATAGCGAGTCACGTTCAGTGAACTTATTCTCCAATAAGCACCTACATACTTGCTTTAGTGTCTCCACACAAATGATCACGAGATCAATCATCCTCATCCAATGAGCAAGCAACATATGTACCAATCTATCCGGATTTACTAATCCCTTTTTTAGTAATCCCACGATTGGGAACTATTTTAGTTTTAGAGCTTTCTAAGAATTTAGATCTCATTAGCATGATCATCATCATGATTTTAAAAGCATTGCTTAAAACTATGGGTTATTTACATATTATAAAAACAGCACCATGTAGACAATTAAATGCCTTTAATAAATGAATATTTTTATTAATAAATAAATAAGATTGCCTCCAAAGTATATGCTTTATCATCATACATGATTGGCTTGTATGCATACTACTTTCAATCTCCCACTTGCACTAAAGCCAATCGCCATGGTATCTCATACCCAACTTCTCTAAGTGACGATCAAACTGCTGTTGTGTTAAAGCTTTAGTTAATGGATCTGCAATGTTGTCTTGAGAGTCTACACTCTCCTCTTTCAATGATTTCTTTAATCAAAGTGCCGCAACACATGTTTAGATTCAAGATGAGACTTAGGACCTATTCCTAGTTCTGTAATGAACTTTTCATCTAAAACATCAACTTGCAGCTTCACTTACAGTTATATACTTTGTCTTTGTCACTAAACCAACAACCTTTTGTTGTTTGGAACCTTTTCAATTCACTGCACCATCTTTCAAGGTAAACACATACCCTGAAACAGATTTACTGTCATCTTGGTCTGTTTGAAAACTTGAGTCTGTGAATCCCTTAAGTTTTAATTCAGACCCACCGTAGATAAGAAAAATATCTTTAGTCCTTCTCAAGTACTTTAGGATATTCTTCACTGCCTTCCAGTGCTCCTCTCTAGGGTTTGACTGGTATCTGCTCATTACACTAAGTGCATGAGCAACATCCGGTCTAGTACATATCATACCGTACATGATAGATCCTATTGCAGAAGCATAAGGGATCTTACTCATACGGTCTCTCTCCTCAGGTGTCTTTGGGGCCTGTTTCTTGGAGAGATGTATTCCATGGCTCATCCGCATGAGACCTCTTTTGGAATCTTCCATGCTAAACCTCTTTAGCATTGCATCAATGTACGTTCCTTGGGATAAACCAAGCATCCTTTTAGATCTATCTCTATAGATCTTTATCCCCAAAATATAGGATGCTTCTCCCAAGTCCTTCATGGAGAAGTGTTTAGATAACCAGATTTTAATCGATTGTAGCATAGGAATGTCATTCCCTATCAGTAATATATCATCAACATATAATACAAGGAATGAAACTGCGCTCCCACTAACCTTCTTGTTCACACATGGTTCATCGTCGTTTTTGACAAAATCAAACTCTTTGATTATCTCATCAAAACGAATGTTCCATCTACGAGAAGCTTGCTTCAATCCATAAATGGATCGTTGCAGCTTACAGACTTGATTTGTTCCAACCTTTGAAACAAATCCCTCTGGCTGTGTCATATACACATCCTCCTCAAGTTTCCCATTTGAGGAAGGCCATTTTCACGTCCATCTGCCAGATCTCATAGTCGTTATAAGCTGCAATCGCAAGCAAAATCCGAATGGACTTGAGCATAGCTACTGGTGAGAAGGTTTCATCATAGTCAACTCCTTGTCTTTGTTTGAAACCTTTTGCAACCAGTCGGGCCTTATAGGTCTCTACCTTGCCGTCCGCTCCAGTCTTTCTTTTAAAGACCCATTTACACCCAATAGGCTTAATGCCTTCAGGTGGTGAAATCAAAGTCCATACTTTGTTTTCATACATGGAGTCCATTTCGAATTTCATAGCTTCAAGCCATTTCCCTGAGTCTTTATTACTCATAGCCTGTTCGTAATTCAATGGATCATCATCATTCATGATGTGTACCTCATCGTCATCCTCTATAACGAATCTATATCTCTCAGGTATCTTCGGTACTCTTCCAGATTTACGAACAGGGTATGGTATAGTAGGTTCTTCTACTTTGTCAGGTACCTGACTTTGATCCGTGGTAATTTGTGGGTCTTGAACTTCTTTAAGATATATCTTACTCCCACTGACCCCTTCATGGATAAAATCCTTTTCCAAGAAGGCAGTATGTTTCGCAACAAACACCTTTTGATCAGTTGGATGATAGAAATAATACCCTAAAGTTTCTTTAGGGTATCCCACAAATCTACACTTATCGGATTTAGTCTGTAGCTTATCGTTTTCAAACTTTTTGACATAAGCTGGACAACCCCAAGTCTTAACATGCTTAAGATTTGGTTTCCTCCCCTTCCATATCTCATATGGAGTCTTTGGGGCGGATTTGGTAGGTACCTTGTTAAGTAGGTATGCAGCCGTTTCTAGGGCATATCCCCATAAGGAAATTGGAAGGTCGGTAAAACTCATCATAGATCGAACCATGTCCAACAGTGTTCGATTTCTCCTTTCAGATACTCCATTTAACTGTGGTGTACCTAGAGGAGTCCATTGTGAGATTATACCATTTTCTTTGAGATAATTGAGAAACTCACCGCTTAAGTATTCTCCACCTCAATCTGATCGAAGTATCTTTATACTCTTGCCCGTTTGTTTCTCTACTTCACTTCTGAACTCTTTGAACTTTTCAAATGATTCTGACTTGTATTTCATTAAATACACATATCCAAATCTTGAGTGATCATCAGTGAAAGTAATAAAATAAGAATACCCATCCCGTGCACTTGTTGTATAGGTCCACAAACGTCTGTGTGAATCAATGCCAACAACTCTGTAACTCTTTCTCCTTTTCCACTAAAAGGAGATTTAGTCATTTTACCCATGAGACAAGATTCACAAGTTGGATATGATTCATAATCGGATAGCTCGAGGAGCCCATCTTTATGCAACTTGGATAATCTTGTTTCATTGATATGACCGAGTCTACAGTGCCACATGTAAGTATAATTAATATCATTTCTTTTTCTTTTCTTAGTTTATTCAATTTGAAAAATATTTTCTTGTAAGTCAAGTGTATAAAGTCCATTTCGCAAATTTCCAACACCATATAAAACATCGTCTTTATAAATAGAACAACTATTGTTATTTATAACAACGTTAAATCCTTCCATATCCAATACAGAAATTGAAATAATGTTTTTAATAATATTCGGAACATAATAACAATTATTAAGATAAATGGACTTGCCCGAAGGCATTGCTAAATAATAAGTTCCTACAGCTAATGCAGCAACCTTTGCTCCATTCCCCACTCGTAGGATCACCTCATCATTGTTCAGCTTTCTACTTCTGACTAGTCCCTTCACATTATTACATATGTGAGAACCACAGCCGGTATCCAATACCCAAGTAGAATTTTGATTTTCTGAAAAATTAATTTCAATCATGAACAAACCTTGATTGGAAGTCGAAGCTTCTCCAAGCTTCTTCTTTGCCAGAAACTTCTTGCAGTTCCTCTTCCAATGACCTGGCTCGTTGCAATGGAAGCACATTCCTTTGCTAGCTGGATCAGATTTCTTTTGTTCCTTTATGTTCACTTTGCCCTTGGTCATCCGAGATCAGAAGAGCTCCTTAGATATCTCATATCTAGCAGTCCTACTTTGTTCACCATACAACTCCTTGAGGTGAATCAACATAGTAGGAGCATCCATGTTTTCGTGCTGACGCTGAAGCTCGTTATTCATAGATGCAAGCATGATGCATTGAGCCACAGATGCATCATCTTGCCACTTTACAATGGTGGCAATCTCTTCCTCAGAGGCTGTTTCTAGAACAGTTCTAGGGACAGGTGAGTTTAGGACATAAGAAATCTTTTCAGCAGTGAGAACTATTCTCAGATTTCTTAGCAAGTCCGTATAATTCGGCCCGGTAAGCTTATTAGCATCAAGTATGCTTCGCAGTGAAATTAGTGATTTTGACATTTTTAAAATTCTGCATGTGAAAAACAGCATTTTAGCAAACATTCATTTTATTAATTTTGCATACCAAAATAAATTTAGGTCTTTATTTTAAATTGGTATCTCCCGCTATTTTTATCAAACTATATTACCCTCACTTATATAGTTCGGCAACATCTAATTAAAGATTTGCTAGTGAGAATAAGGATCCCATTTCAAATGTATATAACCTTGTGGATAGCACAACAAGCGATATACAAATAAATAGGTAGACAACTCTTGTCAATTACATCACTATATAGCTCCTTTTATTTTGCCTCTTAAATCATAATGGTCAAGTGTGTGTACATCCGAACTAAAATGATTTAAGTTAAGTCCAGCCTAGCACTTCTATAAATTCAAAAAAGAAAAATGTCCGTCCTTGTGGATAGCACAACAAGACTAGATCGTTCAATTTTCTTGATAAGCATCAAATGTGATTAATTAACATCTTAAATACACAATACTCGCCTTGTGGATAGCACAACAAGCTCATATTAAATATTTAATACTCTATTAATTTATCATGCTAGAAGGCGACGTTCGATATTCCAAATATCATTTGAACGCTTCGGACTTAATATTATTTCTTTGAGGGGTTTGTTATTATTTGTCTCATCTTGTTTAGCGCACATGCACATATATATATAAAATACGCGTCATTTTATTAAACATGCGAAGAATGTTTGCATAAAATATAATATATATAATATTTAGCATGCAATATAGAATATTATATTCTACCCGGATTGATTATGGACTTTTATTCTAGTTTGGTTTACTAGAGCCACCAAGTGAACCAAAAGGTCAAACCTAGGAGTGCAAGAATTTAAATTTAAATATAACTATTACATTTAAACCGGGCTCCATACAAACGGGTCTTCACGCGCTCCTTGCTCCTTGGTCTCCAATTTCTTCAAGATAATTCTAACTATTTCTATTACATTAAACTATTTAATTTAAATAGAAACCTTGATCAGCAGTCAAGGGGAAGTACATAGGAGGGAGATAGAATTTTACATCAAGAAAAAAAAATTTAGAGAAGACGAGGTACACAGACCCCATTTAATAAAACTCATTCATTCAAGCATTCAACTAAAATAAAATCCAATCACATTGGTCAAATAGTCCATAATCAATCCCCATTTATTATCATACATATCACCATATATATCAATAAATAAATATTCATCTCATGAATTAAAACATTCCAAATATATATGAGTATCATTTAATGGGCAATTTTAAATTGCATGAAATCCAATTTCAAGATTAAAATAAACTCTTTATTTTAATTATAAAATTATTTAGAATATAATATA